>SJYX01011290.1:146505-179945 GCA_006410675.1 Oreotragus oreotragus | reverse complement strand
TTACAAAAAGGTATCCTTGCCAGAAAAAAACTATAGATAGTTTGATATTTTAAAGTTGTAGTTAGTTTATAATGGATATATGTATGCTTATATATGTAAATTTGTGTGTATATATAAGCACACACACATATATATATATATGCATATGTATATATTTATTTATATATGCCTTCCCAGGTGGCACTACTGATAAAGAACCCACTTGTCAATGTAGGAGATATAAGAGATGTAGGTTTGATCCCCAGGTTGGGAAGATCCTCTGGAAGAGGGCATAGCAACCCACTCCATGGAGAAATCAATGGACAAAGACCCTGGGATATAGTCCTAGGGTCACAGAGAGTCAGACACAACTGAAGCAACTTAGCATGCATGAATATATATGTGTATATATACACACAGATAATTTACATATGATACTTATGCAACTTTGCCATAATAAACTTAATATTGGTATAGTATTTCACTTGAGGAATTTTTCTATAAAGTTAGTAAATAATTTCGTACACTGCAAAGATTTTATTTTTAACAATTCTCTTTATAAATGTTACTGCATTAAATGTTTTAACATGACTCTTTCATTTTGTTATGATACATTCTTCAGATTGGTTAATGAGATAAAGGAGAAAACTTAAACTGTATGATATATCCAAAGGTCTCAGTTTTAAACATTTTATTTTTAATCCTATTTTGCTAACTTTCACTTTTTCTAATCAAGTATTTAAACTAATGCAAATAATTTTTATTTCTGATGAGTTAAAATTGTAGTTGAATTAATCAATCAAGAGTGACACTGCCACTTCTTATACAATGTGCTTAGTCACTCAGTCCTGTCCAGCCCTTTGTGACCCCATGAGCTGTAGCCCGTGAGGCTCCTCTGTCCATGGGGCTTCTCCAGGCAAGAATACTGGAGTGGCTTGCTGTGCCCTTCTCCAGGGGATCTTCCCAAGCCAGGGACCAAACCCAGGTCTCCCACGTTGCAGTTGGATTCTTTACAATCTGAGCCACCAGGGAAGCCCAAGAATACTGGAGTGGGTAGCCTATCCCTTCTACAGAGGATCTTCTTGACCCAAGAACTGAACCGGGGTCTCCTGCATTGAAAGTAGATTTTTCACCAGCTGAGCTACCAGGGAAGCCCTTCCTATACAATAAGCTGAAGGAAAAGAGATATCTAATGAGGTAATCTCTGATTCTGAGATATCTGGTCAGAAATATTAGTCCAAATACTCTGAAACCTAGATCCAGTCTAGGACTACATCACTGGATATTCTTTATCTTAGTTTGGGCTGCCATTACAAAATACCAAAGATTGGATGGATTGCACAACTGAAATTTATTTCTCACAGTTATGGAGTCTGGAAGTCCAAGATCAGGGTACCAGCATGGTTGGGTTCTGGTGAGGGCTCTCTTCCTGGCTTGAAGATGCCCACATTCTCCCTGTGTTCTCACATGGCAGAAGAAAAGAAAAAGAGAGAGAGATTGAAAACAGCTTTCTGGTCTCTCCTTATTAAGACACAAATCCCATCATGTCTATGCCACCCTCATGATTGCTCTAAACCTAATTACATGCCCAAATTCTCATCTCCAAAAGCTATCACTTTGGGAATCAGGGCTTCAGCGTAGGAATTTGGGGAAGGAAGGGCACAATTTAGGCCATAGCATCCTGCTACTTCAGATCATCCAGCTGAAAATCAAGTTCCCATCTACCCAGATGCCTCTAGTGGGTAGCACAAAGGCAGTGACCCTGTGGTACAGGAGGAGCCACTGCCAATACATATCATGAGCTACCTGCATACCAAGTTGGAAGATTTGACTGTTAAGAATCAAGTGTTCAAAGGAAAATTGTGGAGAAATGGGCAGAGGATTACTTGAAGGTACTGCTCCTTTCTTCATTTTCTCATTTTATAGTTTAAGAATCTGAATGAGCATATCAGGAAAAGTGTTCCTTTGCCTTTATTCTTCAGATTTATTCAACAATCATTGGAAATGCCAAACTCAATTCTGTATTTTGGCTCTGAAGTTGGCAAGAAGGCTTGAGTTGAAACATCACCTTTCTATAGCACAAATGACTTGCACTCTATCTGCATCTTATTACCTTATCAGAAGTCCTTTAAAATGTATTTTTTAAATGATACAAATGAATGTATTCACAAAATGGAAATAGACTCACAGACATAGAAAACAAATTTATGGCTACCAAAGGGGAAAGTTTTAGTCACTCAGTCGTGTCTGACTCTTTGTAACCCCATAGACCCAGACTCCACTGTTCATGGAATTCTCCAGGTAAAAATAGTGGAATGGATAGCCATTCCCTTCTCCAGAGGATCTTCCCAACCCAGGGATCGAACTCAGGTCTCCTGTAATGCAGGCAGGTTCTTTACGGATTGAGCCATCGAAGGGGAAGAAAGGTATAAATTATCAGTTTGGGGGTAAAATATATTCACTACTATATATAAATAGAGGCTTCCCAGGTAGCACTAATGGTAAAGAACCCATCTGCCAAGCAGAAGACATAAGATATGAGGGTTCCATCCCTGGGTTAGAAAGATCCCCTGGATGAAGGCATGACAACCCACTCCAACATTCTTGCTTAGAGAATTGCATGGACAGGGGAGCCTGGCAGGTTAGAGTCTATAGGGTCACAAAGAGTCAGACATGATTAGAGCAACTTAGTACAGCACAGCATATAAACACAGATAAGCAACAAAGACCTATTGTAGAGTACAAGGAACTATACTCAACATCTTATAATAACTTATAATTGAAAAGAATATAAAAAGGAATATATATGTATATATATTCAAACTGAATCACTTTCCTATTATACCTGAAAATAACACAACATTGTAAATCAACTATATTTCAATGACAGTTTATTTAAAGATGCAATGCTTCAGCCTTCTACAGAGACTTTTAATATTTGTGTTAAGTCAGCTAATCCAAAGAATTTATGACTTATTCTCCTCCCTCAAAGAAGTCTTTCCTCCAAGCACATTTGTCACAGTACCGTTCTTAAAATCTAGCATAGCATATATTTCTAAGCCCAAGTTAAAACACACATACACAGTTTCCAGGGAAATTCAATATTTGTTCTTTTTAAAAAAAATCTATGTTGGAGTATGGTTGATTTACAATGCTGTGTTTCACATGTACAGCAAAGTAAATCAGTTATACATCTACTTTTATCCACTCTTTTTAAAGATCCTTTTATCTTATAGACCATTACAGATAACTGGGAAGAGTTCCCCATGCTATACAAAAAAATTTTTTTAATTATTTTTTTACCCATTATAGTTCACTTTTTGGTTGTTATATCACTGAGATAATATCTTCCTTTTTTAAACAAAAATTATAAAAGTAACATGATTAAGAACATTAGCAATATAAATGTAGTAGTTTACTATTATCAAACACTTTCATAGGGAATAATATTTTTTGACATTGATATCACCTCTGTGAGATTTAAAAATAATTGTTCTTATCCTCAAATTATGAATTTAAAAATAAAAGCATATTAAGGACATAGTGTGTCTTTAAACCCATAAATATTAAAAGAAAAGGTCAGAAATTAAATTAGAGATATTTAAATAAAGGCTTAAAAAAATCATACTCTTGACAGTACTCCATAGGGCTTTCCTTCATTATCAGCAGTTTTATGCATTTATATTTTCACTAATTTATTGAAATTAAAAGAAAATTAAGAATATATTTTCCTGGAGAATCTGAAATCACCATGCACAATCAAACCCCCAAAATGTCTGCATTTGTTTTATAACAGCCATGGATCCCCTGTATTTTCACAAAGCTATTTCCACTTTTTGGAATAACTAGCCTTCTATGGGCATCCGGTCCCATCAGTTCATGGAAAATAGATGGAGAAACAGTGGAAACAGTGTCAGACTTTATTTTTGGGGGGCTCCAAGATCACTGCAGTTGGTGACTGCAGCCATGAAATTAAAAGACGCTTACTCCTTGGAAGGAAAGTTATGACCAACCTGGATAGTATATTCAAAAGCAGAGACATCACTTTGCCGACTAAGGTCCATCTACTCAAGGCTATGGCTTTTAAGTAGTCATGTATGGGTGTGAGAGTTGGACTGTGAAGAAAGCTGAGCACCGAAGAATTGATGCTTTTGAACTGTGGTGTTGGAGAAGACTCTTGAGGGTCCCTTGGACTGCAGGGAGATCCAACCAGTCCATTCTGAAGGAGATCAGCCCTGGGATTTCTTTGGAAGGAATGATGCTAAAGCTGAAACTCCAGTACTCTGGCCACCTCATGCGAAGAGTTGACTCATTGGAAAAAACTCTGATGCTGGGAGGGATTGGGAGCAGGAGGAAAAGATGAGGATGACAGGCTGGTTGGCATCACCGACTCTATGGAGATGAGTCTGAGTGAACTCCGAGAGTTGGTGATGGACAGGGAGGCCCGATGTGCTGCGATTCATGGGGTTGCAAAGAGCCAGACACGACTGAGCCATTGAACTGAACTGAACTGAGGCTTATATAAAGTAGTTCATTAGTATCTGATTTTTATGCTTATGTAATATAATTGCCTCACTGTAATTAGCAGGATGCTTATTTTCGCCTAAAGTTAGATATTTCATTTTTCTTCCTTTTTGACTCTTGGGTCAGAGATACAAAATTAAGAAGAAATTTATATAATTATTCTATGTGTTTCAAAAGTTCTAGAATGTTTAATCAATTTAAGTCATGAAACAGTTTTTTTCTCTTTCTTCAAAATCTGTAAATTCAGGAAAATATAAAGCCCTTCAACATAATTCAATCAGAAAATCATCTTTTATTTCACTCTGCCTAACCTAGTTCTTATTATCAACATTCTTAGCCTATAGTAAAAAATTAATTAAAATTTTATTTTAATTGCTACATTGCTGGCATTTTTAAAAGCAAGACCTATTTTAAACAATTTTACAACTTTTGTTCACAGCCTCACTTCATTCTTGCATTCATTTATCAAATATTCATTCTATTACACTATGTAATTGAATAGGAAGATAAATAGGGCATATCCTTGTTTTACCTCTCTATATTACAGATTCTAAATGAACAGGAAAAATAACCACAGTGGAATATAATAAATGTCATAATAGAGGGGTATATGTGGTACTTCCATAACACAGAGGATGAAGAGGACACACCCCATCTTCAGATGGATTGGTCATCAGGGGAGTTTTCCCAGAGAAGTTTGCTTTCAATCAGAATGCTGTAGTGTTTGAAACAAGTTTGCCAGATGGACCAGACAGGAAATAGGGAAATGGAACAAAAAATCAGATATTTTAAAGTGCAAGGATTTTTCATGCAGAGTGAGTAAAACATTTAAAGAAAAGGAAAGTAAAGGTTATGGGCCAGGTGGCTTAGCGGGAGAAGAACTTTTAAATGTTAAATTTGAAAGGGACATTGAGGTATAGATGAACTGTGGGCAATGGAGTAGGGCAGAACTTGGCTTGAATCCTGCTTCTAGCCTGTAATAACTGTTTCACCTTGGAAAAATTACTTGACAGCTCAAAGACTTGGTTTCCATATTGAAATATGGGCTTAAACTAATATATTCATATACCTTTATGTTTTTTCAGGTTTAAGTAAAATAATAAATTTATGTGTTGAGCACAGTGCCTAACTGTACACAGTTTTCAATGCTATTGTTACTTGTTTTGCTTTAATATTATTAGGCTTTTTCGATCTTTCCAGCAGCTGTGTAGAGGACTTGGTGGGACAGGAAGATGCTGCAGGCTGGGAATCTCTTCATAGAATCTCTTCATATAGTACAATCATCCACTGTATAGAACAAAGTTAGCAAAACAATAATATTTATAACAAAAAGAGAAACATTATCTTAATTTATTTAGTGCCTCATAGCAGGACCTAAATAAATTCAGATAATATTGACCGAGTGGCTGAGCATGCACACACACACAGGCATATATGGAGACAGAGCCAGAGAAAGACAGACAGAAAGGAACAAACAGAGGACAGAGACAGACAGAGAGGGAGGGAAAGACAGATTTATTTTAAGGAATTGGCTGTCTTGATTGTGGGGGCTAGAAAGTCTGCAATCTGTAGGGTAGCAAGCAGGCTAGAAATGCAGGAAGAATTTCTGTAACAGTTTCTGGCAGAATTCCTTCTCCTTCAGAAAGCCTGTTTTGGCTCCCAAGGCCTTTAACTGATTGGCCTTCACATTATGCAAAATTCTGCTTTATTCAATACCCACTGATTAGAAATGTTGATCACATCTAATGACATGGCTTCACAGCAACATCCAGACTGGTGTTTGACCAAACAACTGGACAGCACAATCTACTCAAGTTGACATGTAAAATTAACCATCATGATAGGACTGATGAAACCAAGATTATTATATTTAATTTATAATTTGTGATGCCCAGTCCTGGTGAGACCTGATGCTGGGAAAGACTGAAAGGCAGGAAGAGAAGGGGGATGGCAGAGGATAAGATGTTCTATGGCATTAACGGCTAGATGGACATGAGTTTGAGCAAGCTCCAGAAGTTGGTGATGGACAGGGAAGCCTGGCGTGCAGAAGGCCATGGGGTCACAAAGAGCCAAACACTACTTAATGACTGAAATGAACTGAATAATAATATGTGAAATAGCCAAGAGTTTGTAGAAAGTTGAAGTTGACATTCAAGCCCCAGTATATCTGATTCCATACTCAGCATGAGTTACCCGTATGTGGTACCATCTCCTAATAGAAGAAGATCTGAAGGAGAGAAAACATGTGTGAGCCATGTCTATATGTGGAAAATGAGGAAGAAGAGGAAACAATAGGAAACAATTGTTTTCTATACTTTATTTTATTTTAAATCATTAAGTGGTTGGTAGGGAGAATTTGTTAACAAATGATTGTGGAGGATGAAGAAATGGTCTATTTTAAATCAGGTAAGTTTTAGTCTTATAAGATCTTAAGATCAACATGGTACTTCTCTAAGTAAAAATTTTCCATGAAAAAAAAAAATCATGATTGTTCCTTGCCTCCTTCCTTTTCAAATGTCATCCATGCTGCATGAAATATCTTTCCACATTTATCCACGCACAACACACAGCTCCTCCAAATTTTAGATGGACTGGAGTTTTCTTGGTGAAGCCTTCTGTGAATTTCCAGGCACACACAGTCACGGTTCCCTGTGCTTTTATAGGACATATCTTTGTTAATGCTGACACCCTCTACAGTGACCTTGAGGTGAGGACCCTTGTCTGACTCAGCTTTGAATACCCAGAAACTAACAAAATACTAGAACTCCATCACCAGGCAATGAATCACTGCTGAATGAATATAGATTAATCTTCTTATTTTATTTATATCAATACGCCTATGGTTGTTCTGGAGAGCAAGATACTATATGACAGCTTTATAGATCCTCTTAAATATCCAGCTTTAAATATGGACTAACAGGTGGACTGTCCTGTAAAGTACAATTGACTTTGTAAAATGTTCCTGCACTCAATCATATCTCTTTCTGTTTGTCTAGTCTCAGCATTGACTCCAAATTATATATCATTCTTATGCCTATATATTTATATGATTAGATGTGCTAGAAAAAAATACCATTGATACATGTCAGTGTTGATTATGGTGTAACTTGAACTAAACCAAAAACAATTAAAGGGCTAAAAGAAACAGTATGCACCACCTTACTTTATCAGCATTTAAAAGGTTTCAATTTATCTCATATTGAAACAGGCAAGCAAATTAGCTTTATGTACAATATTTTTGTTTTTCTGGCTTGTAACCCATGTGTTCCTTCATTGTATTTTGTTTCTTATTTTTGAGTGGAGTGGAGGGGGTCAAGTTATTTCATTGAGTGATTACAAAATTTCATAATCATATAATTGATGCCAATTCTAATCATTGCAATGTAGTTAATGACAGCAACTTTAGAAGTATATCCTGCTTCCCCGATGGTTCAAACAGACAGGAAGCTTCTTGAAATTCAGGAGACCCAGGTTCGATTCCTGGGTTGGCAAGAAACCCAAGAGAAGGGGATGGTAAACCACTCCAGTATTCTTGCCTGGAGAATTCTATTAACAGAGGAGCCTGGTGGGCTATAGTTCATGGGATCACAAAGAGTCAGACATGACTGAGCCACTAACACTTTCTTTTCACTTCAGAAGTCTATACTCTGCTCAAACTATAATGAACCTGTGTCTGTTTTGAAGGAAGAACAAGTCTATGTGAAAGCTGATTTTTACATTCACTTCTGAGGCTCTGAAATTCCATCTGCCTGTGCACCATTGGGCCCCATCACAAGTAGGTCAGACTCTTTCAAGGCACATAGGTGTTTAGTAAAATTGTGCCTGGCAGGTTGCACACCTGGCACACACATCAATGACTGAACACAGGTCTCTTCTCTCAGCTAAAGCCAACTTCTTATTTGTGTTTGCATTTGTATATGCTTTGGGGCCAAACATAAATAGATAAGCAGAGACTTTGACTAATGAAGACACATTGGGTGTATAGATAGGATTATGTTTTATATTATCTTAAATTTGACTAATGTCAGCATATAAAATCCAAGAAAGAGAAATAAAATATTCACTAACTTTCATTAAAGAATCATTTTAAATAAAAATGCACAGATATGTTCATTTGTGATAAGTTAATTTTAAAAAGTATTAAAAAAAAAACCTTTTTAGATAGAAGAATGTTTTTGATTTAAAATAGTAGACAGAGTATTCTAAGGTTATTGAATCAGTCACATTTGGCCTAAACTGATGTAGGTGAAATATTTGTGTCTGTATCCTTTTATTCTTTCACTGATTCCTTGTGTAACATGTGTGGTTGATTTTAAGCCTCTAAATAAACTGAATTGCTAACTAAATAACAATCTGTGAAAAAGTAATACAAAATATTTTCTATTCAGATCAAAACCTCACATTTTCTCTGTTGTGTTAAATCATTCAATTATGTGGATAAATTACAAATTATAATTAGGTTATTATATCCACTTCTTAAATGAATGTGCATATTTGGATTAGGAGGTCTTGTTCTTAATCTCCTTTTAGTTTTAACCAGTCAAGACATTTGCATTAACCTCTAGGAGGATGCTCTTAAAGAGTGCCTTCTGGAAGCTTCTAAGAAACCAGCCCCTTCTCTCTTCTCAGCTGTACCTTTAGGCATTTTAAGGTGCTTTACATACTCTGCTGATATTGGCCTCATTTCTTTCTCTCCTGTATTTTTACAGCATAATTTAACAAGCATTTAGTGAGTGTCCACTAGGTGTCAGACAATCTCCTAATCATTGCAAGAAACTATCTTCACATTTCTGCTATTTTTTTTCTTTGAAAATGTTCAAGTAGCCTACATCATAAACACTTTACAACTGGAGCTGACTTCACAATTTATTTAATTATAACACTATTTCTTTAAAAAGTGGTTTTGAGTAACAAAGTAACGCACAAGGTAATGATTCTCTTAAAGACTCATTTGTAGATGATGTCACATTGTTCACACGGAAGAAAATATAAAGAAGTTTGTAAATAATCTTGTTTTATTCATTCATAAAACATTGTTGGAACATCCACATAAAGGGAGATTCTGGGCACAATTTCTGTGGAAAAAAAAAGGCAAATAAAAATATAATTCCTATCCTCAAGGAATTTATACTGAGGGAAAGTAAAATAACATCACAATCACATTCAGAAATACAAATTGGAATGTGAACTCTACATACTCAATCAGCAAAGCCAGAATTTAGGTGACAGTATGCTACTGCTGCTGCTAAGTCGCTTCAGTCGTGTCCGACTCTGTGTGACCCCACCAGGCTCCATCGTCCCTGGGATTCTCCAGGCAAGAACACTGGAGTGGGTTGCCATTTCCTTCTCCAATGCATGAAAGAGAAAAGTGAAAGTGAAGTCGCTCAGTCGTGTCCGACTCCTAGCGACCCCGTGGACTGTAGCCCACCAGGCTCCTCCATCCATGGGATTTCCCAGGCAAGGGTACCAGAGTGGGGTGCCATTGCTTTCTCCAGGTGACAGTATAAAGTTTGATAATCCATTTTTACACTTTTGGACAATTTTCACATCAAGAAAATAAATAGCATGGACTATAAGATTCTATTTATTTAACTAAGTATATGCAATCTTAAGGAAATCCAACCAGTCCATCCTAAAGGAGATCAGTCCTGGGTGTTCATTGGAAGGACTGATGCTGAGGCTGAAACTCCAGTACTTTGGCCACCTCATGTGAAGAGTTGACTCATTGAAAAAGACTCTGATGCTGGGAGGGATTGGGGGCAGGAGGAGAAGGGGACGACAAGAAAATGAGATGGCTGGATGGCATCACCAACTCAATGCACTTGAGTTTGGGTGAACTCTGGGAGTTAGTGATGGACAGGAAGGCTTGGCATGCTGCGATTCATGGGGTTGCAAAGAGCTGGACATGACTGAGTGACTGAACTGAACTGAACTGAACTGTACTGATGAAATCTTGAAACAAAAAAAAATTCAGATTAAAAAAATACGGTTGGGTATCTTGACAATGTATTATAAAAGAGTTCTATTTTTCTTTCCCTTATGCAATAATGTTTTGAAAATACTCTGGCATGCTCTTAACTGAAAATAAACTGTAAGGTAAAAGCAATTATTTTATAAAATAATTTATAAATTCTATACAGTCCATGAAATTCTCCAGGACAGAATACTGGAGTGAGTAGCCATTCCCTTCTCCAGGGAATCTTCCCAACCCAAAGACTGAATCCAGGTCTCCTGCATTGCAGGCAGATTCTTTACCAGCTGAGCCACCTGGAAAACCCAATTTATAAATGTAGTCCATTAAAAGAAAGTGAAAGTGAAGTCGTGTCCGACTCTTTGCGACCCCGTGGACTGTAGCCCACCAAGCTCCTCCATCCATGGGATTCTCCAGGCAAAAATACTGGAGTGGGTTGCCATTTCCTTCTCCAGGTAATCTTCCCAACCCAGGGATTGAACCCAGGTCTCCCGCATTGCAGACAGACGCTTTAACCTCTGAGCCACCAGGGGTTCCCAGGTGCCATATAAAATGGACATTATGTACTGCTACTACTGAGAAGATATGCCAGGGTCATTTCTTTTGGATATGAGCTTTTCCCTATCTTCTGGGTGTAATGAGCTCCCAAGAAAGTTTCTCTGTCTCTTTATACTCAGGGCTGACACTCACTACTCCAGCTCAAGATCAAGTGCCACTACTGCTAATTCTGAGCAGAAATGGGAGGGACTTAAACAGTCCTAGTTCTTCCAAATCTATTTTTCCCATTAGTCACCTTGACAACAAATGTTTCCAAGTCCATTTCTGCATCTTGCATGCATTGACTCAGCTTGGCACACAGATGCTTCTCCTACTACTTTTGAAGCAATTATCTGCTGTACAAGTTCTGGGAAGTGGGAGTATTGTACAAGTTTCTTCAGGCTTGGGATCTGAGTCTGTCTATTTTCTAAATTCTAGGGTTCCTATCAGTATTTTTGTCAAGAGATATCAATTTTCTTTTTGTGCTGAATTTCTATAGATTGGCAATGGCACCCCACCCCAGTACTCTTGCCTGGAAAATCCAATGGACGGAGTAGCCTGATGGGCTGCAGTCCATGGGGTTGCTAACAGTCGGACAGACTGAGCGACTTCACTTTCACTTTTCTCTTTCATGCATTGGAGTAGGAAATGGCAACCCACTCCAGTGTTCTTGCCTGGAGAATCCCAGGGACGGGGGAGCCTGGTGGGCTGCCGTCTATGGCATCACACAGAGTCGGACACGACTGAAGTGACTTAGCAGCAGCAGCAGCATTCTCTTTTTGTGAAGTAATCTTTTTGGTCCATACATGAGGTGGTAAATGAAAGAGTGTATTTTTTCTCACTTCATTATTTTGCCCCAATATTTTAATGATTTCCACTTTGCTATTGTCTGTGTTGTAGGTTTATATTTTTTCAATACTTAAATATGGTACTTTTTATATGATTTTTAACTTTAATACAGAGACTTTTATTTGAAAATGTGCTGCTTTCCTTGATTCTTTCTTTTTCTCAGGAAATGACAGCAACATTCCCCCATTCCTTACACCAAACTACATAGTCCTTGTTTTCTCTTTGAAACCTATTCCTTCTGTATTAACTGTCCATTGAGATTTCCTCTTTACACCCGTGGCAGATTCATGTCAATGTATGCCAAAACCAATAGAGTACTGTAAAGTAAAATAAAGTAAAATGGAAGCTCTAAAATATAATAATAAAATAAAATAAAAAATAAAACATAAAAAAATAAAGGAAAAAAAAACACAGTATTTATTTATTCATTTGGTGCACTGGGTCTTAGTTTCAGCACGTGGGATCTTCCATCGTATGTGGGATCTTTAGTTGTAGCACAAGAGATCTAGTTCCAGGGCCAGAGATCAAACCCAGGTCCCTGCCTTGGGAGCACAGAGTCTTAGCCACTGTGGGAAGTCCCCACCTGAGATTCATAATCTGTGTAACTGTTCTTTTCTTCCTGATGTGTGTATGTAAGAGCTCAGTCACTTCAGTCCTATCTGACTTTTTGTGCCCCCATGGACTGGAGCCCACCAGGCTGCTCTGTCCTTGGGATTCTCCAGGCAAGAATACTGGAGTGGGTTGCCATTTCCTCCTCCAGAGGATCTTCCTGACCCAGGGATCGAAACTGTGTCTCCTGTGTCTCCTACACTTGCAGACAGATTCTTTACTGTTGAGCCACAAGGGAAGTCCCTTTTTATCCTGATATTTTTATGTTAAATATTTTCAAATTTTCCCTCTTTATTCCCAACTTTCACTTTTGGTTCCACATCCATCATTTCTTGACTGGCCTACTCCATTCACCTCAATGGCCATTGCCTTTTTAACATGCCTAACTAATCAGCTTATTTCACAGCAAATAAAATTACTTCTAAAGTATAAATCAGATGTGTTTTCCCACAAATCCCCAATGGATTTGGAGAATGACCTGTCATCCCAGATGGAGCAAAACATTCTTCATGATTTTCTGCTCATCTCTCTGATTTTTGGAATCCATTAAATTTAGAGTGTTTTTTTTTCCCCTCCTCTGGTTTTCGATGCTTTTTCTTGTATCCTGACTGTCTCAGTTGAGAAATCTTATAACCTTAGTGTGCAAAAGGATACCTCTTCTGAAAGATATTTCTAAATATTTCTTGAATACATATTGAATACAGAAACCAAATGCTGAACCAATGAATTCTTGATGCCATTATCTAAAGTTTCCTCCTGTTTTTGTTTTTTCAAGCATTTAGCTTCTGGCCTCAGTCTTCCATATGCTTTTCAGTAAGCTAAATCAAAAACAAAACCAAAAGACTCCCTCAGCAAAATGTAAGTAGTACACTGGGCTCACCCTTCTTTGAACCTTTATATTGAGCAGCAACCTAGAAAAATCACCTTGGTGCTTCACCCCCTTATATAAATACAAATTAACATTAAATTGATGATATTATACTGACCCATGCACAATCAAAAGTTTAAAACTTTTTCTTGGTCAAAAAAGTCAGATTTGGGAAACTTTATGTAATTTATATAATTATATATGTGATTTATTATATAATACTATACATAGTAGGTTAAATCACATAACGTTGCCTATCTCTGACTTTTTTGACCAAGAAAAAATTTTAAACTTTTTATTTTGTATGACTCAACCTAATATCAGCAAGTTAATGTTGGTAAAGAATCGACCTACAATACAGGGGATTCCAGTTCTATTCCTCAGTTGGGAAGATCTACTGAAGGGATAGGCTACCCCCTCCAGTATTCTTGGGCTTCCTGGTGATTTCAGACAGTAAAGAATCTGCCTGCAATGTGGGAGACCTGGGTTCAATCCCTGGGTTGGAGAGATCCTTTGGAGAAGGAAATGGCTACCCAGTATTCTGGCCTGGAGTATTCCATGAACTGTATAGTCCATGGGGTTGCAAAGAGTCAGATATGACTAATTTTCACTTCACATTGTAACGTACAGAATAATCTCACTGTCCTAAAGTTGGTCTGTGCTCCACCTATTCACTTCTCCCTCCCTTATCCCAAGCCCTGGCAATTGTTGTTTTTGTTTTTGTTTTTGTTTTTGTTTTACTCTCTCAGTAGCTTTTGCCTTTTGTCATGTATTTAGAATCATACAATATATAGCCTTTCCAGATTGGCTTCTCTCAATTATAATAAGCATTTCAGGGTTCTCTATGTCTTTATCATGACTTGGTAGCTCATTTATTTTTAATGCTTCTTAATATTCCATTGTTCAGATGTACCACAGTTTCTTTATTCGTTTACCTGCTGAAGGACATCTTTGTTGCTTTCAAGCTTTGGCAATTATAAATAAAGCTGTTTTTAAGTTACATGTGCAGGTTTTTTTATACAGTTAAATTTTCAACTCACTTGGATAAATATCAAGGGCATGATTGTAGAATCATATGGTAGTAGTACCACATTTAGTTTTATACAAAAATGTCTTCAAAGTGGTGGTGCCATTTTGCATTCCCACCAGGCTTTACCACTTCTGATAGCTGAGAGGACTCTTGTCTACCATTCAGATATAAGTCAGTTCTCATTTCTTTAAGAAACTTTCATCATCACCTTTAAAATTAGAAATTTTGTTCTGCACTTCACCATAAGTCTTGATGTTTTAAAGCATAGGTCAAGTAGACACTTTGCTGTGCTGTGCTTAGTCATTCAGTTATGTCCAACTCTTTACAACCTCATGGACATGGACGTAGCCTGCCAGGCTCCTCTGTCCATGAGGAATCTCCAGGCAAGAATACTGGAGAGGGTTGCCATACCCTCCTCCAATGGATCGTCTTAACCCAGGAATCAAACACAGGTCTCCTGCATGGTGGATTCTTTACCATCTGAGCCACCAGGGAAGCCCAAGAATAATGAAGTGAAAACCCTATCTCTTCTCCCAGGGAACTTCCCAAGCTAGGAGTCGAACCTAGGTCTCCTGCCTTCAAGGTGGATTCTTTACTAGCTGAGCTACTAGGGAAGTCCTAAGTTGACCCTGTGCTGTACTAAGTTGCTTCAGTCATGTCCAACTTTTTGCCACCACAGGGACTGTAGCCCATCAGGCTCCTCTGTCCGTGAGAGTTTTCAAGCAAGAATACTGGAGTGGGTTCCCATTCCCTTCTCCAGGGTAAGTAGACCGTAAATGGGGCCAAATCTAGGAAAGGAAGATGCCCTTCCAAGGGTCACCTTTCAAAAGGTTATGGTATGTCATGGTGACTCATATCAAATGCCAGAGCTGAGTAATTGAGAATGACAAGTTTTAGGGCAGAAAAAATGTGGATATGGCCGGTGTTTTTTTAGGCTCTGCCACATTCATCTATGGTTACATGAAATGAGCTTAATTACAGATTGCTTAGTGCTTCTACTATGGGAACCTTGATGTACTTTGGAATGAAGCTCCTGTCTGAGCACCACACTGGGAAGAGAGACTTCTCCTTTTGACACTGAAGCAGGATTTGGCAGGTTGTTCTAACACATGGCGTTTCCTGTCGGACTGGACACAGAGCTGACATAATCAGCAGGGGTCAAGATTTTGAGGGAGGAAGGGACCCTTCATCTCAATTTTATCCTTTCAAATTATGACCTATGAACAAAATTCTTCAGGAAATTTGAGGGGAACACAGTGACGTCCAGAAATCAACCAATTTATACATAATTCTTAAGGGTTAAGAATTGACAAAAATTACTTAGGAAAGGTAATTGGTAGGGGAATAAGCACCTCAAAATCAGCAGAAAGCAAATGCCATTGAAATGTGACTAGTAAATATGAAACAGGATCTACCAGTTATAGAAACGCTTGTTGTAGTTGTTTAGCCACTAAGTATTTCTCAGCTGTGCTCCAACAGGCTCCTTTACCCATAGGATTTCCCAGGCAAGAGTACTGGAGTGGGTTGTCATTTCCTTCTCCAGAGGATCTTCCCATCCCAGGGATCAAACTCACATCTCCTGCATTGGCAGGTGGATCCTTTACCACTGAGTTACCAGGAAAGCCCCATAGGAATTATTAAAGATAAAAATAAAATAATGCATATTATTGTACTTTGGAATAACATGTTATATAAGGCAAAATATTATTTATCATAGAAATAAGTATATTTTAGCTCCCCTTTGAAAAAATTTAAATAACTGCATTCTAATTATGTTAATATTCTTTATTGGGTAAGATTGATATAAGAAAAATCCTCAAAATTATTTTGTTTAGTATGAAAATACAAATGTACTAATTTTAATTTTGTATTTTTTGTAATATTCTGGTGTTTTTATGCGGAAGGACTTTGTTCGCAAACTAAAGAATTCAATGAAAGCCCTCAAGAGGACTGAGCTGTTATAATTTTAACTTTTCATGTTGAAAAAATGTTTATCACCAGCTTTTAAAACTGTAGTCACATGTTTAAATGCTTGCCAAACATTTATTGTTTTTCTCATCATTAAACCAAGTGAAGCTGACAGAAATGAGGGTTTCTGCCAAGAAGAGACATTTGTTTTTTCTTCCTTAAGAATTAGGTAATAGATATTAGACACCTTAATTCCTGTCTCTTATACACATCTAGATGTGTATAAGAGACAGCATTTATTTTTGAAGCACCTTTGGAGAAGGAAATGGCTACCCAGTATTCTGGCCTGGAGTATTCCATGAACTGTATAGTCCATGGGGTTGCAAAGAGTCAGATATGACTAATTTTCACTTCACATTGTAACGTACAGAATAATCTCACTGTCCTAAAGTTGGTCTGTGCTCCACCTATTCACTTCTCCCTCCCTTATCCCAAGCCCTGGCAATTGTTGTTTTTGTTTTTGTTTTTGTTTTTGTTTTACTCTCTCAGTAGCTTTTGCCTTTTGTCATGTATTTAGAATCATACAATATATAGCCTTTCCAGATTGGCTTCTCTCAATTATAATAAGCATTTCAGGGTTCTCTATGTCTTTATCATGACTTGGTAGCTCATTTATTTTTAATGCTTCTTAATATTCCATTGTTCAGATGTACCACAGTTTCTTTATTCGTTTACCTGCTGAAGGACATCTTTGTTGCTTTCAAGCTTTGGCAATTATAAATAAAGCTGTTTTTAAGTTACATGTGCAGGTTTTTTTATACAGTTAAATTTTCAACTCACTTGGATAAATATCAAGGGCATGATTGTAGAATCATATGGTAGTAGTACCACATTTAGTTTTATACAAAAATGTCTTCAAAGTGGTGGTGCCATTTTGCATTCCCACCAGGCTTTACCACTTCTGATAGCTGAGAGGACTCTTGTCTACCATTCAGATATAAGTCAGTTCTCATTTCTTTAAGAAACTTTCATCATCACCTTTAAAATTAGAAATTTTGTTCTGCACTTCACCATAAGTCTTGATGTTTTAAAGCATAGGTCAAGTAGACACTTTGCTGTGCTGTGCTTAGTCATTCAGTTATGTCCAACTCTTTACAACCTCATGGACATGGACGTAGCCTGCCAGGCTCCTCTGTCCATGAGGAATCTCCAGGCAAGAATACTGGAGAGGGTTGCCATACCCTCCTCCAATGGATCGTCTTAACCCAGGAATCAAACCCAGGTCTCCTGCATGGTGGATTCTTTACCATCTGAGCCACCAGGGAAGCCCAAGAATAATGAAGTGAAAACCCTATCTCTTCTCCCAGGGAACTTCCCAAGCTAGGAGTCGAACCTAGGTCTCCTGCCTTCAAGGTGGATTCTTTACTAGCTGAGCTACTAGGGAAGTCCTAAGTTGACCCTGTGCTGTACTAAGTTGCTTCAGTCATGTCCAACTTTTTGCCACCACAGGGACTGTAGCCCATCAGGCTCCTCTGTCCGTGAGAGTTTTCAAGCAAGAATACTGGAGTGGGTTCCCATTCCCTTCTCCAGGGTAAGTAGACCGTAAATGGGGCCAAATCTAGGAAAGGAAGATGCCCTTCCAAGGGTCACCTTTCAAAAGGTTATGGTATGTCATGGTGACTCATATCAAATGCCAGAGCTGAGTAATTGAGAATGACAAGTTTTAGGGCAGAAAAAATGTGGATATGGCCGGTGTTTTTTTAGACTCTGCCACATTCATCTATGGTTACATGAAATGAGCTTAATTACAGATTGCTTAGTGCTTCTACTATGGGAACCTTGATGTACTTTGGAATGAAGCTCCTGTCTGAGCACCACACTGGGAAGAGAGACTTCTCCTTTTGACACTGAAGCAGGATTTGGCAGGTTGTTCTAACACATGGCGTTTCCTGTCGGACTGGACACAGAGCTGACATAATCAGCAGGGGTCAAGATTTTGAGGGAGGAAGGGACCCTTCATCTCAATTTTATCCTTTCAAATTATGACCTATGAACAAAATTCTTCAGGAAATTTGAGGGGAACACAGTGACGTCCAGAAATCAACCAATTTATACATAATTCTTAAGGGTTAAGAATTGACAAAAATTACTTAGGAAAGGTAATTGGTAGGGGAATAAGCACCTCAAAATCAGCAGAAAGCAAATGCCATTGAAATGTGACTAGTAAATATGAAACAGGATCTACCAGTTATAGAAACGCTTGTTGTAGTTGTTTAGCCACTAAGTATTTCTCAGCTGTGCTCCAACAGGCTCCTTTACCCATAGGATTTCCCAGGCAAGAGTACTGGAGTGGGTTGTCATTTCCTTCTCCAGAGGATCTTCCCATCCCAGGGATCAAACTCACATCTCCTGCATTGGCAGGTGGATCCTTTACCACTGAGTTACCAGGAAAGCCCCATAGGAATTATTAAAGATAAAAATAAAATAATGCATATTATTGTACTTTGGAATAACATGTTATATAAGGCAAAATATTATTTATCATAGAAATAAGTATATTTTAGCTCCCCTTTGAAAAAATTTAAATAACTGCATTCTAATTATGTTAATATTCTTTATTGGGTAAGATTGATATAAGAAAAATCCTCAAAATTATTTTGTTTAGTATGAAAATACAAATGTACTAATTTTAATTTTGTATTTTTTGTAATATTCTGGTGTTTTTATGCGGAAGGACTTTGTTCGCAAACTAAAGAATTCAATGAAAGCCCTCAAGAGGACTGAGCTGTTATAATTTTAACTTTTCATGTTGAAAAAATGTTTATCACCAGCTTTTAAAACTGTAGTCACATGTTTAAATGCTTGCCAAACATTTATTGTTTTTCTCATCATTAAACCAAGTGAAGCTGACAGAAATGAGGGTTTCTGCCAGGAAGAGACATTTGTTTTTTCTTCCTTAAGAATTAGGTAATAGATATTAGACACCTTAATTCCATAAATACTAAAATTTCTAGGAGATTTTACAAAGATTTTTGACCTTTAGTACATTTTTGTATCATCTGACAGTGTTCAAAATGCTTATATTGTTTTATTTGTAATATAGATTTGTATCATTTATATTTGCTATGAGTATTAAGTGATTTTATTCATGTTGCTGATGACAAAAGACTATCATTAAATATAGGAGTGCCTAAGAACATTGCGGAGAAGGCAATGGCACCCCACTCCAGTACTCTTGCCTGGAAAACCCCATGGATGGAGGAGCCTGGTAGGCTGCAGTCCATGGGGTCGCAAAGAGTTGGACATGACTGAGCGACTTCACTTTCACTTTTCACTTTCATGCATTGCAGAAGGAAATGGCAACCCACTCCAGTGTTCTTGCCTGGAGAATCCCAGGGACTGGGGAACCTGGTGGGCTACGTCTATGAGGTCGCACAGAGTCAGACATGACTGAAGTGACTTAGCAGCAGCAGCAGCAGCAAGAACATTGACTCAGGTATTAAACTTTCAGTGTCAAATCTTATTTTGACAAATTTTATCTGAGCAACCTTGGGTAAATTAATAAGAGCTCTCTCACTGAAATATTCTAACGATTTAAAGAGTTGACATCTGTAAATGACTTAGAATGGTGCGTTTGACATTCAAAATCAATCAGTGTAATTAACAGCATTAACAGAATAAAAAATAAGATCAATATAACCATCTTAAGAAATGCACAGAAATCATCTGACAAAATTCAATACCCAATTGTGAGAAACAGTTTCAGTGACTTAGGTATCAAAAGGAACATCTGTAATATAGTAAAAGATGTCCATGAAAACCAATACCTAACTTAATACTTAGTGTATGGACCACACATTTCCTATGATGGGAACAAGGCAAGGACACCTGCTCTCAGTATTATTCAGTATTTTGTTGGAGTTCTTCGCCAGTGCAAACAGAAAACAAATAAATTTGTTTAGTAAATATGGAAAGAAAAAATTATTTTGTTTTCAGAAAATTCAATTGCTTTTTGTACAAAAGACTAATCAAGAAAAAATACTCTAACACATAAATTTAACAACATTGTAAGACCCAAATCAACATGAAAGAATTAATTGTATTTTACTACACTAGAAACAAACTATTGAAAATTAAAGCTGTTTTAAAAATAATACTATTCACAGCAACTTCAAATAAAAAATACTTGGAATAAATATGGCAAGCCTACTACAATGAAAACTGTAAAACAGAACAGAGAGAAATGAAAGATTTGAATAAATGGAAGTATAGATCATGTCATAAATTTAAAGAATTTAAACATATTATGTAAATCCTATTCAGAGTCAACCATGGAGTAATCCAACAGGTTTTCTTAATATAAACCGTTAAGTTTGTTCTAAAATGAACATAAAAATACAGAAGGGACACATAATGTGTAAACTACTTGATTTTAATACCAAAATTACTTTAAAGTGTCAGTTTCTCGGTTGTATCCGACTCTTTGCAACCCCATGGACTGTAGCCCACGAGGTTCCTCTGTCTGTGGGATTCTCTAGGCAAGAATACTAGAGTGGGTTGCCATTCCCTTCTCCAGGGGATCTTCCCAACCCAGGGATCAAACCCAGGTTCCTGCATTGCAGGCAGATTCTTTGCTGTCCGAACTACCAAGGAAGTCCCATGGTTACTAGAAATCTATTAAATTAGGAGNCAAGAATACTAGAGTGGGTTGCCATTCCCTTCTCCAGGGGATCTTCCCAACCCAGGGATCAAACCCAGGTTCCTGCATTGCAGGCAGATTCTTTGCTGTCCGAACTACCAAGGAAGTCCCATGGTTACTAGAAATCTATTAAATTAGGAGAATGTAGGATACATGAAAGATCAATGGGAAAGAATAAAGAGTCTAGGAGTAGACATAACCATATATGAGCAATTAAATGTTGATTAAACATTAAAGTAATTAACCAGGGAAAGGCTTTTCCCTTCAAGAAATGTTCTAAAACACCTTGGTGTTTGTACAAGGGAAAATGGGGATTAATAGTCTTAACTCAAATGATTCACAAACATTAAATTGAAATGGATAATCAAACTGAGCATAAATATTCAAACTACAATGTCTTGGAAGAAGATTTAGGATTTATCTTTGTGACCTCAAGGTCAAGATTTCTTATAAAAAGCACTAAAATATTTAAATGTAGAAAGAAATGGATATATTAGACTTTATCAAATTATACATTTCAACCCCTAAAAATAAATATTGAGAAAATTATATAGGGCAAGTCACAATTTTGCAGAAAAGATTTAATAAATGTAAAGCTGTCTAAAAGACACTGTTCAAACTGAAGCACAATTGCACGCATCTCACATGCTAGTAATGCTCAAAATTCTCCAAGCCAGACTTCAATAGTACCTGAACAGTGAACTTCCAGATGTTCAAGCTGGATTTAGAAAAGACAGAGGAACCAGAGATCAAATTGCCAACATCCGCTGGATCATTGAAAAAGGAAGAGAGTTCCAGAAAAACATCTATTTCTGCCCTATCAACTATGCCAAAGCCTTTGACTATGTGAATTACAACAAACTGTGGAAAATTCTGAAAGAGATGGGAATACCAGATCACCCAACCAGCCTCTTGAGAAATCTGTATGCAGGTCAGGAAGCAACAGTTAGAACTGGACTAGAAATGGAACACCAGACTAGTTCCAAACAGGGAAAGGAGTATGTCGAGACTGTATATTGTCACCTTGCTTATTTAAGTCACATGCAGAGTACATCATGAGAAATGCTGGGCTGGATGAAGCACANTACCAGATCACCCAACCAGCCTCTTGAGAAATCTGTATGCAGGTCAGGAAGCAACAGTTAGAACTGGACTAGAAATGGAACACCAGACTAGTTCCAAACAGGGAAAGGAGTATGTCGAGGCTGTATATTGTCACCTTGCTTATTTAAGTCACATGCAGAGTACATCATGAGAAATGCTGGGCTGGATGAAGCACAAGCTGAAATCAAGATTGCTGGGAGAAATATCAATAACCTCAGATATGCAGATGACACCACCCATATGGCAGAAAGTGAAGGAGAACTAAAGTGCCTCTTGATAAAAGTTAAAGAGGAGAGTGAAAAAGTTGACTTAAAACTCAACATTCAGAAAACTAAGACCATGGCATCTAGTCCAATCACTTCATGGCAAATAGAAGGGGAAATGAAACAGTAAGAGACTTTATTTTCTTGGGCTCCAAAATCACTGGAGATGGTGACTGCAGCCATGAAATTAAAAGACGCTTATTCCTTGGAAGAAAAGCTATGACCAACATAGACAGCATATTAAAAAGCAGAGACATTACTTTGCCAACAAAGGTCTGTCTAGTCAAAGCTATGATTTTTCCAGTAGTCTCACATGTGTGTATGTGAGAGTTGGACTATAAAGAAAGCTGAGTGCTGAAGAATTGATGCTTTTAAAATGTGGTGTTGCACTGAGGAAACCAGAATAGAAAGAGACACATGTACCCCAATGTTCATCGCAGCACTGTTTCTAATAGCCAGGACATGGAAACTACCTAGATGTCCATCAGCAGATGAATGGATAAGAAAGCCGTGGCACATATACACAATGGAGTATTACTCAGCCATTAAAAAGAATACATTTGAATCAGTTCTAATAAGATGGATGAAACTGGAACCGATTATACAGAGTGAAGTAAGCCAGAAAGAAAAACACCAATACAGTATACTAACACATATATATGGGATTTAGAAAGATGGTAATGAGGACCCTGCATGCAAGACAGCAAAAGAGACACAGGTGTGTAGACTTTTGGACTCTGAGGGAGAGGGAGAGGAAGAAGGTGGGATGATTTGGGAGAATAGCATTGAAATATGTATACTATCATGCAAGAAACGAATCGTCAGTCTATGTTCAATGCAGGATGCAGGATGCAGGATGCTTNGAATCAGCTGTATGTGTACATGTATCATTTCCCTCCCAGGCCATCCCACCCCTTTAGGCCATCACAGAGCACCGAGCTGAGCTACCTGTGCTATACAGCAGCTTCCTACTATCTATTTTACACATGGTCGAGTATTTCTGTCAATGACACTCTCAATTCGTCCCACCCACTGCTTCCCCTGCCATTTTGAAGTCTCAAGTTTATTTAGATTTTTACCTACTTTAGTTAGGTGGCTTTCATTTGTGTGTTCACTTTCTGGGGTGTTAAAGAGAACTACTCACACTGATTTTATTTGATAATACTTGCTAATTAGTTATAGTTAATGCAGTCTTCCAAAGAGTAATCAAGTTAACATTTAATCTTGTTCAAGTTTGAGCTTTAAGATCTGCTGAAACCAAAACGGGGAAGAAAAAAAGGTGTTTCTTAAAAAAAAAAAAAAAAAAAAAAGTGCTTCTTTCATTTCCTGTTGACAAGTGCTGATAGCAGTTGATATTGGTAAAATAAAATAAAATTTAAAAAAAATAATAAAAAAAATAAAGAAAGAAAAAATAAATAAAATGTGGTGTTGAAGAAAATTCTTGAGAGTCCCTTGGACTGCAAGGAGATCCAACCAGTCCATCCTAAAGGAGACCAGTCCAGAATATTCATTGGAAAGACTGATGCTGAAGCTGAAGCTCCAATACTTTGGCCACCTGATGTGAAGAACTGACTCATTGGAAAAGACCATGATGCTTGGAAAGACTGAGGGCAGGAGAAGGGGACAGAAGAGGATGAGATGGTTGGATGGCATCACCAACTCAATGGACATGAGTCTGAGTAAACTCTGGGAGTTGGGGCTGGACAGGGAGGCCTGGTGTGCTGTAGTTCATGGGGTCGTAAAGAGTCAGACATGACTCAATGACTGAACTGAACTGAACTGATAGCTGTCTGAAGACTTGTATTCAGAACATTTATGTATGTGTCTTTATGTTTGCAAGCATATCTAATAATTGAATCATAAGAATAATAGATTATAAAATTTTTTTGTTTGTTTGTTTGTTTTGTATTTATTTATTTTTTTACACGAACTCCCAAACATGAACCCCCCTCCCACCTCCCACCCCACNTTCCAGTTTCATCCATCTTATTAGAACTGATTCAAATGTATTCTTTTTAATGGCTGAGTAATACTCCATTGTGTATATATACCACTACTTCTGAATCTACTACATGAACTAATGCTTTACATATCAGTCTTCAGGGAAATATAAATTAAAACTACAATGATATATTATTTCATATTAGTTTTATTTACTAAAATTAAAGGCTGATAGTATTAAAAATTAGTATGCATAGCAAGTGAATCACACACACATTTCCTCTGGAGTATATGATGCTACAATCATTTCAGAACAATTTGGCAGGTATTTTGCTTGTTTTATTAAAGAAGATCTACACTATGAGGCATCTATCCAGACTTACAGATTCATGGCACAGCGATTATTCTCAGAATATTCACAAAAACTTATTATAGTAGTTAGAAGAGGAAAATTACACTAATATTTATTAATGCTTTAAATCCATTAATAGATAAAGAAATTATGGCATTTACTCACTTTATATCCAAGAAAACAAGGGACAAACAACTGATGGGTGCAATGACATGGATGAGTTTCAAAATTTTGTGGTAAGTGAAAGAATCTAGTTATAATATAATACACATTGTGTAATTTCATCCAGATTAACTTTTAGACTGGCAGAACTAATTGATGGTGATAGGAATCAGAAAACTGTTTTGCCCTGAGGACTTGGGAGTACAGATTTACTAAAACAGGATGAGAAACCTAGACCAATGATGAAAATATTCAATAGGCTAATTGAGGTGAGGATTATACTGTACACATACATGGCAAAACCCTAAAACCTTGATACATAAATTATACATTAAAAAATAGTATATCTCAAAGCAAAATAATGGATTTAATCTATGAATACTGATCTACAACAAAACTGCTACAAAGAAGTATTATGTGTAAAAATACTTCCATAATTATCTGTGTATTTATATAGATATATAAAATTACATGTATATAACAATTTTCAGAGAAGGCAGTGGCACCCCACTCCAGTACTCTTGCCTGGAAAACCCACGGACAGAGGAGCCTGGTGGGCTGCAGTCTCTGGGGTCGCGAAGAGTTGGACACGACTGAACGACTTGACTTCACTTTCACTTTTATGCATTGGAGAAGGAAATGGCAACCCACTCCAGTACTCTTGCCTGGAAAATCCCATGGACGGAGGAGCCTGGTGGGCTGCAGTCCATGGGGTCAGTACTGTCTCTTATACACATCTAGATGTGTATAAGAGACAGTCCCTCCCTTATCCCAAGCCCTGGCAATTGTTGTTTTTGTTTTTGTTTTTGTTTTTGTTTTACTTTCTCAGTAGCTTTTGCCTTTTGTCATATATTTAGAATCATACAATATATAGCCTTTCCAGATTGGCTTCTCTCAATTATAATAAGCATTTCAGGGTTCTCTATGTCTTTATCATGACTTGGTAGCTCATTTATTTTTAATGCTTCTTAATATTCCATTGTTCAGATGTACCACAGTTTCTTTATTCGTTTACCTGCTGAAGGACATCTTTGTTGCTTTCNTGGGGGAGCCTGGTGGACTACCGCCTATGGGGTCATACAGAGTCAGACACGACTGAAGCGACTTAGCAGCAGTAGCAGCAGCATATAACAATTTTATAGTATACATATAACGGCATTAAATATGTGTGTAAAACTCTTTAACAGTATCCTAATGTGTGTACATATATAAAGGTGTGTGTGTAACACATATATTTGTTAAGATACATCAATAAACTATAAAAAGATTTCCAAGAATAAATAAGAAAATTCAATACATATTTAAACATATTTTAAAGTCTGGATATTCTCCAGTATTCAATCACATGTTAATTTAAATATCAGTATATTCAACTACATCTTAAAAAGCATGATGTTTACATATATAAATATTGTAGTCATTATTCTTCCACAGCTAGGTCAGCCCTATCTAATTATATAATTTAAACATATTTTTAATATCTTGGTAATTTTGTTTATGCAGATAAGGTAGATTTGGGGTTTACTCTTAATTTAATATTTTTTAAGAAGTAGTTTATTTATTTTTTGCTTTGTATCATAATAATAGAATGATAGTCTTTTCCTCACTTATAAGACAATCCTAAAATATTCTTGGTAATTATGGTCTTAAATGTCCTTAAAAACTTGGTAGGTAAATATGCCATTGCTTCTTGTTTCGCTTCTTTAGCAAAAAGAATCAATGACTGACTAATATTTCCTTTAATCTTCCTATTTTTCTATACTTTTAAAATATTAGAATACATCTTCTCTTTTTAAGTCTTTATTGAATTTGTTACAATATTTCTTCTGTTCTGGTGTTGTTTTTTTAATTTTTTTTGGCCTTGAGATGTGGGATTTTAGCTGCCAGACAAGGGATCAAACCCACACCCCCTATATTGGAAAGCAAAGTCTTAACCACTGGACTGCCAGGGAAGTCCCTTCCCTATAACTTAAATCCAATTTTTCTCAAATCATTAAAGTTAAAGTCATGAAATACTTAAGCTAGCATTGACTATTTTGACCAAATGATCAACAAGCATCTGCTCCCAGGCTCGGTCCTGAACCCATGAGATGGAGGATTGAAGGATCTGTTCAAAATTACAGCTGGACTCTGAAAATTTTGTGGGGATATATAGTGACCTATGTGGAACCCAGCACTGGAGAAATCATTGCCCTGAAGAGGGGACAGGACAAGAGGCCCACATTAAGGTTAGAGCAGGTTGGAGAAATATTTGTTTGCAGAAAACCATCTTAATGGGCCACAACAAAAGTGTGTAAGTGAAATGAAAGTGAATGGAAACACTTAGGTGTATCACATGAGTGGCACTAAGTATATTTTCCTAAAATACAAGTTAAACTTTTCAATGTGTGTGTGTGTTGCTGCTGTTCAGTCGCTAAGTTGTGTTCGACTGTCTGTGACCCCATGAACTGCTGCACGTCAGGGTCCTCTGTCCTCCACAGTCTCCTGGAGTTGGCTCAGATTCATGTCCATTGAGTCAGTGATGCTATCTAACTATTTTATCCTCTGCTGTTCCCTTCTCCTTTTGCCTTCAATCTTTCCCAGCGTCAGGGTCTTTCTCAGTGAGTTGGCTCAGAGCAACAGGAAGCCAGCGCACTGGAGTTTCAACTTCGGTATCAGTCCTTCCAGTGAATATTCAGGGTGGATTTTCTTTAGGGACTGATTTGATTTTCAAGTGTGTATATCTGTATCTGTTTCTAGCTGTATATCTATATGTGTCTCTCTGTGTGTATATAGTTATCATACATTTATTTTCTTGTCTAATGTTAGCTCCCTGAAGACATATCCATTATTAGTCTGTTTTATTCAGTCCTGACACCTAAAGTCAGACTGTATTGGTGCACAATACAATGTATTATTATTATTCAGTGTTAATCGAATACCTGATAGTCAGTAGATATTCAATAAATATTTTTTAATAAATACAAGTAATGTCACTTTATTAAATACACTATGAAAAATATATTTCCATGATTGTTTGCAATAAAACAAAAGTTTGAAATAATATGTTCTAATTTTAACTAAAAGAGAATAAGACAGAGCTTAGAAACTAATCCTTCCATTGGCTCCAGTTGGCTATAATTAGCTGGAATAAAGCAAAACTCCATGAGCATTCAAAATGAAAACATGACATATGAGAAAGACAACCACAGTTAAATACCATGAGGAATATAAATCACCATCAAAGAGAATCAGAGCTAATGTATGGGTATATGTGTTAATATGGGAAAGAAAAAGAAAAAAGAACACATTGAAGACATGAAGTAGGAATAAAAGCAATTTTAGTAATAGAAAGCAAACAGAGCTATTAAGTATAAAGCTACAATTACTGAAATAGAAATCAGCTAGTTCAAATTCCTTTTATTCAACGATAATTTGGGACTAGAAACTGAAATAGGAATTAATTGTTTCATATCTCTGCATGATTTTTCGATTAATATATTAACATTTGAATTTGCATATGACATATTTTGTTTTGCCTTTTTTTGCGATTTCTGAGATATTCTAGGAATAGCAATTTTATTTAGTTCTAAAGAACCATATTTTTGCTTTACTAAATGATTTCAATTTTAGCCAGTCTTATGTCTCAACAAGTTACAGAAAAAAAAAGAAAAAGAAAAAAAGATGGCATAGAAGGATTTGCCACTTAGAAAAACATTAAAATCCCTGTTAAAAGCTTTATCTTTAGTATTATATTTTAGTTTTAAGCAAAGAGATGGATCTTCATCAGAAAGAATATCAGCTCTTTAGCTGTAAAGAATAAATATACAAGAAAACTTGGACTCTAAAAGATAATAATGTTTGCTTGAATCACATTTTCTTTATATGTTCTCCCCACCAAAATCTTAAGACCAATGAGTGGTAAAACACACACATGCACACATCTGCCACACCTTCAGATTTACTAAGAAACACACCACAGGATAAAATTTTCATTACTTGTGAGTAGAGACATAAACACTAACATTCCATAGTGCTGCAGCCTGAAGGTAAAGAGAGCAAAGGCAGTTATGCAAGAGAGGAAATTTAAGAGATTTCCTGAGAAAGCACAAGGGAAAGAGGAAAATTTCAACAAATCATAAACTAAATTACCTTCAGTTAGAGAAATTCCAGTACTAAAAGCCAAATACTGAACACATATCTGGGATTTGATAGTTTTCACTACACCAGTTATAGGAAGTCTGCTTGAAAGAGAAAAGGACCAGAAGTGAGAGAAATGTGGAAATGTTTCTCTAGAGAAGATAATAGATCAAGAAGAGGATAAAAGGAATGAGGGGTGGAGGATTAAGGATCCTACAGCAATTAGGTAGAAACAAAACTCACCAACTGTTCACCTTCCCCTGCTTACATCCAACATGAAGAGGTCATCACTTGACTAATATAAACTAAACTGGTTTCCCAGGTGGCTCAGTGGTAACGAATCCATTTGCCAAAGCAGGAGACACTGTAGACATGGGTTAAAACCTGGATCGGAAAGATCTCCTGGAGGAAGAAATGGCAGCCCACTCTAGTATTCTTGTCTGAAAAATTCCATGGACAGAGAAGCCTGGTGGGCTACAGTCCTTGGGGTTGCAAAGAACTGAACACAATTGCACAGCTGAGCATGCATACACACATATAAAGTGACAGAACTGGATGTTTTTGAACTTCAAACCTGTGTAGGGGACTTCCCTGGTGGCTCAGTGGTAAAGAATCCACCTGCCAATGCAGAAGACTTGGGTTTGATACCTGATGCAGTAGGATCCCACCTGTTGCAGAGCAACGTAAACCAATGTGCCACAACTGTTGAGCCTGTGTTCTAGAGCCTGGGAGCCACAACTACTGAACCCACCTCATGTGCTGCACCTACCGAGCCCACCTCAAGGCTGTGTGCCCTAGAGCCCCTGCTCAGTAACAAGAAAGGCCCCTGCAAGGTGAAGATCATGCACCTCAACTGGAAAGCGGCCATCCCTCACCTGAGTAAAGACCTCAAAGCAACAAAGACCCAGCAAAGCCAAAGGGAAAAAAAAAAATATATATATATATATATATGTAGGCAGAATAATGGCTCCCTTAAGGTAAAAACATCCTAATCTTGCATGTTTCTTTACTTGACAAGAAGTTCAGGATGCAAATGGAAATGTGGTTACAAATCAGCTGACCTTAAAATAAGAGGTTATCCTAGATTTCCTAGTTGAGCTCAATGTGATCATAAGGTCCTTCAATTCAATTCAGTCACTCAGCCATGTCTGACCCTTTGCGACCCCATGAACCCTAGGATGCCAGGCCTCCCTGTCCATCACCAACTCCTAGAGTCCACCCAAACCCCTGTCCATTGAGTCGGTGATGCCATCCAACCATCTCATCCTCTGTTGTCCCCTTCTCCTGCCCTCAATCTTTCCCAGCATCAGGATCTTTTCAAATGAGTCAGCTCTTTGCATCAGTTGGACAAAGTATTGGAGTTTCAGCTTCAGCATCAGTCCTTCCAATGAATACCCAGAACCGATCCCATTTAGGATGGACTGGTTGGATCTCCTTGCAGTCCAAGGGACTCTCAAGAGTCTTCTCCAACACCACAGTTGAAACCATCAATTCTTTGGTGCCCAGCTTTCTTTATAGTCCAACTCTCATATCCATACATGACCACTGGAAAAACTATAGCCTTGACCTGACTGACATTTGTTGGCAAAGTAATATCTCTGCTTTTAATGTGCTGTCTAGGTTGATCATAACTTTCCTTCTAAGGAGTAAGCATCTTTTAATTTCATGGCTTCATTCTCCATCTGCAGTGATTTTGGAGCCCCCCAAACTAAAGTTTGACTCTGTTTCCCCATCTATTTGCCATGAAGTGATAGGACCAGATGCCATGATCTTCGTTTCCTGAATGTTAGCCAACTTTTTCAGTCTCCTCTTTCACTTTCATCAAGAGGCTCTTTAGTTCTTCTACACTTTCTGCCATAAGGGTGGTGTCATTTACATATCTGAGGTGATTGATATTTCTCCTGGCAATCTCGATTCCAGCTTGTGCTTCTTCCGGCCCAGTGTTTCTCATGATGTACCCTGCATACAAGTTAAATAAGCAGAGTGACAACATACAGCCTTGACATACTCTTTTTCCTATTTGGAACCAGTCTTGTGTTCCATGTCCAGTTCTAACTGTTGCTTCTTGACTTGCATACAGATTTCTCAAGAGGCAGGTCAGGTGGTCTGTTATTCCCATCTCATTCAGAATTTTCCACAGATTATTGTGATCCACACAGTCAAGGCTTTGTCATAGTCAATAAAGCAGAAATAGATGTTTTGCTGGAACTGTCTTGCTTTCTCAATGATCCAGCAGATGTTAGCAATGGATAACAGAAGAAGGGAAAGTCAGAGTCATGTAATGCAAAGACTCAAGCCATCACTGAGGGATTTTAAGATAGAGAAAAGGAACCATTACTAAGGACTGAAAGTGACTTCAGAAGTTTAAAAAGTCAAGGAAATAGATTCTCCCCTACAGATGCCATTAATGAACTGAGCCTGATGGACACATTGATTTTAACTTTTTAAGTATGGATGTAGGAATTGGACCATAAAGAAGGCTGAGCGAGGAAGAATTGACATTTTAGAATTATGTTGCTGGAGAAGACTCTTGAGAGTCCCTTGGACTGCAAGGAGATCCAACCAGTCCTTTCTGAATATTCATTGAAAGGACTGATGCTGAAACTGAAGCTCCAATACTTTGGTCACTTAATGGGAAGAGCTGACTCATTGGAAAGACTCTGATACTGGCAAAGAAATGAGGGCAAGAGGAGAAAGAGGCAACAGAGAATAAGATGTTTGGATGCCATCACTAACTCAATGGACATGAGTTTCAGCAAACTCTGGGAGATAGTGAAGGACAGTGAAGCCTGGTTTGTTGCAGTCCATGAAGTCGCAAATAGTCAGACATGACTTAGCCACTGAACAACAACCATCAGATCACTGAAGTACTGAAGTTCTGAACTGCAAGTTAATAAACATTTGCTGTTTTTATGGCACTAAATTTGTGATAATTTGTAAACAGTAGCATATCAAAACCCTGTTCCTTGTAGTTTGAATTGACCAACCCTTCGTTAGCCTAGGAACCAAGCATTCTACCTGTGATCCTAATAAAATCATGGGCCCATGTCCTGCCCTACTCTCTCTACTTATCCCCTGCATTGAGCTTCATGTTTCTTCTCAGGGAAGACTCTGTACTTTTTCCAGGACCTATGAGTAACAGATTTCTCTATTTCACTTCCCACGTTGAACTGAGGCTCACCACCCAACACCTTAGGGCTTTATATTATAAATGTTACCTTAGCAAACTCAGAACAATTGGTTTTATGAGTAGAGTAGATGCAGTCAAGCTTGCTATTACCATGAGGAATGCTCTTTAGCTACACAGGCCTTACTGAGAGGCTATCCCAGGTGGGTAACTCTATCTAGAAAAGGTCCACTCTTACTGGCCTACACATGCTATTTTTCACTGCATTGTACTGATTCTGCTGAGTTTTATCTCAAACTCTCATTCCAAAATGCAAAAATGAAAATTCTGAAAAAAGCAACCAGAATCCTCCCGAACCTCAGAACATTGATAACTGGAGCTGGTTTCAGGTGCTACAGATGTGTTTTCTACCTACAGGAAAAGGAGGAATGTTCCTCCACAGGTGTTAGAATTAGGTGTGTTTCCCAAAGGTACACAAGAACCCAACTACCAATTCTTAGGACAATTGGCTAAGTTTTCACAAGGTCCAATGATGTTAGTTAGTGGCCAAGAGAGGCAAGTGGCAATTTCCTCCCTCCCAAGTGTGGGGTACTGTATAAATGAGCCAGGAAGTGACCCTAGAAGGAGGAGGGGGAGGTTATCTTTCCCTGGCTGTTGTGTTTTCAGGCTGTATCAGAACACTGAGCTCTAAACCCTGCCAGGCTCCTCTGTCTATGGAATTCTCCAGGTAAGAATATTGAAATGGGTAGCGATTTCCTTCTCCAGGGGATCTTCTCAACCCAAGAATCAAACCCAGATCTCCTATATTGCATGCAGATTCTTTAATGTTTGAGCTACCAGGAAAGCCCATCACACTCCTAGTTCAGTTCAGTTCATTTCAGTCTCTCAGCCGTGTCCGACCTTTTGCGACCCCATGAATCACAGCACGCCAGGCCTCCCTGTTCATCACAAACTCCCAGAGTTCACTCAGACTCATGTCCATCGAGTCCGTGATGCCATTCAGCCATCTCATCCTCGGTCGTCCCCTTCACCTCCTGCCCTCAGTCCCTCCCAGCATCAGAGTCTTTTCCAATGAGTCAACTCTTCGCATGAGGTGCCCAAAGTACCGGAGTTTCAGCTTTAGCATCAGTCCTTCCAAAGAAATCCCAGGGTTGATCTCCTTCAGAATGGACTGGTTGGATCGCCTTGCAGTCCAAGGGACTCTCAAGAGTCTTCTCCAACACCATAGTTCAAAAGCATCAACTCTTTGGTGCTCAGCCTTCTTCACAGTCCAACTCTCACATCCATACATGACCACAGAAAAAACCATAGCCTTGACTAGACGGACCTTAGTCGGCAAAGTAACGTCTCTGCTTTTGAATATGCTATCTAGGTTGGTCATAACTTTCCTTCCAAGGA
>SJYX01011290.1:7762-144008 GCA_006410675.1 Oreotragus oreotragus | reverse complement strand
AAGAGTTGACTCATTGGAAAAGACTCTGATGCTGGGAGGGATTGGGGGCAGGAGGAGAAGGGGACGACCGAGGATGAGATGGCTGGATGGCATCACGGACTCGATGGACGTGAGTCTGAGTGAACTCCGGGAGATGGTGATGGATAGGGAGGCCTGGCGTGCTGCGATTCATGGGGTCGCAAAGAGTCGGACACGACTGAGCGACTGAACTGAACTGAACTCGCTGATCGATTTCCCCCAAAATGCTCCATCTCATCAGGCGATCTCCTCAGCCAGGTAAGTGCTCATCCCCGTGGGGCCACCAGAATCGTAGATTCAAATCAAGGTCTCATTTCTCCTCCCACAGTGCAGTCACTGGGCTCTAGTCCACAGACTCTTGTGGAATTGCCATCTAGCTTACCAAACATAGAGAAGCACAGTGGTTTATTCAAATATATACTCTTCAAGCTTTTAAACAATAAGTGCCCCACCCCCACCACACCCCCAGCCCAGTGGATATATTTACCCTAAGCTCTGTTGCTGTTGTTGTTACGTGTCGCCCAGTCATGTTTAATTCTTTGTGACGCCATGGTCGCCAGGGTTTAACTCTTTGCGACCCCATGGCCAGGCCTCTCTGTCCTTCATTGTCTCCTGAAGTTTGCCCAAGTTGAAGTTCATTGCATCATTGATGCGTCTAACCATCTTATCCTCAGATGTCCTCTTCTCCCCCTGCCCTCAATTTTTTCCAGCATCAGGGACTTTTCCGATGAGTCAGCTGTTTGCATCAGATGACCGAAATACTGGAATTTCAACTTCAGCATCAGTCCTTCCAACAAGTACTCAGGGTTGATTTCCCTGTTCCAGTATTGCTTAATTTCTGGCCCTGGGGTCTCCACCCCTCAACACACACCTATTACTAGTCTTCTCCAGTGACTCCCTTGCTTGTGCTTACAGGGAACTCTCACCCCTTTAACATTAAAAAGGATATCATTCATGTCCACTTACCAGAGAAATATTCTCTTTACTATTTCAATTTTTCAACTGTCTCTCCACACACTTGCGGCCCAGTTGAGGAAGGGATTATAGAATCCCTCCTATGTTAGAGAGCCCAAGAGGAAAACCCCAAATAAACTGAGAGTTCAGAATTACAGAAATTTTACTGGCCTAGATGATAGCCCAGTCCCAGCCATGAAGCTAAAGCCAATTGTGTGTTTTAAATGCAACAACCTATTGTTTAATTTAAAAGTTCATTCTCTATAAACAACACTTGACAGAAATCTCCTCATTATCTTTACTACCTTGAGATATAAAGATTTTATTATTTTATCATTACCAAGAATAAAAGCTTGGGTTAAAGAGCACCAACCTTAGAACTGAGCCAATTGTGTTTCCCAGCTCCACTGTATAAAAAAAGTAGAAACTTGGGCAATTTTATTTAATCCTCACTTGTATTTCCTCATATATAAAATGGAGATGATAGTAGTACTTACCTTACAGAATCATTGTGACACTTAAAGGTATATGTTAGACTTTGAACGGACTCTGGAATATTAGGCACATAAATGTTACTTAAAATTATCCTTATCATCATCATCTCTATCATGTTAATCACTGCATGTGTGCTAAGTCGATTCAGTCATATCAGATTCTTTGCAACCCCATGGACTGTAGCCCACCAGGCTCCTTTGTCCACGGGATTTCCCAGGTAAGAAAACTGAATTGGATCCCCCAGGGGATCTTCCTGATGCTTTGGTAGGCAGGTTCATTACTATTATCATAAATTAGACATAACCTTAATATTCTATGTATAAGAACACACATTAAAGATACTCTTAATCATTGATATTTTACGTCCTTATGTTTACTACTTAAGAGATGTATCACTATATTTTAAATGATTTGGAGAACAACTCTGGCATTTGTCTTTATTTTTCTTACTTTTCAATAAAGTTGAAAAAATACATCAATGGAAGCATCAAAGCACAAAAATTAATTGTGTTCAATGTTTTATATTAATAAGGCATTGGGATAAGCTTCACAAAGGAATGAAAACCTATTATGATTATCTTTAAATAAATTACTCATTTTAACAAGAATAAACTAGAAATGGAACTTTACTTATTCTATTCTTATCTCAAAGCTTATAAAAGTGTGCATCAAGTTTGCATTTTCTTCCATCATTTAAATGCTGTCTGCTCAGACTATCACTTTTGGAAGATGATGTAAAAAATTTTCGATATATAGCTGGCATAATTGTGCATAGCTGCTGTCAAGAATTCCTAGGCAGAGACTGTCATCTTAAAAGGTTACTGTGACATTTCTAGAATATGCTTTTTCAAATATGAATGAAACATGTTGCCTTTTTGGTTGAGGGTAGAGAAAGCATGGAACCTGACATTTTCCACAGTGCCAAAATTAGAAAACAAAGTATTAGAATGCCAAGATTAATCAATCACTCAACAAGTATTAATGTAATACCTACTTAAATGTCCAATGCATTGGTTGGAACTAGCATTTTATCAGGTTTAAGTGTTTAACCAAATGCAACCTAAAAATTAAGGAGTTGCTTTAATCTAAATTAGAAAGGTCTAGCAATAGAATGTTCCATATGTTGGCACTACCAAAGTGCCTAGTCCCTTTTGAAAGACTGTTTTCTTTGCTCAGAGTCATTACAAAGGCAGAGATAAATTCTAACTGTAAAAAGGTTTAACTCTTTGAATAAACAAATATGAAAGTTATGTAGTTAAGATGTATACATATATCATCAATATGTTGTACACTTAGGCTTACATAATGTTATATATCATTTATATCTCAATAAAGATGAGAAAAGGTAAATAATAATTTCAAATAAATAACTTTGCAGTGCTAAAGCCCTGCTCTTCTAAAAGAAAAGTAGAATATGCCAGAAGTACAATCAATCACTGTTTCACTGTTTTTCACAACCTTTCATTGACATTGACAAAATCATTTAAGAAAGATTTATTATAAGCTATATTAATAGTGGGGATAATGGAAATAAATATAAACTGTAACACAGTGGCATAGATTTTACATATTGATTAAAACTCATTTAAAATCCTCTTGATTGTAAAAGGAGAGAGGCAAAGATCATGGCAAGAGTCTTAGGAAAGCTTCTAAATATTTCACATTGTGTGGGAGGTTTGTTCAGATAAATTTGGGAATGAAGTTGCTGTGCTGTTCTTCCTGTGGAGTTGTAAATGTCAGGTTCCAAATTCAGGATAGTTCCACAGCTGGAAAAGAACTTTGACGGGTTGTCTACCAGTTTTCTTTCATGTTCTTATTAATTCTTTCTTATGTAAATCCTTTAGTTTAATTTTAAAAAGTCTACCCCACTAATAATTTATGCATATTCTAAAAGAATTCCATCTATAATAGTGGTAGAAAGTAAGGTTAAACCAAGTAACTTTATTTGCCTTTGTTTGTTTGGTTTTGCTCTTACTAATTTGAGTTGTGAAATGAGCCTTTTCTCCTCTTCTTTTGCTTAGCTGGTTTCCACATCTGAAAATGACTTAGCCAGTTCAGCATGGAAGTAAATACAATATTTGTAATCTTAAAGAAATAAAAATTATTATGGAAAGTGGATGAAGAGTATAATATGTATTAAAAAAATGTTTGAGTGAATGAAACATTATAGAGTTTTTCTGGCTTGTTTCATTTATTTGAGTTCATATTTGTTTATATTTGTATTTTTGTCTTTAATCATCAGTGTACCTTTGACTCCAAGTATCTTTGCTCATTCACATTACTTCCCTCAGATCATTTTCTTTTTTGTGTGAGTTCTTTATTCAAGGTTGTCTCCTGAGTTTACGCTTGCATGCTCAGTATCTTCATACCTTTCTTTGGAATTGGAATAAAAACTGAACTTTTCCAGTCCTGTGGCCACTGCTGAGTTTTCCAAATTTGCTGGCATATAGAGTGCAGCACTTTCACAGCATCATCTTTCAGGATTTGAATGGGAAATGCCCATAAAAGCAGCCAGGGCATTGCTCAGCACCCAGGCATACCCACATCTCAAAACCCTAATTCTTCACTCTCCAAGTCTAGGTCTGAATGATCCTGATGCCATCACTCTAGCGAAGGCTGACCACATCTCTGTGAGATCTACTGAAACATCCTAGAGAGGGAAGTGACTACCTACTCCCCCACCAAGGGATGTACACTGCAGATCTTTTCAGGAACCATCTGTCTTCAGAAGCAAAATATTTTAAAAGACCTGGTACAGTAGGAGAGGGGAGGAAAAAAAAAAAGCTAGGGGGCTGCTTGATAGTTGGTAGGATAGTGTTTATTACTAACTCTGAACTGTTACTCAGTTCCCTAGAAATGAGGCAATAGTCTGATTTTTCCAAGGACCCCAAAATGTGCTGTGCTGTGCTCAGTTGCTTCAGTCACGTTTCCTTGTGACCCTATAGACTGTAACCCACTAGGCTTCTCTGTCCATGAGATTTTCCAGGTAAGAATACTGGAATGCATTGCCATGCCCTCCTTCAGGAGGTCTTCCAGACCCAGGGACTGAACCAGTGTCTCCTGAGTCTGCATTGCAAGCAGATTCTTTACTGCTGAGCCACCAGGGAAGCTGACCCCTATATACATAATCTTCTAAAAGACTCCTAGAGCATGAAGGCCAAATTCTTGAGTGATACTGATGATCCTCACTCCACCCACTCATAAGGGGTCACCCCAGGACCAGGTCTATGAGAATTAAAGTCAAGGCAGCTGCCACCAAGAATCCCAATGCCATCACCAAGTCTTCAAATGAGGAGGGAGAGTCCAAACCAAAGGCACAAGCCCTGTAAGAGAGAAAAATCCCTTCCCCTGCTTACAAGGATTTTTATGACTTGCAGGAAGCTCACCCTTCTATTACAGTTATTATATCAAAGGCTCAAAGCCCAAGGAAGAGATTAGATGAAGTGCAACTCTCTTTAGGTTGATAAGGTCCAGAGAATCTTTCACTCTTTTTGAGAGAGTGACCCAGATGAACCAGATTTCACCTCCAGTGATGAGGATGTCCCAGTCAACTCTGAATCCAGAGAATTCTTACAGAGTTTGTGCTCTTCCCCTTTGTGGGGACTTCCTATAGTATTCTGGAGGCCACAGAGAGAATAGACATGGTGCCCTCTGCTGGAGCTAATAAGTGTAAGACCACCATCACTGGATCTTTGCGCTAGACTTCGCTAGATCTGATAGACAGAGTTCCTGATGAACTATGGAATGAGGTTCGTGACATTGTACAGGAGACAGGGATCAAGACCATCCCCATGGAAAAGAAATGCAAAAAAGCAAAATGGCTGTCTGGAGAAGGCTTACAAATAGCACTGAAAAGAAGAGAGGCAAAAAGCAAAGAAGAAAAGAAAAGATATAAGCATCTGAATGCAGAGTTCCAAAGAATAGCAAGAAGAGATAAGAAAGCCTTTTTCAGCAATCAATGCAAAGAGATAGAGGAAAACAACAGAATGGGAAAGACTAGAGATGTCTTCACGAGAACTGGAGATACCAAGGGAACATTTCATGCAAAGATGGGCTCGATAAAGGATAGAAATGGTATGGACCTAACAGAAGCAGAAGATATTAAGAAGAGGTGGCAAGAATACACAGAAGAACTGTACAGAAAAGATCTTCACGACCCAGATAATCATGAGGATGTGATCACTAATCTAGAGCCAGACATCTTGGAATGTGAAGTCAAGTGGGCCTTAGAAAGCATCACTAAGAACAAAGCTAGTGGAGGTGATGGAATTCCNGTGAGACATTTAAAAGTAATCAAGAAAATGCAAACGAAACTCTATGTTAGTAATCACAGCCTGTAGGAAAAAAAACAAGAAAAGAATACAAGAAGCAGATCAATTCAAACATTGAATGCCAGTGCCTTTTGGCAAAGAAGCAGGATAGGCTTCCTTGGGGCTCTGGTCTTCTGTTCCCTTTCATTATAATCTTTCTCAAAACTTTCCCTGATCAACTGTCTCTTTACTTGACTGTTTTGCAATCTTAATTTCCTGAAAGTCATGTCCTAGACTCCAGCTACATCAGAACAGAACCTGAAAAGTTAGTCAGTTTCTTCCTCTAGCACTTAATTTGTTTTATGTCAATTCCCACTGTTATAGTTTTTAGCACTTTGTAAATATTCCAAACACATTAACTATATAACTTCATTTAAAACATTGTTTTGACTTTCTCAGATTTGTGTGTCCTTCTCTGCTTCTGTCTTTAATTTGATGTGATATGTTGTTTTGGTTGATATAATGAATATCTGGCCTCACCCAGATAAGTAATTGGAAAATTCAGATGTATCTTAAACATCTTTTCAGATAATTGTGGAAATTCTTCTTTGCTATAATACTATACAAAAAATCAGTAAGTGGTAATTTCTTAAAGGTTAGCTACAATGTTGAATCTGAAATCATATAAAAAGTAAATATATGGCATAAAATTTTCATATTAATTTAAAAAAAAGATACACCTCTAGTTTCCTAGAATAATTAGCCAAGATAATCATTGGCTAATCAACATTTATCCTAAAACAATACTCAAGTACTAAGTATTGTATCAGTCTTGAAGTAAAATGNGAAATCATATAAAAAGTAAATATATGGCATAAAATTTTCATATTAATTTAAAAAAAAGATACACCTCTAGTTTCCTAGAATAATTAGCCAAGATAATCATTGGCTAATCAACATTTATCCTAAAACAATACTCAAGTACTAAGTATTGTATCAGTCTTGAAGTAAAATGGTTCTTGGTAAATGAACAAAGAGATACCTCCTATAACCTTGAGTAGTTCACTGTCTAAAAAGGAGAAGACAGAAGTATCGTAAGCATAATATGTATACATATACATTTAAATTTTTAATAAAATAATGTGTGATAAATAGCACAATATTTATGAATTCTTCCAAGTGTTTATTGAATACCCAAACAGACAGATATATTCTGTTTATCGGACAGCATGAAGAACAAAACACAAAATCCATGCTGTCGTGAATTTCACATTCTATTTGAGAGAGACAGAAAATAATCAGAGTAACAAATCAGTCATATAACACATTAAAATGGTGGTAGTGTTAGGGAGAAAACCATTGCAGTAAGAACAATGGGTCAGCCTAGGGAAATTCTATAACTCTAAGTAAGGGTCACAAAGAGCTGGACACTACTGAGCGACTTTGCGCTTCCCTTATAGCTCAGGGCTTCCCTGATAGCTCAGTTGGTAAAGAATCCACTTGCATTGTGGGAGACCTGGGTTTAATCCCTGAGTTGGGAAGATCCCCTAAAGGGAAAGGCTACCCACTCCAGTATTATGGCCTGAAGAATTCCATGGACTGTATAATCCATGGCATCGCAAAGAGTCCAACATGACTGAGGGACTTTCCATTAAGTAAGGTGGACAGGGCAGACCTGAATTAAGATAGCATTTCATAAAGAACCTGAGGAAAGTAAGGACACAGTGGGAGATAGAAGGAATGGTCACACACATGAAATCAGAGGGGAACAGCAAAGACTGAGAGTGAATAAACGAGAGCTGGAATAAATAAATGGGAGATGAGGTCAATGGTTCTGGAGAGGACTTTAGGACATTACAAGGAGCTTGCCTTCTATTCTTGAATAAAATGAGGAAGGAAAGAGTTTAGAACCAGGGAACAATCAAATGGGAAATTAATTTTTAAAAATATTTCTTTGATCTCAGTGCTAATGGTAGAGTGTGAGTAGGACAAGGTGACGGGAGAGAGAACAGTTAGGGAAGTTAAGTGCTGCTGATACTCAAGGAAGCAGATGTGGATGGTTCAGGTTAGCAATGGAAATGGTGAAACATGGTGGAATTCTGAGTATGCTTTGAAGATGAAAGGTATCCAACTTCTTGGATGGGGAATTTTCCCAAAAAGGTATGGTCTGCAACAATTAAAAAGTCAGTGTTAAATGAAGCATTGGAGTGAAGAAAGAAAGACTTAGCTGTCTCCAGCTGCTGCTGCTGCTGCTAAGTCGCTTCAGTAGTGTCCGACTCTGTGCGACCCCAGAGACGGCAGCCCACCAGGCTCCCCTGTCCTTGGGATTCTCCAGGCAAGAACACTGGAGTGGGTTGCCATTTCCTTCTCCAATGCAGAAAAGTGAAAAGTGAAAGTGAAATAGCTCAGTCGTCTCCGACAGCAGCTAATCAAGATTAACCAGATGCTACTATCTTAACATTATTTCAACCTACAGGATGTCCAAGCTGAAGCGCCCTCTCTCTCGGCCAGTCCTGCACTCTTACAGAGCAGTAGGAAGGTGAAAAAAGATGCCAAGGGTCTATTTTACCTCAAACTCAGGAAGAGAGGGCACTTGTAGTAGGTCTGGAAGGACGACATGTGAGTCAGGGAGGTTCCCTTCACTGCCACTAGGCAACTGCAGCTTGCCTAGTTTTTCAGAGCCCCCAGTGGTGCCCATCCAGGAGCAAGGCCACTGGGTAGGGAGGTACAGTACAGAGTAAGCCAGTGCCTACAGGGAGGGCTGTAGCTGGTGAAGGCATGGTGAAGTCATTATTTATAGATTCCTCGTAGATGTGCTGATAAATGAACCTGAATATGTAGACATCTCTAATTCTCAATTCTTAATCTTAAGTTTACTTATTTTAGACCATCCTAAACATCTAATTGTGCTGTGCTTAGTCACTCAGTCATGTCCGTCTCTGCAACCCCATGGACAGTGGAGCCCGGTGGACTACAGTCCACTGGGATTCTCCAGGCAAGAATACTGGAATGGGCTTCCATGCCGTCCTCCAGGGGATTTTCCCAACCCAGGAATTGAATCCAGGTCTCCCACATTACAGGCAGATTCTTCACCATCTGAGCCACCAGGGAAGGCCAAACATCTAATTACTCATGGTTTGTATGTTTGAGTCTGCTGAAAAGTGTCTGGAACTCTTGAAGTTATGTGACAATATCTCCTTAAGCAGAGAAAAACTCAGACTAAGAGCATGACTTTATCATTGCATTAATTTTCTTTGATATTCTTTTAAAACTAGAAAAAGGGGAGTTGATTAACTTAATCACCATTTCTAATCACCAAAGGTTTGTAAACCATTTTATTTCTGTTATCTGAATATTTAAAACATGAAAAAGGACAACAAAATAATTACTTTTCATCGTGCTTTAAAAAGTTAGTAATAGGTATTTTGTTACAGATTCTGTTTGGGTAACTATTTTACACCCCCATTTGCATTAATAGAGGAATTACATGCATATATAAAAATTACATATGATTATTAATATTACATCTCTAGTATCTGGAATATTCTGATTTTTATAATAAGTGATCAAAATAATAGATGAATGAAGAACTAGGTGCATAGTTGTCTCATAAAATCAGCATGTCACTGAGAGACATTTTTCCCCACTGCCCATATAAAAGAAATTGTGGACATAGAATAATCTATATATTGGGCATGCCTTTGGGAGAGCATAGTGTAAGAGAAACTTACAGTCTGAGCCCATCATTATAGGTATATTTTTTAGTTTCAGAGTTTCTAAGAAATTAATTATATAACACATCACCTTCATTATCAAAAAATATTAGAGTATCTGATACCAAGGACTGTCTCAATACTTTTGAAAATGATTTCTGTGCAATATAGATTATATATTGCCAAAGAAGCCTATTAATCAATCTCTTTAAAAAAGAATTTTTGTAAGCCTGGTTTGAATGATGTTAGAGCTCACTGATTCTTAAAATATATAAAAACTGGATGACAAAGTAAATGGCAGAGCAAGTTAATATCTGAAATTATCTGAATGAGGATATTTATAAATATTCAAATTCTAATTACTGACATATAATACTAATAAAAATAACTAATGCTGGAACTCTTTAAACTAATTTTCAATCAGATGAACACTATAGTTTGAACATAAACTAACTCAAAATGCTCATGAGATATACTTTCATATTTTCCATTTTTTGCTGATTTTATTTGAATAAAGAGTTTTCTCTTTAGTTCAGCATATATGATCAAACGTTCTTTTTCCCTTAAATTTTGTCTTTCTGACAGTCAACTTTCTGAGTGTGAGAATGGGTTCTTGGAATATAGGAAGCTGACCAACTTAGGCTTTACTATGGTCTGATATGTCACTTAGCTTTCTAATGTGACTGTAATTTTAATTAAAACACATGGGTTGTTTTTCTTTCATGATTATATTACTATGAAAACTAAAACCTCTGTGGTCAGAGAGATGTACATCTTTTAGTCTGGAAGCTGGGGGGAAAATATCATTCAAGAAGATTGAAAAAATTAATTCTGCATTAAAGATATGTCAATATTGCCCTCTGACTCACTCCAAAAGCATACCATTTTCACTAATTGAAAAGCACAGAGATCTTTGGTATTGTTTATGATAAACTCGGCAGGGAACGTGACTTCCTAGTGTAGACCCAACAAAGTGCTCCATTTATGAATAAATCATGTTTGGATCTTGAGAAAAGAGGCATCAGTTAATGGTAGTTGGCTTCCCTGAATTTCAGGAACTCTGGATAATTAACAGTCAGTACTTCTTTTCCTTTCTATTCATTCTATCATTCATTGACAGAAAAACAGACTTTGTTACAAATATGTAATATGTAATGGATTTCTGGAAACTTTACATAATTACACTGCTGTATCTTAATGGAATACTCAGCATTATTACTGTCATTACTAGAATTTCAAAGTCACTGTGGGAGGTAAGCATATTTTCCATTAAAAGATTATTTCAGTATGAAATCTGTCTGAACTATTATTGCCCATAAACCTGAATAGCACAAATGTCATACAAAAATAAGACAACGTTTCATTCTTTCAGATATTATTTTAATGAGTTAAAAACAAAATGAAATGACTGCATTGCTGGTGTTTGGGGATATTTATTAGCAAGATGGCTATGTTTTAAATTTTCTTACATGATAAATTTTTAGGTGGTCTGTAAATGAGGATCATTTTTAATGTAAAGGGGTTTTCACATATCACAAAATAGCAAGACTGATTGGAAAAATAATTCTTATGCAAATCATGTGGATTTGGTTACTCAATAGTAATTATAACGACTTTGTGTTCTTACCTGCATTCAGTGTAATTTTGTACCGAAATATTTAGTCCCTGGAGAATGCTTTCTTCCTAGGGAGTGGAAAAAAGAAGCTAGAGACAAGGTAGTTGTAAAAACTGGTTTATTTTTTAAAAATAAATACAAAAATATAAATATAAAACATTAGCAGATAGAATTTGATGAAATGAAATTGCACAAACGTTTGTATACCAGGTTGCATATCACATCTACTAACACCACATGTACATGTTTTTGTTTCTTTAATTTAATGTACAGAACGGGATATACTTTAAAATTTTTCTTCGCCTTTTTAAAAGTTTCATTTGCAAGGGCAGGGCATGTACCTAACAGAAACGGCTTGTCTGTGAGATTGTTTACGGGAGGACTATCCTGTTCATAATTCTGAAATTATCTTTTATTTCCTAAGATGAACGACACTAAATTTCCATAGCTTTGGCTCTTGGAAGTGATTAAATAAAATGTCGTATATATTCCATGAGACATCCTACAGGGTAGAGTTAATGTAATTACTGAACAAATTAAAAAGGAAATGGGGAAAGAAAATTGTGCTGAGTGGCAGGAAAATTCTCCTGGAATACCAAACATTGTGAAGGGGAGACGGTGTGGGTCAAGTTAACTTTCTCTTGCTGGAGCAGAACAGATATCCTTGGTTAAGCCTCCTTGTCGCTTTCCCCGCCGCCGTACATCTCCGCCAGCTTGTTAAACCGAGGGCCCCACTCTCGGAGGTAATCGTAGTTTTGGTCTCCATCAGTGGTACCTGATTCCAAGGAACTCAGAGACTCGGCGATGGAGTCGTTCCCTTCGTAGGCGTAGGTGGCGAGCGAGTCGTAGGGAGGCGCCGTGGGATCCAGGTCGTGCTCCTTGAGCCTTTCATTGATGAAATCCCGGACGTCCGCGTTATCCGGGGCCGTCGGAGTCCTCCGGGGGATAAATAAGGTTTCTGGAATAATATCTCGCCGCAGCTTTTTTTCCTCAATAGCGGCCGGATTCCTCAAGGTGCCGATGTCAAAGGCCTGAGTGTCCTCCTCTCCGCCACCTTCATCATTATAGCTCACGACGTTGTCTCTGACGTCTTCTTTAGACAAGATCAGAGGCTCTTTCTTCCGCTGTCTTTTCAGAGCTGCGAACAGCACTACTATAACTTCAGAAAAGAAAAGAAAAAAAAGATCCATTAGATCCGTCTGAAACAGTCTATAAATAACAAGGGGAGGTATTATAAACCAGTTGAAGTTATTTAGGTTTTTCTGGAACAGGTTAGAATTTAGGATTAATTTTGCACTTCCTTAATTTTTTCTTTTTCTTTTTTTTGTTTTTTGCAGGGTTGGAGGGGGCGATGGTGAGAGGAGAGGGGAATGTTAAAGGCTTTATGAAGATGCTTAAAGTTTAAGCACAGTGATTCTGGATTATTTTTAAAGCAATGTGTAAGAGTTTTTGAAATATTGTGACTTGCCTATTTTTCTAAGAACTGTTTAAAGATAGTTCCTGATGGCAGATATCATTTCTATTTTGCATTAAATAGTGACATAAGATGTTGTATAAAAAAGACCCAAATCAAATTCAGTTTCAAATAAAACAACTAAGAAGGACAAACATACGCCCATAGTTTTACATTTGTATGCAATATTAAAAAGGTAGCTTTCTTCAAAAGATATAAAGTATTCATATCTGTTAAATAGCTTTGATGATGGATTTACATACTTTTTTTTTTCTTGTGCTGTTCCTGGAGCACCTTAATCACTGGCGGGGGAAAGACCACATTATTTAGACATTATTGGCTTAGAAATTTACCAGATTTTCCATGGAATATATATATGTACGACTCATGAGATTAAAGCAAATGCTGGGTCACATGATGGCAAAGAGTGAATTCAAATTACTACACTGAATTAACTACAAAAATCACATATGAATCTCAACTCACCTGCTCGCTCAGTCTCTCAGTCCTGTCCAAGCTTTTCAGTCCCAAGGACTGCAGCATCCCAGGCCTCCCTTTCCATCACCAACTCCCAGAGTTTACTTAAACTCATATCCATTGAGTCGGTGATGCAATCCTACCATCTCATCCTCTGTCATCCCCTTCTCCTCCTGTCTTCAATCTTTCCCAGCATCAGGGTCTTTTCAAATGAGTCAGCTCTTTGCATCAGGTGGGCAAAGTATTGGAGTTTCAACTCCAGCATCAGTCCTTCCAATGAATAGTTAGGACTGATTGCCTTTAGGATATACTGGTTGGAACTCCTTGCAGTGCAAGGGACTATCAAGAATCTTCTCCAGCACCACAGTTCAAAAGCATCAATTCTTTGGTGCTCAGGTTTCTTTATAGACCAGCTCTCACATCTATACAAGACCACTGGAAAAACCATAGCCTTGACTAGATGGACCTTAGTTGGCAAAGTAATGTCTCTGCTTTTTAATATGCTGTCTAGGTTGGTCATAACATTTCTTCCAAGGTGTAAGCGTCTTTTAATTTCATGGCTGCAGTCACTATCTGCAGTGATTTTGGAGTCNGCTCAGCTTTCTTTATAGACCAGCTCTCACATCTATACAAGACCACTGGAAAAACCATAGCCTTGACTAGATGGACCTTAGTTGGCAAAGTAATGTCTCTGCTTTTTAATATGCTGTCTAGGTTGGTCATAACATTTCTTCCAAGGTGTAAGCGTCTTTTAATTTCATGGCTGCAGTCACTATCTGCAGTGATTTTGGAGTCCCCCAAAATAAAATCTCTCACTGTTTCCATTGCTTCCCCATCTATTTGCCATGAAGTGATGGGACCAGATGACATAATCTTAGTTTTCTGAATGTTGAGCTTTAAGCCAACTTTTTCCACTCTCCTCTTTCACTTTCATCAAGAGGCTCTTTAGTTCCTCTTCACTTTCTACCATAAGGGTGGTGCCATCTTCATATCTGAGGTTATCAATATTTCTCCTGGCAATCTTGGTTCGAGCTTGTACTTGACCCCAGAGTTTCTCATGATGTACTCTGCATATAAGATAAATAATCAGGGTGACAATATACAGCTTTGACATATTCCTTTCCCGATTTGGAAACAGTCTATTGTTCCATGTCCAATTCTAACTGTTGCTTCCTGACTTGCATACAGATTTATCAGGAGACAGGTCAGGTCATCTGGTAATCCCATCTCTTTCAGAATTCTCCATTTTGTTGTGATCCACACAGCCAAAGGTTTTGGGATAGCCAATAAAGTAGAGGTAGATGTTTTCTTGGAACTTTCTTGCTTTTTTGATGATCCAACGTATGTTGGCAATTTGATCTCTGGTTCTTCTGCCTTTTCTAAATCCAGCTTCAAAATGTGGAAGTTCATGGTTCAAGTTCTGTTGAAGCCTGGCTTGGATAATTTTGAGCAATACTTTGCTAGACTGTGAGATAAATGCAGTTGTGTGGTAGTTTGAGCATTCTCTAGCCTTGCCTTTCTTTGGAATTAGAATGAAAACTGACTTTTTCCAGTTCTGTGGCCACTGCTGAGTTTTCCAAATTTGCTGCCATATTGAGTGCAGCACTTTCACAGCATCATCTTTCAGGATTTGAAATAGCTCAACTGGAATTCCTTCACCTCCACAAGCTTTGTTCGTAGTGCTGTTTCCTAAGGCCCACTTGACTTCACATTCCAGTATGTCTGGCTCAGGGTGAGTGACCACACCACTGTGATTATCTGAATTGTGAAGATCTTTCTTGTATAGTTCTTCTGTGTATTCTTGCCACCTCTTCTTAATATCCTCTGCTTCTGTTAGGTCCATATCATTGCTGTCCTTTATTGTGCCCATCTTCACATGAAATGTTCCCTTAGTATCTCTAGTTTTCTTGAAGAGAGCGCTAGTCTTTCCCATTCTATTGTTTCCTCTATTTCTTTGCACTGATCACTGAGAAAGGCTTTCTTATTTCTCTTTGCTATTCTTTGGACCTCTGCATTCAAATGGGTATATCTTTCCTTTTCTCCCTTGCCTTTTGCTTGGAGGGCTCAAACATTGTGCACACCATGACCCGGAGACCCAGAGACCTCACAAAGACTGAGAAAGACTTGTGTTTGAGTGTCTCCCCCGGAGGTATGGGTCAGCAGCGGACTGCTGCAGGGGAACGGGCTTTAGTTGCAGCATAACTGGGTATGGCATACCTCATAAAGGAGGTCACCATTAACCCGACCATAGAGCCACCAGAACTTACACAGGGCTGGGGAAACAGAGTCTTGGAGGGCACAAACAGAACCTTGTGCACACCAGGTCACAGGAGAAAGGAGCAGTGACTCTACAAGAGACTGATCCAGACTTGCCTTTGACTGGCCAAGAGTCTCTGGCAGAGGAGTGGGTTGGCAGTGGCCTGCTGCAGGGTTGGGGGCACTGAGGGTAGCAGCTGTCTCTTATACACATCTAGATGTGTATAAGAGACAGACATAGCCCTTTCTGGGCGCTGGTGCACAGGAGGGACGCAAACCCGGGGAATGGGGTTACGATCCCACTGGTGGCTTCAGGGCCTTTGCGTAGAAGCCCCGTGAAGCCGCTGCCAGTCTCCCAGCNGTTTTTCTGGCTTGTTTTATTTATTTGAGTTCATATTTGTTTATATTTGTATTTTTGTCTTAAACCATCAGTGTACCTTTGACTCCAAGTATCTTTGCTCATTCACATTACTTCCCTCAGATCATTTTCTTTTTGGTGTGAGTTCTTTATTCAAGGTTGTCTCCTGAGTTTACGCTTGCATGCTCAGTATCTTCATCATGTCCCGCTCTTTGGGGCCCTACTGTAGCCCACCAAGTCCTCAGTCCATGGGATTCTCCAGGCAAGAATACTGGAGTGGGTTACCATGCCCTCCTCCAGGGGTCTTCCTGACCCAGTGATTGAACCAGCATCTCCTGCACCTCCTGCAATGCAGGCAGATTCTTTACCGCTGAGCCATGGAGGAAACACCCATGCCTAGGTCAATTTACAGGCTGTTCTCTTTGCATATCAGTAGCTTAGTATATTTTGGCAGTTTCAACAAGTGAGACATTTAAAAGTAATCAAGAAAATGCAAACGAAACTCTATGTTAGTAATCACAGCCTGTAGGAAAAAAAACAAGAAAAGAATACAAGAAGCAGATCAATTCAAACATTGAATGCCAGTGCCTTTTGGCAAAGAAGCAGGATAGGCTTCCTTGGGGCTCTGGTCTTCTGTTCCCTTTCATTATAATCTTTCTCAAAACTTTCCCTGATCAACTGTCTCTTTACTTGACTGTTTTGCAATCTTAATTTCCTGAAAGTCATGTCCTAGACTCCAGCTACATCAGAACAGAACCTGAAAAGTTAGTCAGTTTCTTCCTCTAGCACTTAATTTGTTTTATGTCAATTCCCACTGTTATAGTTTTTAGCACTTTGTAAATATTCCAAACACATTAACTATATAACTTCATTTAAAACATTGTTTTGACTTTCTCAGATTTGTGTGTCCTTCTCTGCTTCTGTCTTTAATTTGATGTGATATGTTGTTTTGGTTGATATAATGAATATCTGGCCTCACCCAGATAAGTAATTGGAAAATTCAGATGTATCTTAAACATCTTTTCAGATAATTGTGGAAATTCTTCTTTGCTATAATACTATACAAAAAATCAGTAAGTGGTAATTTCTTAAAGATTAGCTACAATGTTGAATATGAAATCATATCAAAAGTAAATATATGGCATAAAATTTTCATATTAATTTTAAAAAAAAGATGCACCTCTAGTTTCCTAGAATAATTAGCCAAGATAATCATTGGCTAATCAACATTTATCCTAAAACAATACTCAAGTACTAAGTATTGTATCAGTCTTGAAGTAAAATGATTCTTGGTAAATGAACAAAGAGATACCTCCTATAACCTTGAGTAGTTCACTGTCTAAAAAGGAGAAGACAGAAGTATCGTAAGCATAATATGTATACATATACATTTAAATTTTTAATAAAATAATGTGTGATAAATAGCACAATATTTATGAATTCTTCCAAGTGTTTATTGAATACCCAAACAGACAGATATATTCTGTTTATCGGACAGCATGAAGAACAAAACACAAAATCCATGCTGTCGTGAATTTCACATTCTATTTGAGAGAGACAGAAAATAATCAGAGTAACAAATCAGTCATATAACACATTAAAATGGTGGTAGTGTTAGGGAGAAAACCATTGCAGTAAGAACAATGGGTCAGCCTAGGGAAATTCTATAACTCTAAGTAAGGGTCACAAAGAGCTGGACACTACTGAGCGACTTTGCGCTTCCCTTATAGCTCAGGGCTTCCCTGATAGCTCAGTTGGTAAAGAATCCACTTGCATTGTGGGAGACCTGGGTTTAATCCCTGAGTTGGGAAGATCCCCTAAAGGGAAAGGCTACCCACTCCAGTATTATGGCCTGAAGAATTCCATGGACTGTATAATCCATGGCATCGCAAAGAGTCCAACATGACTGAGGGACTTTCCATTAAGTAAGGTGGACAGGGCAGACCTGAATTAAGATAGCATTTCATAAAGAACCTGAGGAAAGTAAGGACACAGTGGGAGATAGAAGGAATGGTCACACACATGAAATCAGAGGGGAACAGCAAAGACTGAGAGTGAATAAACGAGAGCTGGAATAAATAAATGGGAGATGAGGTCAATGGTTCTGGAGAGGACTTTAGGACATTACAAGGAGCTTGCCTTCTATTCTTGAATAAAATGAGGAAGGAAAGAGTTTAGAACCAGGGAACAATCAAATGGGATATTAATTTTTAAAAATATTTCTTTGATCTCAGTGCTAATGGTAGAGTGTGAATAGGACAAGGTGACGGGAGAGAGAACAGTTAGGGAAGTTAAGTGCTGCTGATAATCAAGGAAGCAGATGTGGATGGTTCAGGTTAGCAATGGAAATGGTGAAACATGGTGGAATTCTGAGTATGCTTTGAAGATGAAAGGTATCCAACTTCTTGGATGGGGAATTTTCCCAAAAAGGTATGGTCTGCAACAATTAAAAAGTCAGTGTTAAATGAAGCATTGGAGTGAAGAAAGAAAGACTTAGCTGTCTCCAGCTGCTGCTGCTGCTGCTAAGTCGCTTCAGTAGTGTCCGACTCTGTGCGACCCCAGAGACGGCAGCCCACCAGGCTCCCCTGTCCTTGGGATTCTCCAGGCAAGAACACTGGAGTGGGTTGCCATTTCCTTCTCCAATGCAGAAAAGTGAAAAGTGAAAGTGAAATAGCTCAGTCGTCTCCGACAGCAGCTAATCAAGATTAACCAGATGCTACTATCTTAACATTATTTCAACCTACAGGATGTCCAAGCTGAAGCGCCCTCTCTCTCGGCCAGTCCTGCACTCTTACAGAGCAGTAGGAAGGTGAAAAAAGATGCCAAGGGTCTATTTTACCTCAAACTCAGGAAGAGAGGGCACTTGTAGTAGGTCTGGAAGGACGACATGTGAGTCAGGGAGGTTCCCTTCACTGCCACTAGGCAACTGCAGCTTGCCTAGTTTTTCAGAGCCCCCAGTGGTGCCCATCCAGGAGCAAGGCCACTGGGTAGGGAGGTACAGTACAGAGTAAGCCAGTGCCTACAGGGAGGGCTGTAGCTGGTGAAGGCATGGTGAAGTCATTATTTATAGATTCCTCGTAGATGTGCTGATAAATGAACCTGAATATGTAGACATCTCTAATTCTCAATTCTTAATCTTAAGTTTACTTATTTTAGACCATCCTAAACATCTAATTGTGCTGTGCTTAGTCACTCAGTCATGTCCGTCTCTGCAACCCCATGGACAGTGGAGCCCGGTGGACTACAGTCCATTGGGATTCTCCAGGCAAGAATACTGGAATGGGCTTCCATGCCGTCCTCCAGGGGATTTTCCCAACCCAGGAATTGAATCCAGGTCTCCCACATTACAGGCAGATTCTTCACCATCTGAGCCACCAGGGAAGGCCAAACATCTAATTACTCATGGTTTGTATGTTTGAGTCTGCTGAAAAGTGTCTGGAACTCTTGAAGTTATGTGACAATATCTCCTTAAGCAGAGAAAAACTCAGACTAAGAGCATGACTTTATCATTGCATTAATTTTCTTTGATATTCTTTTAAAACTAGAAAAAGGGGAGTTGATTAACTTAATCACCATTTCTAATCACCAAAGGTTTGTAAACCATTTTATTTCTGTTATCTGAATATTTAAAACATGAAAAAGGACAACAAAATAATTACTTTTCATCGTGCTTTAAAAAGTTAGTAATAGGTATTTTGTTACAGATTCTGTTTGGGTAACTATTTTACACCCCCATTTGCATTAATAGAGGAATTACATGCATATATAAAAATTACATATGATTATTAATATTACATCTCTAGTATCTGGAATATTCTGATTTTTATAATAAGTGATCAAAATAATAGATGAATGAAGAACTAGGTGCATAGTTGTCTCATAAAATCAGCATGTCACTGAGAGACATTTTTCCCCACTGCCCATATAAAAGAAATTGTGGACATAGAATAATCTATATATTGGGCATGCCTTTGGGAGAGCATAGTGTAAGAGAAACTTACAGTCTGAGCCCATCATTATAGGTATATTTTTTAGTTTCAGAGTTTCTAAGAAATTAATTATATAACACATCACCTTCATTATCAAAAAATATTAGAGTATCTGATACCAAGGACTGTCTCAATACTTTTGAAAATGATTTCTGTGCAATATAGATTATATATTGCCAAAGAAGCCTATTAATCAATCTCTTTAAAAAAGAATTTTTGTAAGCCTGGTTTGAATGATGTTAGAGCTCACTGATTCTTAAAATATATAAAAACTGGATGACAAAGTAAATGGCAGAGCAAGTTAATATCTGAAATTATCTGAATGAGGATATTTATAAATATTCAAATTCTAATTACTGACATATAATACTAATAAAAATAACTAATGCTGGAACTCTTTAAACTAATTTTCAATCAGATGAACACTATAGTTTGAACATAAACTAACTCAAAATGCTCATGAGATATACTTTCATATTTTCCATTTTTTGCTGATTTTATTTGAATAAAGAGTTTCTCTTTAGTTCAGCATATATGATCAAACGTTCTTTTTCCCTTAAATTTTGTCTTTCTGACAGTCAACTTTCTGAGTGTGAGAATGGGTTCTTGGAATATAGGAAGCTGACCAACTTAGGCTTTACTATGGTCTGATATGTCACTTAGCTTTCTAATGTGACTGTAATTTTAATTAAAACACATGGGTTGTTTTTCTTTCATGATTATATTACTATGAAAACTAAAACCTCTGTGGTCAGAGAGATGTACATCTTTTAGTCTGGAAGCTGGGGGGAAAATATCATTCAAGAAGATTGAAAAAATTAATTCTGCATTAAAGATATGTCAATATTGCCCTCTGACTCACTCCAAAAGCATACCATTTTCACTAATTGAAAAGCACAGAGATCTTTGGTATTGTTTATGATAAACTCGGCAGGGAACGTGACTTCCTAGTGTAGACCCAACAAAGTGCTCCATTTATGAATAAATCATGTTTGGATCTTGAGAAAAGAGGCATCAGTTAATGGTAGTTGGCTTCCCTGAATTTCAGGAACTCTGGATAATTAACAGTCAGTACTTCTTTTCCTTTCTATTCATTCTATCATTCATTGACAGAAAAACAGACTTTGTTACAAATATGTAATATGTAATGGATTTCTGGAAACTTTACATAATTACACTGCTGTATCTTAATGGAATACTCAGCATTAATACTGTCATTACTAGAATTTCAAAGTCACTGTGGGAGGTAAGCATATTTTCCATTAAAAGATTATTTCAGTATGAAATCTGTCTGAACTATTATTGCCCATAAACCTGAATAGCACAAATGTCATACAAAAATAAGACAACGTTTCATTCTTTCAGATATTATTTTAATGAGTTAAAAACAAAATGAAATGACTGCATTGCTGGTGTTTGGGGATATTTATTAGCAAGATGGCTATGTTTTAAATTTTCTTACATGATAAATTTTTAGGTGGTCTGTAAATGAGGATCATTTTTAATGTAAAGGGGTTTTCACATATCACAAAATAGCAAGACTGATTGGAAAAATAATTCTTATGCAAATCATGTGGATTTGGTTACTCAATAGTAATTATAACGACTTTGTGTTCTTACCTGCATTCAGTGTAATTTTGTACCGAAATATTTAGTCCCTGGAGAATGCTTTCTTCCTAGGGAGTGGAAAAAAGAAGCTAGAGACAAGGTAGTTGTAAAAACTGGTTTATTTTTTAAAAATAAATACAAAAATATAAATATAAAACATTAGCAGATAGAATTTGATGAAATGAAATTGCACAAACGTTTGTATACCAGGTTGCATATCACATCTACTAACACCACATGTACATGTTTTTGTTTCTTTAATTTAATGTACAGAACGGGATATACTTTAAAATTTTTCTTCGCCTTTTTAAAAGTTTCATTTGCAAGGGCAGGGCATGTACCTAACAGAAACGGCTTGTCTGTGAGATTGTTTACGGGAGGACTATCCTGTTCATAATTCTGAAATTATCTTTTATTTCCTAAGATGAACGACACTAAATTTCCATAGCTTTGGCTCTTGGAAGTGATTAAATAAAATGTCGTATATATTCCATGAGACATCCTACAGGGTAGAGTTAATGTAATTACTGAACAAATTAAAAAGGAAATGGGGAAAGAAAATTGTGCTGAGTGGCAGGAAAATTCTCCTGGAATACCAAACATTGTGAAGTGGAGACGGTGTGGGTCAAGTTAACTTTCTCTTGCTGGAGCAGAACAGATATCCTTGGTTAAGCCTCCTTGTCGCTTTCCCCGCCGCCGTACATCTCCGCCAGCTTGTTAAACCGAGGGCCCCACTCTCGGAGGTAATCGTAGTTTTGGTCTCCATCAGTGGTACCTGATTCCAAGGAACTCAGAGACTCGGCGATGGAGTCGTTCCCTTCGTAGGCGTAGGTGGCGAGCGAGTCGTAGGGAGGCGCCGTGGGATCCAGGTCGTGCTCCTTGAGCCTTTCATTGATGAAATCCCGGACGTCCGCGTTATCCGGGGCCGTCGGAGTCCTCCGGGGGATAAATAAGGTTTCTGGAATAATATCTCGCCGCAGCTTTTTTTCCTCAATAGCGGCCGGATTCCTCAAGGTGCCGATGTCAAAGGCCTGAGTGTCCTCCTCTCCGCCACCTTCATCATTATAGCTCACGACGTTGTCTCTGACGTCTTCTTTAGACAAGATCAGAGGCTCTTTCTTCCGCTGTCTTTTCAGAGCTGCGAACAGCACTACTATAACTTCAGAAAAGAAAAGAAAAAAAAGATCCATTAGATCCGTCTGAAACAGTCTATAAATAACAAGGGGAGGTATTATAAACCAGTTGAAGTTATTTAGGTTTTTCTGGAACAGGTTAGAATTTAGGATTAATTTTGCACTTCCTTAATTTTTTCTTTTTCTTTTTTTTTGTTTTTTGCAGGGTTGGAGGGGGCGATGGTGAGAGGAGAGGGGAATGTTAAAGGCTTTATGAAGATGCTTAAAGTTTAAGCACAGTGATTCTGGATTATTTTTAAAGCAATGTGTAAGAGTTTTTGAAATATTGTGACTTGCCTATTTTTCTAAGAACTGTTTAAAGATAGTTCCTGATGGCAGATATCATTTCTATTTTGCATTAAATAGTGACATAAGATGTTGTATAAAAAAGACCCAAATCAAATTCAGTTTCAAATAAAACAACTAAGAAGGACAAACATACGCCCATAGTTTTACATTTGTATGCAATATTAAAAAGGTAGCTTTCTTCAAAAGATATAAAGTATTCATATCTGTTAAATAGCTTTGATGATGGATTTACATACTTTTTTTTTTCTTGTGCTGTTCCTGGAGCACCTTAATCACTGGCGGGGGAAAGACCACATTATTTAGACATTATTGGCTTAGAAATTTACCAGATTTTCCATGGAATATATATATGTACGACTCATGAGATTAAAGCAAATGCTGGGTCACATGATGGCAAAGAGTGAATTCAAATTACTACACTGAATTAACTACAAAAATCACATATGAATCTCAACTCACCTGCTCGCTCAGTCTCTCAGTCCTGTCCAAGCTTTTCAGTCCCAAGGACTGCAGCATCCCAGGCCTCCCTTTCCATCACCAACTCCCAGAGTTTACTTAAACTCATATCCATTGAGTCGGTGATGCAATCCTACCATCTCATCCTCTGTCATCCCCTTCTCCTCCTGTCTTCAATCTTTCCCAGCATCAGGGTCTTTTCAAATGAGTCAGCTCTTTGCATCAGGTGGGCAAAGTATTGGAGTTTCAACTCCAGCATCAGTCCTTCCAATGAATAGTTAGGACTGATTGCCTTTAGGATATACTGGTTGGAACTCCTTGCAGTGCAAGGGACTATCAAGAATCTTCTCCAGCACCACAGTTCAAAAGCATCAATTCTTTGGTGCTCAGGTTTCTTTATAGACCAGCTCTCACATCTATACAAGACCACTGGAAAAACCATAGCCTTGACTAGATGGACCTTAGTTGGCAAAGTAATGTCTCTGCTTTTTAATATGCTGTCTAGGTTGGTCATAACATTTCTTCCAAGGTGTAAGCGTCTTTTAATTTCATGGCTGCAGTCACTATCTGCAGTGATTTTGGAGTCCCCCAAAATAAAATCTCTCACTGTTTCCATTGCTTCCCCATCTATTTGCCATGAAGTGATGGGACCAGATGACATAATCTTAGTTTTCTGAATGTTGAGCTTTAAGCCAACTTTTTCCACTCTCCTCTTTCACTTTCATCAAGAGGCTCTTTAGTTCCTCTTCACTTTCTACCATAAGGGTGGTGCCATCTTCATATCTGAGGTTATCAATATTTCTCCTGGCAATCTTGGTTCGAGCTTGTACTTGACCCCAGAGTTTCTCATGATGTACTCTGCATATAAGATAAATAATCAGGGTGACAATATACAGCTTTGACATATTCCTTTCCCGATTTGGAAACAGTCTATTGTTCCATGTCCAATTCTAACTGTTGCTTCCTGACTTGCATACAGATTTATCAGGAGACAGGTCAGGTCATCTGGTAATCCCATCTCTTTCAGAATTCTCCATTTTGTTGTGATCCACACAGCCAAAGGTTTTGGGATAGCCAATAAAGTAGAGGTAGATGTTTTCTTGGAACTTTCTTGCTTTTTTGATGATCCAACGTATGTTGGCAATTTGATCTCTGGTTCTTCTGCCTTTTCTAAATCCAGCTTCAAAATGTGGAAGTTCATGGTTCAAGTTCTGTTGAAGCCTGGCTTGGATAATTTTGAGCAATACTTTGCTAGACTGTGAGATAAATGCAGTTGTGTGGTAGTTTGAGCATTCTCTAGCCTTGCCTTTCTTTGGAATTAGAATGAAAACTGACTTTTTCCAGTTCTGTGGCCACTGCTGAGTTTTCCAAATTTGCTGCCATATTGAGTGCAGCACTTTCACAGCATCATCTTTCAGGATTTGAAATAGCTCAACTGGAATTCCTTCACCTCCACAAGCTTTGTTCGTAGTGCTGTTTCCTAAGGCCCACTTGACTTCACATTCCAGTATGTCTGGCTCAGGGTGAGTGACCACACCACTGTGATTATCTGAATTGTGAAGATCTTTCTTGTATAGTTCTTCTGTGTATTCTTGCCACCTCTTCTTAATATCCTCTGCTTCTGTTAGGTCCATATCATTGCTGTCCTTTATTGTGCCCATCTTCACATGAAATGTTCCCTTAGTATCTCTAGTTTTCTTGAAGAGAGCGCTAGTCTTTCCCATTCTATTGTTTCCTCTATTTCTTTGCACTGATCACTGAGAAAGGCTTTCTTATTTCTCTTTGCTATTCTTTGGACCTCTGCATTCAAATGGGTATATCTTTCCTTTTCTCCCTTGCCTTTTGCTTGGAGGGCTCAAACATTGTGCACACCATGACCCGGAGACCCAGAGACCTCACAAAGACTGAGAAAGACTTGTGTTTGAGTGTCTCCCCCGGAGGTATGGGTCAGCAGCGGACTGCTGCAGGGGAACGGGCTTTAGTTGCAGCATAACTGGGTATGGCATACCTCATAAAGGAGGTCACCATTAACCCGACCATAGAGCCACCAGAACTTACACAGGGCTGGGGAAACAGAGTCTTGGAGGGCACAAACAGAACCTTGTGCACACCAGGTCACAGGAGAAAGGAGCAGTGACTCTACAAGAGACTGATCCAGACTTGCCTTTGACTGGCCAAGAGTCTCTGGCAGAGGAGTGGGTTGGCAGTGGCCTGCTGCAGGGTTGGGGGCACTGAGGGTAGCAGTGTCTACATGGGACCTTTTGACAGAGGTCGCCATTATCTTCATTACCTCCACCATCGTTTGACTGGAGGTAAATAACAGGGAGGGAACACAGCTCCACCCATCAATAGAAAATGAATCTCAACTAGATGCATCTTAATAATAAGTAAAGATCCACAAGTAGAAATGTGTATAACTCACACAGGTTATTTCCCTACTCCTGTGGGAAGGTATCAATAATAATAAATTTATTACTTTAGTAATCATAATAATGGTAAGAGATAAAAGGAGAAATTTAAAATCAATTTCCCGCTGGTTGTGTTAATTTCCCAACCTCATTCTGTATTCCCAAACATTTTGATCATAATCCTTTAAAAATTATGATTTGAAGAAACAGATGTGAATTCAATTAGATGAACAAAGTAAGGGAAAAGAGCTTAACAGGTACATATATGAATATATGTAAATATATNCAGTATTCTTGCCTGGGGAATCCCATGGACAGAGGAGCCTGGCAGACAAAGTAGTCCAAGGGGTCTCAAAGAGTCAGACACAACTGAGTGACTAACACAAACAGAGGGATAGAAAACATATACATTTCAAAAGCTCATATTTAGTAAACAGATGTTACCAACTGATGCAATCCCTTCAACTGATTTGTGCAAAAATCCTATGATATTAAAAATGAGTAGTTGCTATCCATGATAATGAGTAAAACTGCTTTCAGACATTCTGAAAGCCAACCAGATGCACTAGGGCAACCTCGCTCTGCCAGTATACATGCATGGAAAGTATTGTACATATGTCAATGTTGTTATTAGATTTCTTGCAAAAGTATATAGTTATATCTATAGCGGCTCTAAAACAAGCATACCTGTTTTGTTTCTGCTTTTTTATTTTAAAAAAGAATTCTATAAATATGTTTAGTATTTTTGATCATGTATAAAATTCATATATTATATAGGAAAATAGTGTATCTCATCTTTGCCAACTATGTATTTTGCTCTCAGTTCCCTCACAGGCTAATGTGGCTGCTTTTTTCTTTTTTTGTGTCTCTTCTAAGCCTTTGACTATGGTGAATCTGTTGTTGCTAAATCTCACTGAAGTTTGCACAAGAGTCTCACCAAGACATTCATTTCCCTGTGTGGCTTACTATTTTGTTATAAGAACTGATTATTTTTTCCCTTTCTGAAGTTTGCAAGATCCAGTGTTTTTGTTAATATCCATATACTGTCTTCTTTCATGGATTTTATTATTTAAAATTCAACAATGTAAACTCTGTTAAGTAAGAAATTACCAAAATATCTTATTAAAAATCTAATGAAAACAAACCTTTGCAATAAGATCTATAAATTAATATATCATGTATATGTAGCTGTTAATTTGGAGAAAATTTCTTGTTTTAAGTCACCTTAAATCATAATCAACACGTTCCAAAATTTACCTTCATTGTCTTGTACTGTGAAGTTTGGATTGACAGCAGCTAAACTGAAGAAAAATTTCTGTCCACCTAAAGGATCATCTTTGTCTACTGCACTTATAGTCTGTATTAGCTGCAGAAGAGAAAAAAAATGTACATTTATCAAGATTCCATGGCTAGAATCTTCTTTATAATATTTAATTTTTAGTATCCAATTTGTCCAACATTTTTAAAGACAATTATTTTTTTCCTTATAAGCATGCATCTTTATTTCAGTTATTCTATCCTTTTATTACACAATAGCAACATTCTCTTACTCTCTCGATTTTGTTTCTTTTTTCTTACTGTCCATTTCTCCTAAATACTATCCACTTTTTAATTAAAATAATGAGCAATAACTTAGTATTCTTTATAGTTTTAAGAATTTAGATGTAGCACTTGAAACAAGTAAGTATTTCATATAGGTTTAAACATTTATCTAGAAGAGTTATTTAATGCAGGAAAATTCAGAAAGTTATTATAATTATAGCTTCCTTCTTCATCAAAAATAAAGTGGAAACTATTCAAAGAATGTGGAAATTTTATAGAATCATTATGCATAACTTTATAAAGGAAAGAAAAACATTATCTATTTTTAGAGTAGTCGTTCATTTGCACTCTCAATAGAATTGTATATTTTTTAATTCAACATATACATACTATGGAGAATGGTTATTTTATAAAGATTAGCCCTGATTTATTTTAGGATAAGAGAATACAAGAGGCTATCTAGTAACAAAGAAAATATAACACCTTTTCCAATGATCATATCACTACTTTGAACATATTGTATAAGAATTAATATTATACATATATAACAGCTATATATTGTTGCATATATATCAATTTTTCCTTAGCTTATGTGTATAATAACATTTTATGTGTTTTTTTCATGTTTTTCAAGAAGGCTTCAAAAGTTGTTAAATATGTCAATGCCTGTAAAAATGGTCAAATTTATTTTTAAAGGAATATACTTTTTACTGCATTAACTTAATTTAATATTATATGGATATTTGATGGAAACGTTTGTTACTGGTGTTTTGTTGATTAAAAGGGACTCATAAGCTCTGGGAGTTGGTGGATGGACAGGGAAGCCTGGTGTGCTGCAGTCCATGGGGTCGCAGAGTCGGACATGACTGAGTGATTGAACTGAAATGAAGTTTAAAACTGTAAAATAAATAGAAAAATAAATTATTTTAACTATTCCATATTAAATTATTTTTCTCTTATACTGTTCTATAAAAATAAAAATGGAAGTACTCCCTAATTATTTACTTCAAAGTGTTGGAAGAAATATAACTGGACCAAACAAAGATAAATATTTATCATTAGAAATAAGTAGCAGAAAAATAATTTAAAACTTGAAATAATTCAAAATATTTCTTTAAAAATATAACATCATTTTATGATTTTAGTGGTAATTTAAGATTAAATAAAGCAAGAATTTATGGCTAATGACTTATCCATTTAATAAAAAACAAAAGATGGTACATATATAAAGCAGTTAATGTAATCTTTCAGAGTTTGCTCAAACCAATGTTATTGAGTCAACAATATTAAATATTATTAAAATATATTTTATTAACTAAAGGAGTAAGGCATGCCTGAGAGAAAAATGGAAGAAAGAGAAATAGACAGTCCTCTCTTCTGCCCTTTAACAAGGTCTTCTGACTGTGAAATGGAAAAAATGGAAGTCTGGTTGCCTCATTCAAGCATTGCTGTTGTCCAGTCGCTAAGTCGTGTCCGACTCTGTGACCTCATGGACTGCAGTACACCAGACCTCTCTGTCCCTCACTGTCTCCTGGAGTTTGCCCAAGTTCATGGTCATTGAATCTGTAATGCTCTCCAACCATCTCATCCTCTGCTGCCCTCTTCTTCTCCTTTTGCCTTCAATTGTTCAAGCATAAGAAGGGACTATTCATACATGTAAATTACATCCTTTTCCCAGGGGGAAAGTCTTCTACCCTTCAGATGGGGAATAGACAAGAAAAGAGTGTGGTGTGTGCTAAATAGCTTCTGTTGTGTCTGACTCTGTGCAGGCCTTTGGACTGTAGCCTGCCAGGTTCCTCTGCCCATAGGATTCTTCAGGCAAGAATAATGAAGTGGGTTGCCATTTCTTTCTCCCAGGGAATCTCCCCTACCCAGAGATCAGGGATTGAACACATGTCTCATGTTTCCTTCATTGGCAGGTGGTTCTTTAGCACTAGCAACATCTGGGAAGCCCCAAGAAAGGAGGAGGGGTGACACTTAGCTTTATTTCTGTCTCATCGGGGGATCCCAGGTGAAACGGGTGATAAAGAATCCATTTGCCAATGCAATAGATGTGGGTTTGATCCCTGTGTAGGGAAGATCCCCTGGAGTAGGAAGTGGTAACCCACTCCAGTATTCTTACCTGGAAAATTCCACGAACAGAGGAGCCTGACGGCTTCAGTCCATGAAACCGCAAAGAGTCAGACATGACTGAGCAACTTAGCACACAAAACATACTCTCACTGTATCCACAGCCCAGATGAATGGAATTATGTTCCATATTGATTAAATGCTGCTCTTAAAGAGCACTTAATTCAGAGAAGTTCTGGGTGAACTGATTTAATTTATAAATAACTAAAGCAAATCCAGAAGTCCCCCAAAGCTCCTACTTCCCTGGAAGGAGGAAAGACAGACTTAATAAATTAATTTCAAGAAAGATTCAGTAAGGAAAGACTTTATCAAATAACTATTTTGATTTTGCCTGCTAGGATGGTGTAACCTAGAATTCCATCAGTGAGTATTTAATAGTTTAGTTCAAGCAAACATGTTTCTGCCTATGAGACCAAAATGACATCTAACAAGCTGGTCTTATTAAAAGTCACTATTATGGGAAGGTTTTGCACATGCAGCCAATTAGACAAAAATTAATAATCATATTCTTCCTGTCAAGTTTGTCAATATAGACTAATTACTTTTTAAAATTAACATCATCTTTGACTTGATTATTTTCCCTCAATATACCAACTTGTTTTTAAAAGTGCAAAGAATATAAAATTACTGAGCCAGATATAGGTTCAAAAATAGAAAAAAGGCATAAGGAAAATAAACACACACAATACCTTATTTTGTGTGTTTTGAATACATTTGGGAATGCATATTTATAATGACTCAAATGCTCTGAAAAGATATCTCTTGAAAATCAAATAGAATAACCATAGAGGGAGAAATGTATGCAGCAGTTTCAAAGTGGGTAATTCATCTCCTACAGAAAAGGCTTCAACTTATATCATGCTGAGCCTGCCAAGCACAGAACTATTTGGAATGGTATTTTTAGGGCACACTGTTTCATGAAGAAGTAGGTCGGAAGTAGCTAAGTCCTTTAAATATTCCAAATTAAACATTTCCATAACATTTTCAACTAAAAAAAAAAAGAATCCAATTGCAGCAATTTTACCATTTCAGACAATAGATAGGCTAATGAATTCCTGTTAGAATCTTCCGAAGGAAGAATTTATTTCACAATATAATTTGCATAAAAATGTACCAATGACATTGATGTTTATAAAGAGCATCAAACGAAGTCTAAACACAATACAGTTTCGTAATGGCTTCTCTTTCTTTAATAAAACACGTTTGATTTCCAATTATTATTTATAACATGCAGCTCCCTTCTGTGAAAACGGCACTCAAACCAATTAAGAGCATTTCTTTCAACCATACAGGCTGGCGCTTTTCAAACAACAGAATGAGCCCACTGAGGAAAAGATTTGAAGAGTTATAAACAAAGCTGGAATAGGAAGAATGTTTTAAAGGACGAAAACCAAGTCATTAAGCACTTTATGTGTTGCTGTAATGATGAAACACAAGTCTAAGCCTTAGGAGCGAGTTCTTTTGCCCTGCCCCAAAATTGTATTTGCATATGTTGGAATAGTGATGGAATGTTTTGATGATCTCCAGTATTTGTCTTTTCCCCAACTTTCATTTCCTGTCTTGCAAGCATTACCAATATTTATCTAATAATACATCAGCATTTCTTTTCCCTTTTGTTTATTCATTTGTCTTTGTTTTTGAAAGTTAAAAAGTTATTTCCTCTTACACCTTAAGTTTTGCAGCTACTATTTCATATCTGCCTGCAATGCAGGAGACTCAGGTTTGATTCCTGGGTCAGGAAGATCCCCTGGAGATGGGAATGGCTATTCAGTCCAGTATTCTTGCCTGGAGAATTCAATGTATAGATAAGCCTGGAGGGCTACAGTCCATAGTGTCTCAAAGAGCAGGATACAACTGAACGGCTAACACTCACTGACTAACTTGGCTTTGCTATTTGTTTGTTCTAATTATATTTCTGGGATTTTTAATGAATGATTTTAATCTCTGTTTGCTCATTCCTCTCAAGATTAGGAAAAGAAAAATATTTGAAGTGCCTGTTAAAAATCTTCCTATGCTTTTAAATCCTATGGGTGCTTACCTGCCCTGGTCTGGCATTTTCACAGACAAAAGTGTCATAGAACACAGCAAATTGTGGAGCATTGTCATTAACATCCAAAATTCTCACAAAAACAGCCACTCGAGTCATCTCTTTGGGATTGTCTAGAAAAAGGAGAAGAAAAGTTTGTTTAGGGAGACACATTTGTACATCAGATTTAATTTATATAAGCATCTTATAGATATTAAGTGCTCATATTCAAATAAGCATCAACTTCATTCTACTATCATAATGAATAAATGCAATAAAGAAAATTACTACAAAGCCTAATTAAGTAGTCATGAATTCAGCTATTATTGGGCTCAAGAGTACTATTAATATTTTTAAAACATATTAATTTTTTTGAAAAATGTTAATCTTTTTAAAAGCACAATCCTGTGTAATTGATTTCATGTAATATTTGTGTCTTCACTCTTCAAATGTACAACATAAGAACAAATATTTATTAAATCTTTATTATACATCATTAGATTTCATAATTTATACTTTTTTTTTTATAAAGAGTAGTATTAGATAAATCAGTAACTTGCCTGAGGTCATCTTCTATGTGGTAGTTGTTAATTACAACCTACCCTTCTGACTACTTTTATCACTAAAATATATTTCAACAGCTACTGTCAACTTTTCTTTTGGAAATTTTACTATATACCTACTATCAAATTGAATGGAAATTTACAATCTGACTCTTTGCAAATATACAGTCCATAGGATTCTCTAGGCCAGAATACTAGTGTGGGTAGACTTTCCTTTCTCCAGGAGATCTTCCCAACCCAGGGATCGAAGCAGGATCTCCTGCATTGCAGGTGGATTCTCTACCAAATGAGGTCTCAGGGACGTAATGTGTCCCCATAAATTCATATCTTAAAGCCTAAATATATTCCCAATGTGATGGTACATAGAGGTACAGTCTTTGGGAGGTAGTTAGGTCATAGAGATAGAACCCTCATGAGTGAGTGGGATTAGTGTTCTTATAAACAGAGACACAAGGACTTCCCCAGTAGGTTAGTGAATGGGAATCCTCCTGCCAATGCAAGGGACACGAATTCAGTTCCTGGTCTGGGAGAATTCCACATACCATGGAGCAAATAGGCGTGTGTACCACAGCTAATGAACCTGCTCTCCCTAGAGTTTGTGCTCTGCAGCGAGAAGCCACCATAATGCAAAGCCCAAACACCACAGCTAGAGAGCAGCCTCCAGTTTCTGCAACTAGAGAAAGTCCCTGTATAGCAATGAAGACTCAGCACATTCAAAAATAAAATAAATAAATGAAGTAATTTTAAAAATAAATAAATGAAATTTTCAAACTTAATAGAACAAATGAGGCATGAGAGAGATGATTCTGTCTTCCATGTGAGGCTGTAAGACGAGACAGCCATCCGTGAAAGAGGAAGCATGCCCTCACCAAACATAAAATCTTGGACTCAATCTTGAACTTCACTGGCTCCAGACTCTGAGAAATGTATGTGGTTCAAGCTACCAGTCTAAGGCATTCTGGTGTAGCAGCCTGAATGAAGGCAATTATATTATTATGTAAAGTGGCATTAAGTTATGTTTTTCTCTTTTATTAACTTAGCCCTCAAGCTGATCTAAGAGAGCAAATAAGGGGCTTTTTTAAATGCAACAAAAAAGAAAGTTTTAATCCATTGACAACTGTTCTTGACCTTCAAAGTGATTAAAAAATAAATAGGCCACCATGAAGAATAAGAAACTGTTTATTCTACAAGTTTTTGAGGAAATATGACCTTTTATTTTGGCTAAATTCATAATTTGTGCCCACACATATACTTGCGACCTGATGATTTAAAACCTCAGACAGCTTGTTATCAACTAAACGATCTTATACAGTAAAAACGTTTCTAATAATGAGAATAATTAAACTTACTATGACTGGCTTCAAAATCCCAGTTCATTTCACTGCTTCTTAAAATGTCAGGTACAGTGTTTTTTGATTAGGGTCACAGGAATACTCACAATAGCTTTAAGATAATGCAACTAGAGAGTAAGCAATCTGACTTTTGATTCAAAAGCAGTTATAAAGCAATTCCCTCTGGGATATAGAATCAAATATTGTTGTTTTAGGGACAAGTGAACCAGATAAAGGGTTTTGTTAACATTAAACAGTAAAGAGGTATCATAGTGAGACCTTCATCCAACTATAATAAGAAAAAAAGTGGAAATACACTTTACTGAAAAACTGTGTACACAATGACAACAGTGGTGGTGCCTGGCTGTGGCTTAGCCACTCAGAAATCTTACAAAATGTTTTAAATATCTCCAACTTTCAGTTTCATTATTTAAGAAAGACAGGTCATGACTCTATCTGATCAGATGTATTTTAGTATAAACAACAGTCCTGGTTAATTGATATCTAACTTACATTCGAGGGTGGGGGTTAGTTTTGGGGGAAATATTGTAATAGACGGGCTTTCCTGGTGGCTCAGCAGCAAAGAATCCGCCTGCAGTATGAGAGACTGGGGTTCAACCCCTGGGTTGGGAAGATCCCCTGGAGAAGGAAATGGCAGCCCACTCCAGTATTCTTGCCTGGGAAATTCCATGGACAGAGGAGCCTGGCGGGCTACATTCCGTAGGGTCACAAAGAGTCAGACACAACTGAGACACTACCACTTTTACTTTCTTCACTACAGAAGCTTTAGAGGTGTTCCATCTTGGTTATTTCCCCCAACCAAGGGGAACTTAGGACTTAGCAACTAAATAACAACAGCAATTTTAACAGAAACGTTTCTTACAGACACAGTGAAGTAAGCCATCTAAGAAATAAGCTCATTTTCCCCAACCTTTCTTACCCAGCAGAATGATGATGCAGAGGAGAATGGCGATCAAAGCGCCTGTGCTGAGCCCGGCAGGCAGGAGCAGGGCCTCGGCGCTGCAGGACTGCATGTTGCCTTGGCTGTCGCAGGCGCACACGCGGATGGTGAGCGTGCCCGTGCTGCTTTGAATTGGGTAATCATTGTCCGAAATCACCACGGGCAAGAGATAAGTGCTTATTTCATGTCTATTGAATCCATTTTTTCTGGTTAAAATTCTGGCAGTATTATCTAAAATAAATTTTAACATATTAAAAATAGCTGGGGTCAATTGATTTGTCTTATCCTGATCACCATGGTTTAACACATAAATATGATAAAAAGGTGTCGTTTTAAAACACAAAATTCTTATCAAATGTAGGCACGGCCATTTGGATATAGATAAGATAAATAAGCTACTTTGAGGAGTCAAGGCAATATACATAAAATAAAGAAGATAGTTTGAGGAATCTAATAGCATGATTACTTATTAAAGTTTTAACTAATTCTCACACGTGTTCAAAATGGTGGATTTTTATAAGCAGATCATTTATGAAGACTATACAGATGGTAACATGATTTTTCAGGGTTTTCAAAAAACATAAAATATTATGCATACCATAAAAATCATAATAAATGGTTTTTGTTTACAAATGTATGTGTCCACACAAAAAACACACATTAATCTTAATATTCATGAAGAAAAATATTAGGTAGTAGCACCTTTTAGAATCAATAATACAGTCAAAAACTTTCAAAAGTCCCAATATATGAAGAACAGTGAGCTAATTACTTAATATTTTTGAACTTAGATTTCCACCCATTACAATTAATTTAGTGCATAACTTAAATAGCTGGTGGAAGACACTAATGTAAGAGTGCCTGACAGACATACTGAAAGAAGTAGAGACTTAAGCTAGCCCCTACTACTTAGTACATTGCTACTGATATTTCCTTTACCTGATAATTTATCCAGTATCCTCAAATCTGGGTTGTGAGCTAATAATATTTCTTCTAGCTTTATATAATAAATACTGAAAAATAAATATACATGAATGATAATTTCACACTCTGTCCAGTGTGCTAGGTCTATTTTAGCCACCCCACAGGGCTGTTTAAGATGCCAGGGTAGGTAAGGGAGTGTTAGGCAATTGCTAAATCAAAGAAGCAGGTTAGCAAAATTGTAAAAGAAGAAGGGTGACAATATTTTTGCAATATATTGGTTGAACATAATCATTTCCAAAATTTTAGCAAGAAGTTAAATCTTACTACATCAGTAGATTACTACATAAGCTAGGAAAGTAGACTAGCAAAACAGGTGTGCACAAGCAAATTGAATAAATCAACTGTAACCCTGATAATTTTGCAATTTTGACTTCTCTTCCAATAAGTGCTAGGATACAGCTCTTCCTTTCACAAACCTACACTAAAATAAATCATTTATATGCATGTAAGTATTTTTATAATCTTCTTGCTTGGACTTTTTTAACTTTTCAAAAATTTCAAAATCTTAATTTTGCCTACAATAGCTTTGATACATTAAAGAGTCAACAGAAGTTTTACAATCCACCTGCAATGCGGAGGCCTGGCTTCTATCCCTGGATTAGGAAGATCCCCTGGAGAAGGGAACGGCTACCCACTCCAGTATTCTGGCCTGAAGAATTCCATGGACTGTACAGTCCATGGGGTCACAAAGAGTCAAACACGACTAAGTGGCTTTCAGTTTAACCATTCTATACAAATCATTTTATTAAGTATTCAGAAAAATCATCATATAATAAAGTTTTGATCTGTAAATTAGTGAAAAGTGAGGGATTCTTAAGCATGGGATAGCAAGTGTAGTATCACAGAGGCAGGAAATATATTTTTAAAAAGATGAAGAATTAAAATATTTTTAAGATGAGGCTATAGATAAATGCAAGGGTATTTTTTCAAGAAGATCAACTTTAAGGTCATGTCTGTCATTGGAATTTCTTTCAAAATTCACCCATTAATAGAAAGTAGTGAATTTATGCAAGATTAGATCAAATATTCCATCAGTTGCTGCTAAATCACTTCAGTCGTGTCCAACTCTGTGCGACTCCATAGACAGCAGCCCACCAGGCTCCCCCATCCCTGGGATTCTCCAGGCAAGAACACTAGAGTGGGTTGCCATTTCCTTCTCCAATGCATGAAAGTGAAAAGTGACAGCGAAGTTGCTCAGTCGTGTCCCGACTCTTCGCGACCCCATGGACTGCAGCCTACCAGGCTCCTCCATCCATGGAATTTTCCAGGCAAGAGTACCGGAGTAGGGTGCCAGATTTTACTGGTATTCTGCTTAGTTATGTTCAGGTTTGTATTCATATGGCTTCAGCCATAGGATCAGGAACTATACCTAATACAGGAAAATGGTACTAATTATCAAACATTAATTAAAATTAGCTTTGAATTGTTTCCCCAGTAACTGTGAAATGCTATGATAAGATAGTACTATTTCAAGTCTCTTTATCTTTTTTAAATTGAGAGGTGGTTTGTTGAGATCCAGGGCTCAGTTTAACAAGAATATAAAACAAGTTAAAATACAATTAGAAAGAGGTTCAATATTGTCAACTCAGTACAAAGAATGCCACGTCTACATATTATGTTTAAGTTACCAGATTCAGCAAATTAAAATGATGGGTGTTGTTTTTCTGATATTCAGATGTAATTGGGAATTTTGCATTTTATCTACCAATTCTATGTTAATTTTTCCAATCACAATCATTTTAGGTGTCCAGAGGAATAGAATGGCTTCCCTGATGGCTCAGGCAGTAAAGAATCTGGCTGCAATGCAGGAGACCCAGGTTCCATTCCTGGGTCAGGAAGATTCCCTGGAGAAGGGAATAGGAACTTGCTTCAGTATTCTTGCCTGGGGAATCCCATGGACAGAGGAGCCTGGCAGACAAAGTAGTCCAAGGGGTCTCAAAGAGTCAGACACAACTGAGTGACTAACACACACAGAGGGATAGAAAACATATACATTTCAAAAGCTCATATTTAGTAAACAGATGTTACCAACTGATGCAATCCCTTCAACTGATTTGTGCAAAAATCCTATGATATTAAAAATGAGTAGTTGCTATCCATGATAATGAGTAAAACTGCTTTCAGACATTCTGAAAGTCAACCAGATGCACTAGGGCAACCTCGCTCTGCCAGTCAATGTTGTTATTAGATTTCTTGCAAAAGTATATAATTATATCTATAGCGGCTCTAAAACAAGCATACCTGTTTTGTTTCTGCTTTTTTATTTTAAAAAAGAATTCAATAAATATGTTTAGTATTTTTGATCACGTATAAAATTCATATATTATATAGGAAAATAGTGTATCTCATCTTTGCCAACTATGTATTTTGCTCTCAGTTCCCTCACAGGCTAATGTGGCTGCTTTTTTCTTTTTTTTTTGTCTCTTCTAAGCCTTTGACTATGGTGAATCTGTTGTTGCTAAATCTCACTGAAGTTTGCACAAGAGTCTCACCAAGACATTCATTTCCCTGTGTGGCTTACTATTTTGTTATAAGAACTGATTATTTTTGCCCTTTCTGAAGTTTGCAAGATCCAGTGTTTTTGTTAATATCCATATACTGTCTTCTTTCATGGATTTTATTATTTAAAATTCAACAATGTAAACTCTGTTAAGTAAGAAATTACCAAAATATCTTATTAAAAATCTAATGAAAACAAACCTTTGCAATAAGATCTATAAATTAATATATCATGTATATGTAGCTGTTAATTTGGAGAAAATTTCTTGTTTTAAGTCACCTTAAATCATAATCAACACGTTCCAAAATTTACCTTCATTGTCTTGTACTGTGAAGTTTGGATTGACAGCAGCTAAACTGAAGAAAAATTTCTGTCCACCTAAAGGATCATCTTTGTCTACTGCACTTATAGTCTGTATTAGCTGCAGAAGAGAAAAAAATGTACATTTATCAAGATTCCATGGCTAGAATCTTCTTTATAATATTTAATTTTTAGTATCCAATTTGTCCAACATTTTTAAAGACAATTATTTTCTTCATTTTAAGCATGCATCTTTATTTCAGTTATTCTATCCTTTTATTACACAATAGCAACATTCTCTTACTCTCTCGATTTTGTTTCTTTTTTCTTACTGTCCATTTCTCCTAAATACTATCCACTTTTTAATTAAAATAATGAGCAATAACTTAGTATTCTTTATAGTTTTAAGAATTTAGATGTAGCACTTGAAACAAGTAAGTATTTCATATAGGTTTAAACATTTATCTAGAAGAGTTATTTAATGCAGAAAAATTCAGAAAGTTATTATAATTATAGCTTCCTTCTTCATCAAAAATAAAGTGAAAACTATTCAAAAAATGTGGAAATTTTATAGAATCATTATGTATAACTTTATAAAGGAAAGAAAAACATTATCTATTTTTAGAGTAGTCGTTCATTTGCACTCTCAATAGAATTGTATATTTTTTAATTCAACATATACATACTATGGAGAATGGTTATTTTATAAAGATTAGCCCTGATTTATTTTAGGATAAGAGAATACAAGAGGCTATCTAGTAACAAAGAAAATATAACACCTTTTCCAATGATCATATCACTACTTTGAACATATTGTATAAGAATTAATATTATACATATATAACAGCTATATATTGTTGCATATATATCAATTTTTCCTTAACTTATATGTATAATAACATCTTATGTGTTTTTTTCATGTTTTTCAAGAAGGCTTCAAAAGTTGTTAAATATGTCAATGCCTGTAAAAATGGTCAAATTTATTTTTAAAGGAATATACTTTTTACTGCATTAACTTAATTTAATATTATATGGATATTTGATGGAAACGTTTGTTACTGGTGTTTTGTTGATTAAAAGGGACTCATAAGCTCTGGGAGTTGGTGGATGGACAGGGAAGCCTGGTGTGCTGCAGTCCATGGAGTCGCAAAGTCGGACACGACTGAGTGATTGAACTGAAATGAAGTTTAAAACTGTAAAATAAATAGAAAAATAAATTATTTTAACTATTCCATCTTAAATTATTTTTTCTCTTATACTGTTCTATAAAAATAAAAATGGAAGTACTCCCTAATTATTTACTTCAAAGTGTTGGAAGAAATATAACTGGACCAAACAAAGATAAATATTTATCATTAGAAATAAGTAGCAGAAAAATAATTTAAAACTTGAAATAATTCAAAATATTTCTTTAAAAATATAACATCATTTTATGATTTCAGTGGTAATTTAAGATTAAATAAAGCAAGAATTTATGGCTAATGACTTATCCATTTAATAAAAAACAAAAGATGGTACATATATAAAGCAGTTAATGTAATCTTTCAGAGTTTGCTCAAACCAATGTTATTGAGTCAACAATATTAAATATTATTAAAATATATTTTATTAACTAAAGGAGTAAGGCATGCCTGAGAGAAAATGGAAGAAAGAGAAATAGACAGTCCTCTCTTCTGCCCTTTAACAAGGTCTTCTGACTGTGAAATGGGAAAAATGGGAGTCCGGTTGCCTCATTCAAGCATTGCTGTTGTCCAGTCGCTAAGTCGTGTCCGACTCTGTGACCTCATGGACTGCAGTACACCAGACCTCTCTGTCCCTCACTGTCTCCTGGAGTTTGCCCAAGTTCATGGTCATTGAATCTGTAATGCTCTCCAACCATCTCATCCTCTGCTGCCCTCTTCTTCTCCTTTTGCCTTCAATTGTTCAAGCATAAGAAGGGACTATTCATACATGTAAATTACATCCTTTTCCCAGGGGGAAAGTCTTCTACCCTTCAGATGGGGAATAGACAAGAAAAGAGTGTGGTGTGTGCTAAATAGCTTCTGTTGTGTCTGACTCTGTGCAGGCCTTTGGACTGTAGCCTGCCAGGTTCCTCTGCCCATAGGATTCTTCAGGCAAGAATAATGAAGTGGGTTGCCATTTCTTTCTCCCAGGGAATCTCCCCTACCCAGAGATCAGGGATTGAACACATGTCTCATGTTTCCTTCATTGGCAGGTGGTTCTTTAGCACTAGCAACATCTGGGAAGCCCCAAGAAAGGAGGAGGGGTGACACTTAGCTTTATTTCTGTCTCATCGGGGGATCCCAGGTGAAACGGGTGATAAAGAATCCATTTGCCAATGCAATAGATGTGGGTTTGATCCCTGTGTAGGGAAGATCCCCTGGAGTAGGAAGTGGTAACCCACTCCAGTATTCTTACCTGGAAAATTCCACGAACAGAGGAGCCTGACGGCTTCAGTCCATGAAACCGCAAAGAGTCAGACATGACTGAGCAACTTAGCACACAAAACATACTCTCACTGTATCCACAGCCCAGATGAATGGAATTATGTTCCATATTGATTAAATGCTGCTCTTAAAGAGCACTTAATTCAGAGAAGTTCTGGGTGAACTGATTTAATTTATAAATAACTAAAGCAAATCCAGAAGTCCCCCAAAGCTCCTACTTCCCTGGAAGGAGGAAAGACAGACTTAATAAATTAATTTCAAGAAAGATTCAGTAAGGAAAGACTTTATCAAATAACTATTTTGATTTTGCCTGCTAGGATGGTGTAACCTAGAATTCCATCAGTGAGTATTTAATAGTTTAGTTCAAGCAAACATGTTTCTGCCTATGAGACCAAAATGACATCTAACAAGCTGGTCTTATTAAAAGTCACTATTATGGGAAGGTTTTGCACATGCAGCCAATTAGACAAAAATTAATAATCATATTCTTCCTGTCAAGTTTGTCAATATAGACTAATTACTTTTTAAAATTAACATCATCTTTGACTTGATTATTTTCCCTCAATATACCAACTTGTTTTTAAAAGTGCAAAGAATATAAAATTACTGAGCCAGATATAGGTTCAAAAATAGAAAAAAGGCATAAGGAAAATAAACACACACAATACCTTATTTTGTGTATTTTGAATACATTTGGGAATGCATATTTATAATGACTCAAATGCTCTGAAAAGATATCTCTTGAAAATCAAATAGAATAACCATAGAGGGAGAAATGTATGCAGCAGTTTCAAAGTGGGTAATTCATCTCCTACAGAAAAGGCTTCAACTTATATCATGCTGAGCCTGCCAAGCACAGAACTATTTGGAATGGTATTTTTAGGGCACACTGTTTCATGAAGAAGTAGGTCGGAAGTAGCTAAGTCCTTTAAATATTCCAAATTAAACATTTCCATAACATTTTCAACTAAAAAAAAAAAGAATCCAATTGCAGCAATTTTACCATTTCAGACAATAGATAGGCTAATGAATTCCTGTTAGAATCTTCCGAAGGAAGAATTTATTTCACAATATAATTTGCATAAAAATGTACCAATGACATTGATGTTTATAAAGAGCATCAAACGAAGTCTAAACACAATACAGTTTCGTAATGGCTTCTCTTTCTTTAATAAAACACGTTTGATTTCCAATTATTATTTATAACATGCAGCTCCCTTCTGTGAAAACGGCACTCAAACCAATTAAGAGCATTTCTTTCAACCATACAGGCTGGCGCTTTTCAAACAACAGAATGAGCCTACTGAGGAAAAGATTTGAAGAGTTATAAACAAAGCTGGAATAGGAAGAATGTTTTAAAGGACGAAAACCAAGTCATTAAGCACTTTATGTGTTGCTGTAATGATGAAACACAAGTCTAAGCCTTAGGAGCGAGTTCTTTTGCCCTGCCCCAAAATTGTATTTGCATATGTTGGAATAGTGATGGAATGTTTTGATGATCTCCAGTATTTGTCTTTTCCCCAACTTTCATTTCCTGTCTTGCAAGCATTACCAATATTTATCTAATAATACATCAGCATTTCTTTTCCCTTTTGTTTATTCATTTGTCTTTGTTTTTGAAAGTTAAAAAGTTATTTCCTCTTACACCTTAAGTTTTGCAGCTACTATTTCATATCTGCCTGCAATGCAGGAGACTCAGGTTTGATTCCTGGGTCAGGAAGATCCCCTGGAGATGGGAATGGCTATTCAGTCCAGTATTCTTGCCTGGAGAATTCAATGTATAGATAAGCCTGGAGGGCTACAGTCCATAGTGTCTCAAAGAGCAGGATACAACTGAACAGCTAACACTCACTGACTAACTTGGCTTTGCTATTTGTTTGTTCTAATTATATTTCTGGGATTTTTAATGAATGATTTTAATCTCTGTTTGCTCATTCCTCTCAAGATTAGGAAAAGAAAAATATTTGAAGTGCCTGTTAAAAATCTTCCTATGCTTTTAAATCCTATGGGTGCTTACCTGCCCTGGTCTGGCATTTTCACAGACAAAAGTGTCATAGAACACAGCAAATTGTGGAGCATTGTCATTAACATCCAAAATTCTCACAAAAACAGCCACTCGAGTCATCTCTTTGGGATTGTCTAGAAAAAGGAGAAGAAAAGTTTGTTTAGGGAGACACATTTGTACATCAGATTTAATTTATATAAGCATCTTATAGATATTAAGTGCTCATATTCAAATAAGCATCAACTTCATTCTACTATCATAATGAATAAATGCAATAAAGAAAATTACTACAAAGCCTAATTAAGTAGTCATGAATTCAGCTATTATTGGGCTCAAGAGTACTATTAATATTTTTAAAAAATATTAATTTTTTTGAAAAATGTTAATCTTTTTAAAAGCACAATCCTGTGTAATTGATTTCATGTAATATTTGTGTCTTCACTCTTCAAATGTACAACATAAGAACAAATATTTATTAAATCTTTATTATACATCATTAGATTTCATAATTTATACTTTTTTTTTTTATAAAGAGTAGTATTAGATAAATCAGTAACTTGCCTGAGGTCATCTTCTATGTGGTAGTTGTTAATTACAACCTACCCTTCTGACTACTTTTATCACTAAAATATATTTCAACAGCTACTGTCAACTTTTCTTTTGGAAATTTTACTATATACCTACTATCAAATTGAATGGAAATTTACAACGAAACACAAGATTTTAAATGCTTCATTAATAAAATTGTTGATTGTACCATTTCATCAATACAAGCTCAATTTTGTATAACAATATTAGTTCAACAGTTACATGTGGTATAATAATCATTAGTCTTTTTGCCAAAATCAAGACCATTAAAATTTTCACATAAAAACATGCATTTTTTTGTAAATTTTAAAATTTAATTTTAAAACATGTCTGTTTAGCTTATCCTTGGGTAACAAACTCATATTAATCACAACTGTATTTTGCCATATAAGGATTTTTCCAGGAACTTGCACCGATACACTGAGAGTGTTTGAGCATCTTAAATTAAGGCTATAGTCATCAGGCTTCATGATCTCAAAATCTCAGTCTCTGGATATAGTTCAAGTTCTTTGTGAACTCTGGCAAAATCAAACTCAAGATCAATATAAAAGAAGAAAGGAGTAATTAGCTAAAAATAAAGNTGATACACTGAGAGTGTTTGAGCATCTTAAATTAAGGCTATAGTCATCAGGCTTCATGATCTCAAAATCTCAGTCTCTGGATATAGTTCAAGTTCTTTGTGAACTCTGGCAAAATCAAACTCAAGATCAATATAAAAGAAGAAAGGAGTAATTAGCTAAAAATAAAGCAAAGAAAAAAAAAAGTAGGTGAGCTGGGGGATAGTAACCATCTTATTAAATGGCCTCTGTCTACATGGGTTATGAATAATGATTTTCCCTTTGTGAAATTTATTTGAATTTCTAATTTTATCTAAATAGTTTTCAGATACAAGGGTTAAAAAAATCTTCTCAGGTACAAACAGGGAGTACATCATGACACAAAATAATTTATTTCTCCTTCCTTTTTTTTTCATATAATTATAATATAACTAAAATAATGAAATCAGCAGTTTCACAAAATGACATCTAAGAACTAATTGTTTGGCAGGGAGGCAGACAGAATTCTAAATCCATTTGAAATGGATTTACCTTTCTTTCCTCTTTTCGAGAGAAAATTTAAAACACTTCCCTTCTTTAACACTGTTGTTCAGTCCTCCTTCAACCTTCTTAACCCAAAAATATTCAGTCTCAGGCTCTAATTTCGTATTCGCTCATCTACTGCTATATGTTTTTCACTTCTTAATATGTCAGGTGGTTATTAGAGTTTAGACTCTGGAGTCAGACTTGATTCCCAGGTTCACCATCCATTCAGTGTTTAACTTTGTCCAGTTTACTCTCTTTCTCCAATGCCTCAGTTTACTCAACATGAATCAAAATAAAACTTCTGATCTTATGAAGTTATTTGAATAACTAGGTGAGTGAATACAAGAAAATTTCTTATCAACGTATCAGTTCGTTGGTAAACACTCAACACTAATACACATTGTTATCAGGGGCTTCCTTGAGGGCTCAGTTGGTAAAGAATCCGCCTGCTATGCAGGAGACCCCGGGTTGATTCCTGGGTTGGGAAAATCCCCTAGAGAAGGGAAGAGCTACAGATTCCAGTATTCTGGCCTGGAGAATTCCATGGATTGTGTAGTCCATGGAGTTGCAAAGAGTCGGACACGACTGAGTGACTTTCACTTTCAATACACATTGACTATTGTTATTAAGATTGTCTTTATTATCACTGTCATATCTTCTTCATTTCCTTACATTGTTTAAAAGCTNTAGTCCATGGAGTTGCAAAGAGTCGGACACGACTGAGTGACTTTCACTTTCAATACACATTGACTATTGTTATTAAGATTGTCTTTATTATCACTGTCATATCTTCTTCATTTCCTTACATTGTTTAAAAGCTTAATCTATCTTTCTCCATACAAAGCATCTATACTATAAAAATACGTCAACTAGTTTTCTTACAGTTCATATGGGTCTCAAGAGGAGTACTTTTGGGGAAAAGTGGAGAGAAGAGAAAAAAGAGAAAAATGCTATTCCACTATTTTTCTACCTCTCTTACTCCTAAACCATTTGCTAATACCCAGAGGCATAGTGACTCACCTATAAATGAATCCTCAGCTACCCAGTGTTACTTGTTGCTATGGGGAAGAGTGGGGAAGTATGATTCATATTTTCTAGAATGTGCTCTTTAACCTACTTTTATAGTTAGTGGACATAAGCAAAATGTTTTCTTTCAATACAAAGTCTTGACATAAAAATAATTCTTTTGTTGGTAGCAATTCACTTTCTAACTGTGCCACAGAACCCAAGAAAGACAGAAAAGTTTCACATCTAAAAAAATTGCACTGTCAGTCCCTTCTTTAACACAATACAGAGATTCTCCAGCCTCTTTATACATAACTCAAGGCTCTTCAAATCAAAAGCTAAATCCATAGGGATAAACATGCTTTGTAAAGCATCAGGCCTGGAGTCATCTATTCAAAAAAAACAGTGCTTACACTAATCTTTTTACTGGCAGATGTGGCAGCTTATGTATAAATAAAAATATAACGCCTTCCCAGGAAGCATCATACTGAATAGGAGCCGGCTTATTTTTACTACCTGAGCCTCTCGGCTGTCCGGCAAACTCTAGTGTAGTGAGAACTTGTGAGCAATCTAGGATCTTAAAACCTATGTCCTAAGGTAAAACCATGCCACATATTCACAGGCTTTTCTATACCTCCAGGAAGAAGAAAATATAAATCACCATCTAGAAATCCCAGGTTTTAGAAAGAAGTATCTTTTGTACCTCCTTAGGGCAAGAGTTTCCACTAATAAGGAAGCAGGAATAAGGAACAGAAAATGGAGCCCTTAGTCAGAAACTTTGCTCTACTGTTCTCAGAATGTATTGCAATGCTTATAGTTTAATTCTCAGATATGGTTATAGGAACTCACTGATTTCTACAACCATGTGTTTTACAATCCCTGATGTTGACCTTAGTTTTAGATTTTATATTCTCCACAGGGCATTTAATTTTTTTCCCCAAGAAGAATAAATTACTCCATGGTATAATGTACTAAATGATTGCTTAGAATAGAACTTGCCATATGATAGGATACACTGCTAAGGAATGTAGAATTAAACTGTTAGAGGCAGGATCTGGAAAAACATTGATAAGATGTACATTTTTAGGTCATTCTGCACTGTTCTGGATGAATGGCATACTTACCAGCGTTCAAAATCTAGCAAAAACAATGCCCTATATGCTGTTTCCCTCTCACTCTCATTCCATTTAATAATCAGAACAGCGTGATGGGCCCCTCACTGTGTGTGGTTTGGCAGGTAGGCATTTCCAGCAGTTACTCCATAGACTGGTTTTATTTAAGGGCAGAAAGTAGGTTTAGTTCTTAAAACGAAGAACATAATTGACTTAGCTTTTTACAGAATTGTAATTATTTCAACTAGCTTTAGAAGTTAAATTTCTCAAAGTATCTGAAACGGAAAATGCAATTCCTAGCTCATTAGGCTTGAATAAGGAGCTTGACTAGAGCAGAGAGCACAATCGTGATTTTGGAATAATCAGACTGGATCCTGTCAGGCACATTTACCATTGTGATATGGATACAGATTCAGAAATAAAAGCTTTCCTTAAGAAAACCTCAAAAACTCTTCAGTTCACCCTGAGAGGTACAGTGATTTATATTTCATTATGGAAAAACTGGATCATTTGGATGGTAGGGTTCATCTATATTTCAGAGCCAGATGTAAGAAAAAAATTAAGTCTAGTACTTTCTCTTGAGGCATTAAGTTCATTGCTGATGATGAGTCTAGCCCAGCTCCATTCTTCTGGGGCTTGATATTTCAGCCCCAGTGCCCTGCCTTCCAAATCTTGGGATGATTATTTCAAATAACTTGACCTTGATATGTATTTCTGGATTCAGCTTACTTTTTCAGATCTGAAATGTATAGTCATTTTTTCCTTTTAACCCCATAATTTAGTCCCTAATTAATGCTTCTATTTAAGACAGAGTTGCTCTATTCCATGCACATATCATAAATCAGGAATCAGAAACCATGAACAGGTTTGCATGTGTGGACAGGGCTTGCTTCAGGGGCGTGTACAATGGAGCAGGGCCTCACACTCAGAAGGCCCCACCCTTATTTAATGCTCTGCTGTTGCCATCTTAAATTTCTTCATCATATTTTAAGATGAGGCCTGAAATTTTCATTTTACAATGAGCTCTAAAGATTATGTATCCCAGTCCTGTATATGGGTAAGAACATTTGCGATTGGAGACAAATAAGACTTTGAAAGGGCCTTCCAGGTGGTGCTAGGGTAAAGAACCTGCTTGCCGGTGCAAGGGACACAAGAGACGCACAGGCTCTGTTCCTGTGCTGTGAAGATCCCCTGGAGGAGAGCTTAGTAACCCACTCTAGTATTCTTGCCTGGAGTGTCCCATGGACAGAGGAGCCTGGTGGGCAATAGTCCGTAAGTTCACAGAGAGCTGGACACGGCTGAAGTGACTTAGCATGCATGCATGACTTTGAATGCTGTCTCTGTCTGATACTAGTTGGGTGAACTTTTATAAATTAAGTATAGAATTAAGTATTAGATCTAAAAACAGAATGACTAGTTTCAAATCTCAATTTTATTACTTCTGGCATTGTGACTTTGGACAAGTTACTAAAATCCCTGGAGTCTTACTTCATTCTCTGTTAAATAAGATCAATACAAATATTAGGAAGAAAAATTGATTTAAATTTCTTAGAATACCTGTTTAGACTGTTTAATGTTAGTTATTATTATGGATACCTTTGTTTCTTCACCTGTTAAAAAGAAGTAATCATATCTATCTCTGTGTTTATTCTTAAAAACTGGACTTCCAGCATTTCAGCATAAATTCTAATTCATAGTATCCATGTGATGAATTTAATGTACTTCCCTTTCTCCCAAAGAGAATATCTTTATTTTCTAATTCTAGATCATTTTTATTAGTTAATACTAAATGTAGATCTGTGGATGCCCACAGCTATTTCTCAGTATATATAGAAACTATTAAAAAAAATTATAGGTGTTAAGGAGCCTTTTCAAACCTTAGATTAAAATTACAATTCATTTGTGCAATGAGATGGAATTATTCTTAATATAAAATAAAACCTAAAATTATGCTAAATATGATATATATAAAATTCATCTTACTGATTTCAGCAGCTATAACAGTAAGATTGTGCCACTGAGATAGTTCACGGTCAAGTGGCTTTGATGTATAAAGGGATCCATTTCCAGAATGTATGTTAAAGATCCTGTCAAGGTCAGTATGGCGATCCAAGGAAAATCTGAACATAGAAGGCAGAGAAAAATACATGGCAGTATTATTGATGGCTTGCAGGAGAAAATGGTGAAATGCAGAGACACACATATAGTGATATTTAATAATTTTAGGAAAGTGCAAAGTACTGATCCAGAATGCAGACTGTGTCATGGATTTATCATACACACACACACACACACACACACACACACACACACACATACACACACTTACACACATTGACCCTCTACCATCTCCCCAAAACCTCTTCCTAAGGCTGAATTGACTTTTATTGTGCATTTAAATGCTGGTGTTCTCAATGTTTTATGTTATTAAGTCTTTATGTATTGCATATTTAACTGGCCCTGATGTATTTTTTCCACAAAGCTTAGAATTACAAGTTTTACCCTACCAACTGAATTTACCTAGTGATTGTTAATCCTATTAGAGAATTATTACATGGATCAAATACAAAAGATCATTCCCAGAAGCATAGTTTTGGAGTAAGAATATTGGAGATGTTAGTTTCCTCAGAGTAGTAGGTTATCAAATTATGACAGTATTTCAAAGTTTCAATATGATACCTGGTTTGCACTAGATTTTTACCCACATGTATCACTATAAAATGTGTACATTTTAACCAGAGATATTTTGAGTAAAAAAGTTTGGGATAGGAGTTTCTAGATATTTTATCAAATAACATCTTAGTGTATGTATTTAAAAGGCAACTATTCTGCAAATTGATTAAAGGCATAGTGTTGAGTGTTATTCCAAAGCCTAACAACAGGTTTATCCATTAGGATGATGTAGTTGGTATAAATCCCATTATTTTGGAGATTGTCACTCAAGGTTTAAAAGAGTAACTCTCATTGGTGTTTCCTGCCACTTCACACTCCTAGTGGTTTATGAATATCTTGAAATTCTGGAGGCAGCAAGCATAATCCCCCGTTATCTTTAATGTTCCCTATTAAAACATTTTAGAAATAAAGCAAGACAAACATGATAAAACTAGGAGTAATATGTTATGGCACATATTCTCCTAAGCCATAACGGTCATTTATTTAAGGAAAATATATGAAATAGTATTTTAAATTATATTTTATAAGTAATAATACAAAATAATTTTGAAAGTGCCATAAAATTTTTATCCTTTTCCTGTTCCAAACTTGTATAATGTTTCCAAAAAGCAGTTGAAGTATATGATCTTTATGCTGGATTTTGAATAAATTGCATTAGAAAAATAATTTAACATACCAATAGAGTTAATGTGATTTTTATGTTTGAGGATGCCTTACTTTAGATTTTTATTTTAAGTCTGTTCTAAGTGGAATAGACTAGTAATTTACAAATTTCCTTAATAAACCCCAGCCCTTTCTAACAACATAACATGAATTTAGTTTTTTATTCAAACTACATGTTTTAGCCATTCACAGATAAAGCAAAATATTGCATCTGAAATAATTCATAAATTACATTTCCAGTTGACAAAATTTTTACACTACTGAAAAATCCAACATAAATTTTACCTCCTCCTTGGAGTATTCTGTTATTACCTGAAGTAGAAGCTATCTGTCCCCTTCCATCCTAAAGCACCTTGCCATTTACCATATTGTGTTAGGAGTTCATCTCACATCTCAAACAGGGAATCAAACATGAAAACAGCAAGCATCATACTTAGTGTCTAGTACATACTCAATGAATATTACTTCTCACACTGAATCTACTTTCTTAACAAACTGAGAATTTCTTGAGAAACGTATTAGTAACTGATATGGTCATCTACAAATATTTGTTGAATAAAAAAAATAATATCTCCTTTGGCATTTTGGCAAATAATAAATATCCTTATTTCTATAGAATTATGGCAGGAAATTGAAGGTTGCAAATCAATATAAAGTATTATTTTCTTTGTCAAAGCCATTTAATATGTGTTTTTTCTTGTTTTTTTTTTTGTAGTTCAGTTTGAAAATAATGATAAATTTAAATAATTATATGAAATTATCTGGAAGATATAGAGAGATCCTAGTTCTTTTTCACAGTTGATATAATTATTGCTGACTCTTGCACAACATGGGTTTGAATTCTATGGGTCCATTTTTACTACAAATATAAATTACAGTATGCATTTATTAAAATAAATAAATATGAGGTTGACTCTTCAGATGCAGAGCCATGGATGCAGAGGGTTAGCTATGAAGTTATACTCAGATTTTGACTGTACAGGGGCAGGGGAGATCTAGACCCCTAATCCCCAAGTTGATCAAGGGTCAACTGTATATTTTTCAATTCTCTATTGATAAATTCTATGTATTATCTAACACTTTCATTTTAGAAATCAGTTCCAGAAGATATATTTTAGGTAAATCCTTTTGGTTATTGCATTAGCATCCATGATATATGACATGGACAGTTTATAATATGACCAGTATTATCCTATTGTGTGTGTGTGTGCACATTCAGTAGTGTCCGACTCTTTGTGACCCTATAAACTGTAGCCCTTTGGCTCATCTGTCCATGAGATTTTCCAGGCAAGAATACTGGAGTGGGTTTCCATTTCCTACTCCAGGGGACCTTCACAACCCAGGGATCAAATCTGGATCTCTTATGCCTCCTGTATTGGCAGGCAGGTTATTTACCACTAGCGCCACCTTGGAAGCCCCATTGCTGCTGCTGCTGCTGCTAAGTCGCTTCAGTCGTGTCTGACTCTGTGCGACCCCATAGACAGCAGCCCACCAGGCTCTGCCGTCCCTGGGATTCTCCAGGCAAGAACACTGGAGTGGGCTGCCATTTCCTTCTCCAAGGCATGAAAGTGAAAAGTGAAAGTGAAGTAACTTGGTTGTGTCCAACTCTTAGCGACCCCATGGACTGCAGCCCACCAGGCTCCTCTGCCCATGGGATTTTCCTGTCAAGAGTACTGGAATGGGTTGTCCATCTCTAAATGCATTGGTTTAGTAAATTTACTTTATTTCTTTGATTATATATAAATATATATGCATATATAAATCTGCATGGTATATCAAGATTAACATCCAAAAATATTTCCATCTTCTGCTCTTAGTATAAATTCAAATATATAACAAAGAACATGACTAGACTCTGTCATTAACAAGCAATGAAGTCATTAATTCTGTTGCTTAGTAGATATAAATGGATTTTTTTTTTCTCCTGGTCCATAGATTTGCATACTGATGAAAAATTTAATTTTAAAAAAATCCACAGATATATTTTAACATATAATAACCATTAGTCTATAAGATGGGGCTTCCCAGATGGTGCTCCTGGTAAAAAACTCGCCTTTCAATGCAGGAGATGTAACAGATGTGGGTTTGATCCCTGGGTTCAGAAGGAAGTAGCAACCCACTTCAGTATTCTTGCTTGGAGAATCCCTTGGACAGAGGAACCTGGAAGGCTACAGTCCATGCAGTCAGAATCTATTTCATTAAGTGGGATCTTTATATCATCACTTTATAATGTCATTAGATGTAAACTGAACTTTTTAAAAAATACTATTTTTTTATTTTAAAAAGGCTCTTTGAAGACTAGAAACACAGAACACAGGCTGTTAAAGTCAGTTAGGAGCTATGTCAAGGGAATGCTTGTTAGGTATTTAATAGGGAAAAAATAAAAGTGTATATTCAATAAATGTTTACCAAATAAATGACAAAAAAATCTTGAAAAAAAAAATCCAAGGAATACAGCAATAGTGAAGACAAATGGATGGAAGAAAAGACATCTATGAGAAAGTCATGCTGGCAGGTGGGAGCTATACTTGAGTACCATATGCAAGTTTTGGGTGCCAATATGTAACCTGTCATGCTGTATGTGACTATAAGAAAATGTTTAGGTAAAATTACATAAATTAAATTATATATATATATATATATATATATATATATCCGAATGACTGCACTTAAGATATGACAGGACTTAGAGAATTTAAACCTTGAGCTAGAATCACATGGCACATAAAATTAGATAGTCCCATAATTCTGTTGCTGCATAGTTAGGAGTCAGAGAGGTGTGTACTTAGAAACTGTACAACCATCTGAACTTCTTGACTGGCCCACATTATAAAAAGGGTAACAAAACCAGTCTGCTCAGGATTAAGGAAGCAAATGAAATCCAAAACAATTGATGGACCAACAGCTTAAAGTGAGTAGTCATTTTGATGCCAAATATTGTATATATAGGTACTTGGTACATTTTTAAAAATGAGAGAACAAAAGTCAACGAAAACTTTGTCCTTCTCATTTGTATGTGTTTATCACATCTTATATGTTTTTAGGGGCCATAGGAAAACAAAGCAAAAGAAAATTTGAAATGATTCTGATCTTTCTAGAATGTTCTAAGTTGTCTGATATAACCAAAAAAACAACCAAAAACTCTCCCCTTTGCTGGTAGGAATAAAGAAGAGTTTCTAAAATCATAGTGCCTTATGACATTGTTATGATTATATTCGTTTTAATTACTAAAACTTCTCTCGACCTCACATTTTATTTAAGAACCCGAAAATACAAATAAATCAATTTAGTTACACTGCAAATGCACAGCTGAAAACATCTTTACTTGTATCAGGCATCAGTCAGAACAATAAATACCTTAAAGAGATAGGAAGATGCAAACCAGTTTTCAGTAACTGGCATGATTAAAACTGAAGCAAACTGTGAACCTTATGCCTACCCTGTCCCAGAACATAAACAATTTATTTTAAATACGTGTACTCAGCAAATGTATGCACAGCTCTTTCAATGCATTTAGTGCTTTAAATAAAACTACATCATCTCTCCATTTACTTCAGTTCCTTTTCTTTTCATTGTAAGCATAAGCATACTTACCTAACGGGGCTAGAAGTAGAATCTGGGTCTCTTGCCATTACAGTACCAATGATTGTACCCACTTCAATATCTTCATGAACCTCAAACAGATAGGAGGATCGGCTGAAAACAGGGGGTTCATCCACATCTTCAATTGAGATTTTCACAATTGTTGTATCTTTAAAAGGTCCTAGGTAATAAAAACGTGGATCTACATGGGTATTTTCTGCTTCAACCTTCAGAGTGTAAAGCCTTCGGCTCTCATAGTCAAGTGGCTGCATTAAGAATAAATAAATAAATAAATCATCAAATTAGATAGAAGGAAATTGAATCACATATCCTTTCCAAGTTACAGTGTGACTTTTAAAGCCTAATTGAGTTCTGTCAAGTTGTTCATTAACTGTAAATAATCAAAGTAATAAATATAAAATAAAACTACTTTTATTTCAGTTTTATTTTCATGTACTTAAATGTAGTACATCAGAACATAGGAAAATGAGATTCTAAATCTTAGAAAAATTGAAAGGATATTAATATCTATCTTATATGATGGCAACCCACTATAAAACATGGGTTGGTGGATTGTGTGTGTATGTGTGTGTGTGTATATGTGTATGCCGAGTAGCTGGCTACAGCTAAATTTTTCAAAGCAAAAAATTCAGTAATCTTTTAGAATATTTGCTGTGATATTTCCATTCCGTTTAACAGGCCCATGGTACTACATAAATTTGATGAAAGTTTGAAGACTAATACAAAACCTTTCAGTAGTTATGTGAAACAATGAAAATAAGAACAACCTTAGGTAAAGAGAAAAATTCTGATAGTAATTGGTAATTAGGTTACAGTATGAAACAAAAAGAAACTTAAATATTGAGTTGGCCTCTCCTTTGCTGGTCATTGTCCTTGCGTACTTTGAACTTTGTAATAGAACCTGAGGAGAGTTTTGTTATTAACTAGTGGTTACTTTATGCAAATAGTATGCAGGACATTTTATTAGGACCTAAATTCTACTGGGCCTTACTTTTTCTTATAATGATGGTACTGATGCTACAATAAAAAACTAGTTACCTTTAAATTGTATCACTGAGCATATGTGAGCAGAAAAGCTTAATTTATGTAGCAGAAGGGAAAATGTGAACAATGAAATTATCTTCCAATCCATGCTGTCTCTTTTCATTAGCAACTCTAATTATTGCTTCATACATCTGGATAGATGGCATGTTACTTTTTATGCCTCCAACTGTGATGATATATTGCTATTATTAGCTGTTAACTATTTTTAAGGAAACAATGTTAATAAGGGGCTTTAATTAATGTGACTCAGAAATACAATCACACATATATTACTTTGCCTTTTACATTTTGTAAAATTTCAGGTTTCATGTTTTAATTAACAAAAGCACTGGGTCAGAACATCCAAGGTGATCTTTGGCTTTATGTCCCTCATACTTATGCATTTACAGTGGAACACGATGGGGATATTTCTTAATGGACAATGCTTGAATGGATAACACATAGCAAAATATCTACTTTCTAAACAGATGATTATTTCCACGGCTGTTCTGCACCTTTTTCACAGTAATGACGCCCTCCTGTGTGTCCTTCTCAGTTATAATGTCAAACATGTCAGTCCCATCACCATCAATAATTCGGTATTCTACTTCAGCATTTTTCCCAGTGTCAGCATCAGTTGCTTTTACACTTCCAATGGCTGTGCCAACTGGGGAGGATTCAAGAACTCGAAGATGGATGGTGTCTGTACAGATTACAGAAAAGAAGAGAGAGAGAAAGAGAGATTTCCTCAATAGAGTATTTAAAGGTAAAATGTGTATGAGAAAATATTATAAATCTTAAGCTTTACATTAGATGTTTACTAAGAAGTTGAATACACACAATGTGTATAATATATAGTTTGGGGAGAGAAAAAGTAGAAATATAGGGTGCTTGATCTGTGCTTACTAGTGAAACAACCTATACCAAGAATTCTGGTTTTAAAAAGAGCATGTTGTCTTCTTTGGCATTTGCATAAGTAACTAGAGATTAGCTTTGAGTACAAATATGTACCTGTGTGTGTTTATACAATCACAGCAAATCACAGAATATACCACAAATATTTCTATATTGCAGTGAATGAACATATTTTTAAATTGTTTTTCCTTTCTTGTTTTCAGTTATTTACCACTCAGTTTATTGCAGCTGCAGAGCAGAACATTACAAAATTCCATGCAATCAGCCATAGTGGGGAGGAACCCCACTTCTGTTTGTGACAGGAGACACAAAGGATAGTCTGTGAGGAATACAAAGATGTCCTTCACAGTGTCAGTGTGAAAACACTAAATTCTGACAAACTCCCTTCCATTCAGAGCAAAACAAGAATTTATCTAAGCCCCTGACTCTAGTTGTGCTTCCAGCATGAATCAGCTCTTCTGCTAAATGAGATTTATATTTTAGCACCTGATCATAAACTACACGCTACTGACAGATTAATTGAGCCAAAGCACATTTCTGATTAGAGCAGATTCTCGCTCATAAACCTTAAGTAATTCTCCTTAATATACATAATAAAGTCCAGACCTCTTAGCTAGTCATACTCTGGCCTGACTATATCTTTCCTAATGTAAAATAGATGGGGAATCAGTGCAAACAGTGTCCGACTTTATGTTTTTGGGTTCCAAATCACTGCAGATGGTGACTGCAGCCATGAAATTAAAAGACGCTTACTCCTTTGAAGAAAAGTTATGACCAACCTAGATAGCATATTTTAAAGCAAAGACATTACTTTGCCAACAAAGGTCCATCTAGTCAAGGCTATGGTTTTTCCTGTCGTCATGTATGGATGTGAGAGTTGGACTGTGAAGAAAGCTGAGCGCCGAAGAATTGATGCTTTTGAACTGTGCTATTGTAGAAGACTCTTGAGAATCCCTTGGACTGCAAGGAGATCCAACCAGTCCATTCTGAAGGAGATCAGCCCTAGGATTTCTTTGGAGGGAATGATGCTAAAGCTGAAACTCCAGTACTTTGGCCACCTCATGCAAAGAGCTGACTCATTGGAAAAGACTCTGATGCTGGGAGGGATTGGGGGCAGAAGGAGAAGGGGACGACAGAGGATGAGATGGCTGCATGGCATCACTGACTCGATGGATGTAAGTCTGAGTGAACTCTGGGAGTTGGTGATAGGTAGGCCTAGCGTGCTGCAATTCATGGGGTTGCAAAGAGTTGGACACGACTNGACAGAGGATGAGATGGCTGGATGGCATCACTGACTCGATGGATGTAAGTCTGAGTGAACTCTGGGAGTTGGTGATAGGTAGGCCTAGCGTGCTGCAATTCATGGGGTTGCAAAGAGTTGGACACGACTGAACAACTGAACTGAAATGAACTGAACTGAATGTGTCTTTCCTTCTGTCACTTCCAGGAAAGATTTATACCAAGCTGGACTTTTCAAAGTCTTTCTTGTCAAAAATTAATTTCCTACATTTTTATATTTTCACATAATATAATGCATTTTATATAATATAATATTAAATAATATATATTATATATTTTCATATATTTTCACTATTTGCCTCACATAAACTTCTTCCCCTATTGTCCTCAAATAGTTATAACACAGTTTACCAAATCTGAGAAAACGGCTCTTTTATGTGTTGAATGTTTGGCGGGGGCTAAGGCCCTTAAAATTCATGTGATGAACTCCTAAACCCTATTCAAGATAGCAGAATAAGATTGTACTAGAATATAACATCTTTATAGAGGTAATTAAGGTTAAGTGAGAAGGTTAGGGTGATCCCTAATCTAACATGACAAGTGTTTAGACAGAATCAGGCACAAGAGGAAAGCCCGTGTGAAGCCTGGAAGAAGATGGCCATCTACAAGTCAGTGGGAAACCTCAGGAGAAACCACCTTGATCTTGGACTCCCAGCTTCAGGAACCGTGAGAAGAGAAATGTCATACAGTCTGTGGTACCTTGCAGGGCAGCCCTAACAAACTAATACAGAGGCCAACACTATCTCAGTTTGAAAGTCCTTTCCTAGGAGACACCATTCGGACTCCGTTTCTACCACACCCTAGTTGGTTACTTAATGTGTACTTTTCAATTCTTTCTCTACATTTTTTTTTTAATCTCCATTAATTTCTGGCTCCACAACGTTGACAGCAACTCTCAATTCATTCCTTAGTTACTGTCTCGTTGGCTCTCTTTGCCTTTGCTATTTCTTCTCTATTCCTGGATAATCAGATGGTTCATCCTCTTTCTTCTTCAGGTGACTACTCATCTATGACCCCTTGGAAGCTTAATATTTTACAGAAAAGAACCTTTGAGAAGGCATCACTCTTCCTATCACTTACCACTGCTAGGTATTATATGATTTACTTGTTTATTTGTATGTACCATGAGGATGTTACACAAGACAGGGACGACTTTGCATTTTTTTCCCACCATATTCCCATTGTATTTCTTTGTAATAGCCACTATGTACTTTTTCTTTTATTGGATATCTTAGAAACTACCTAACTCATCTTCCAGGTCCTATAATTGGCCAAATCCAATTAAATCTTTTATACTCTGAGTGCACACTGCAGCCCATATCACCCCTTTGAAAACAATAATTTAATCAATAGTTGTTCAGAGCTTTGAAATTATTTGACAACTCAATTTGTACTTAAAACATAGATAGGTTGGCCCTCCATAGATTCTTATTTCCTGTCATTTTCACCCTTAATTAATAGTCTCCATATACTGGTCTTCTTTAGGTTTTTCAAATACGTTTTTCTTCTTCAATTTAATGCAGTTTTCTTCCTTATGAAAGATTTTCCTACACAATTCTTTGCCTGGCAACCTCTGTCTCTTCCTTTGCATACACACATGTGTATGGCTGGTGCTGCTGCTGCTAAGTCACTTCAGTCGTGTCCGACTCTGTGTGACCCCATAGACGGCAGCCCACCAGGCCCCCCCATCCCTGGGATTCTCCAGGCAAGAATACTGGAGTGGGTTGCCATTTCCTTCTCCAATGCATGAAAGAGAAAAGTGAAAGTGAAGTCGCTCAGTCTGTCCGACTGTTAGCGACCCCATGGACTGCAGCCCACCAGGCTACTCAGTCCATTGGATTTTCCAGGCAAGAGTACTGGGGTGGGGTGCCATTGCCTTCCCCGGTGTATGGCTGATATCCACCTGAAGCTAGCACAACATTGTTAATCGGCTGCTTTCAATATAAAATAAAAAAGCTTAAAGAAATCTAGGTGGCTTCAAATAATAAAAATTTATTGTCTTACAGTTTTGAAAGCTAGAATTATGAAACCTAAGTATCTGGCAGGGCCATTCTTTTCTCCACAGCTCTAGAGAAGATCCCTCTTTGCCCTTTCTAGCTTCTAGTGCTTGCCAGCAATCATTGACGTTCCTTGATTTGTTGATGCATCATTCCATCTTTTCCCTGTAATTTCACATTGTCTTCTCTCTGTGCATGTCCCTCTGTGTATTCTAATTGTCCCCTTTTTAATGATACCAGTCATATCAGGAAAGGGCCCCAAACTTAAATACCTCCTTTTAACTTGGTCACCTCTATAAAGACCTCATTTTCACTAAGGACTTAAAGCTATATTTTTATGGAACATATTTCAACTCATAATAAGATACTATGATGTGAAGTTAAATATTGTCATAAATAAAATCCACCAATGTTCTGAGAAGAATAGCTGCAGAAATTCCATATGGAATTATTGTTTGTAAAGTTAAAAAAAAAATAAGAAGAGAACCCAAATGTCAAACAGCCTGAAAATAGGTAATTAAACTGTTACATTATCATACATCCTAACATAATATAAAATTGAAAAATATGAGCTATAGTTACAACAAAAATATGGATCAATCTTAGTTGCATCAGATTAAGTGGAAAAAGGCAAATTTCAGAAAATTATACACAGTGGGACATTATTTTTTAAAAACGTAAACAAGACCGCAACACAATTCTGTTTGGAAAACCATAAATACTACATATGTGTGTGTGTGTGTGTGTGACTAATCTCCCTCAAACACACACACACACACACAATCTGAGTATCTTGCATGTGAATGAAAACTATTTTTAAAGTCCTTGTAATGCTTTAAAGTAGTGATACTCATGTTCTCTTATAGCTACTGCATGCTATATGTAAACATAAAACAAACAAGCAAACCCATATATACCATAAGTAATTGTCAAATACAGCTTTGTTTAAAAGTGTTATTTAGTCTTTACTACCACTTGATGGAAATAAATATCTTCCATTTAAAATTCAGGGCTTCCCCGGTGGCTCAGTGGTTTAGAATCCACCTGCAGTACAGAAGACTTGGGTTCGATCCCACATACATAATAACACAAAAAGAATCACAAGTAGAGTCAGCAGGAAAAGAAAAAACAACAACAACAACTGTGAAAAGCACCAATAACATAAAATTCAAAAACACAATCAAGACAAGTAAAACACTTTAGCTGGATCACATCAACAAAGCAAGTAATGTAGAGTCATCAGGTGGAGCATATTTTTAAAATATACTCATTATGTTTTAAGGAATGAAAGTTATAAAATTTTTAGTAGAGAATGAAAAGTGGCTCCCTATACTGATATGAAGCTAAATACAACATCTAGTAGTAGTCAGGGTTGAAGCAGTTAAAAAATAATGGATAGGTTAAAGAGAAAATTTAAATCACAAAGGACAGATTTGGTGAGCTAGAGGACAGTGGAAGGAAGTCCACATGATTAAAAATTAATATATAATTGTGAGGTTGGGAAAAATAAAAGACATGGATCAAAATGTCAGTGGACCTTTCAAGGTAACCCCTGATCCTGGAAAGATACTGAGCAATGTCATCGAAATTTGATGATAAAGTTATTTTGAACCTTGAATGTTCACTATAGCCACAGTATTAATCAAGTATGATAGCCCAATAAAGATAGTTTTAGACTCAGCAAATTTCTTTCACTTTAGCCCTTTTAAAATAACCTAATGAAGAATATATTCTAGGAAAACAAGAAGTTAAATCAAGAAACAGGAATACAGAAGATCTAGAGAGCTATGTATCTGAATTAAGAAAAAGGAAAAGAAAGGTCTGGGATGGCAGACTTTTCTGAACTTCAGAGATTAGCTAGCCCATGCTGAAGGGGGAATACTGATGAACCTAGGTTTATAACTCTGAATGTTGCTAGAATTAAGCTAAGTGCTATCATGTTTTTTCACTAATAAATTTTGAATAGCACCTCTAAAGCGCAAATCTGTAACATCTCTGAAAATACAACTTTACTAAAGAGGATCTTTGTCAATAGTGGAAATCACTCCAAGGAAAATAAAATATCTGGCTTATTTTCTCTTAAGACTTTTAAGAGCTGGTGTGTGCTTTAGTTTACAGTTTCGAACTAAATATCCAACTTTAACATGTTGAATGTAAAACATGTTTTTCATGTTTAATACTTTTTATTAAATTTAATAGTTATGTTTATATGCATAATACTTTGAAAAGTGCATTTTAAAAATTATAAAGAATTTTTTAAAGATACGGTTAAAAATGTATTAGTTATATTTACTGCTTCAGTGAAAATGCTATTGGGATAGAAAGACAGAGAGGAAGGCTGAGAATGGTGGATATAAAAGAAATTTCCTAACAGTTAAACTTGGTGATATAACCAATAGAGAAATTTTGAAATGTGTTATAATTATATTAAGGGGAGAATAGATTGAGATGCCACTGAGCTCCATTTTCAAGAATCATGAAGAGAAGTCAAAAGGTAACCTACAAAAATTTTTAAAATAACAAGAAATTATTACTTAATTACCGTTAACTTAGATGAACTAAAAAGAGTAAAAATTTATCCATGTTTTCTGTGATGATTAGAGCTATGGGGAGGAAGAACAGAATGGGTGGCTTATTTTCTATTTTAAGATTTTATCTATGAATTTAATACTTTGGAGCAAATTATTATTATTATCATTGACAACGCCTTGTGGCCTATGGGGTTTTAGTTCCCTGCCCAGGGACTGAGCCACGACCTTGGCAGTGAAAATGTAATCCTAACCAGTGGACTGCCAGAAAATTCCTTGATGTGAATTTTTTTTTTTTCAAAAAATTAAATAGAAAATTATCCTGATGAAATTGGAGATTACCAGGTTATGGTAGAAAGTTTCTGCATCATGGATCTTTTAGCAGGGAGATAGATAAAAAGAAAAAAAGTGTTTTTTTTTGTTTGTTTCATTAATTTTACTGTATCATAGATTTCACTGGGAGTATTGTTTCTGCAAATTTGTTCTCCCACTTTTTATTTTTAATTTGGACTTTTTTGAGATTGTTGTAGTTTTAAGCACAGGCTTAGATTCTGAAAATCTGTCTGCTTTGAACTTGTCATTAGTATAGTTCTGGTCAAGGATCCAAAACCTTTTATTTCTTTGTTTTATTCTTTGATAGGTGTGGAGAAGGCAATGACACCCTACTCCAATACTCTTGCCTGGAAAATCCCATGGATGGAGGAGCCTGGTGGGCTCCAGTCCATGGGGTCACCAAGAGTCAGGCACAACTGAGCGACTTCACTTTCACTTTTCACTTTCATGCATTGGAGAAGGAAATGGCACCCCACTCCAGTATTCTTGCTTGGAGAATCCCAGGGACAGAGGAGCCTAGTGGGCTGCCTTCTATGGGGTTGCACAGAGTCGGACACGACTGAAGCAACTTAGCAGCAGCAGCAGCAGCAGGTGCAAAGACTGTTTCCATCAGAAGGTTATTTCATTTTCATGAGAGTAAGCATTATCCATGTTCATTTTCAGTACTTTCTGAGGTTCAGTAGGAAGTGATCATTCTCCATTGATTCTTATTATGTTGTTGTTCAGTCACTTAGTAGAGTCCTACTCTTTGTGACCCCATAGACTATTCTATGGGGTTGCACAGAGTCGGACACGACTGAAGCAACTTAGCAGCAGCAGCAGCAGCAGGTGCAAAGACTGTTTCCATCAGAAGGTTATTTCATTTTCATGAGAGTAAGCATTATCCATGTTCATTTTCAGTACTTTCTGAGGTTCAGTAGGAAGTGATCATTCTCCATTGATTCTTATTATGTTGTTGTTCAGTCACTTAGTAGAGTCCTACTCTTTGTGACCCCATAGACTGCAGCACGTCAGGCTTCCCAGTAATTTCCTATCCCCTGAAGTTTCCTCAGACTCATGTCCATTGAGTCGATGATGTCATCCAACCATTTCATCCTCTGTTGCCTTCTTCTCCTCACTCTCTCCCAGCATCAGGAACTCTTTGTGGCCCTATGGACTGTAGCCTGCCAGGCTCCTCTATACATGCACAAAAATATATTTATTTTTTTGAAACACTAATCAAATTGTTTTCAAGGAGTTTTATTCTTTCCAGAAGAGCAATGACTAAGATTGAGCTCATTCATTAAAATACCATAGATTTAGTTCCTGTGTTAAATAATTCAGATAGTCATACTATAAAAAAATATATGTTGTATCCACATATAGAACATATACATTCATAATTATTTTGATTATATGGCCACTTCAGTAATTCATTTATTCAATAAATCCTTATTCAGTGCTCACGATGCATAGTTAGATAACGCTTTCTCTGGAATTATGTTTATGCTAAGAAACCTATTCAAGGATGAGATTTATTGTGTCTACTTCAAAATTTAAAAAGAATGTTTCTATATTTTAAAGGTATGAGAGAGCTATTCATTCATACTCTTAAATTTATTTCCAAAAGTTGTCTGTTGAACACAGGTATGCTAGTTTGTCAAGCAAACTGAAATTGCTTTAATGAAGAACTTGCAAAAGTGTCTACCATGTAAGGGGAGCAGAAGGAGAGGATCCAGAAAGAAGACAGACTGTACTGCACTCACTGTCAAAGGCAAAGTAGCACCTGCCATCCATCTTACATTTCATGTTTGCTTAAAGGCATGCTTCTTATTTTTTACCTTACAGTTGATGAAGCTTTAATTATGTGGTACGCTTTCCTATCAATTCCAGTTTATAGTTATTTCCAATTCATTCCCAGGTGTCAGATTGAATCATTTGCTTCTCTTTTAATGTTTAGGGCGGATAAATATTTCTTCCTGGTGAGTATGTTCTTAGTTTGGTTATCGACTTAAGCACAAAGACACGAATGCAAAGAGGAGAAAGGCAATTGGCATTTCCAAATTGCCTGTGCAAATTTGCATTTAGAAATAAAAACCTAAATGGTGATATTGCAAAGAATACTTCTTAAGGACTGGCCAAAAGATAAGGCTACTTAAATAAGTGTATGCTGAGGCTATTATCAACACCCTCACACAACATCTAAATTTTCATTTATTAATGATTTTAAACAATTTTGATGTACTTTTTTTTTTTTTTGATTCATGACTAAATATTCCAGGTCACTTGTTCTACTAAAATTTAATCAGTAGGACACTGAGTATGAAAAACACTGCAGATTTGTATACTAGAATTAGAAATAACTGACAGCTCAATATAAGAGGCTTGGGAGGAAAGGCAGAAGATAGGCAGAGTTAGAGCTGTGACAGGGTGACTTCCTCAGGAACAATAAATTAGATGCCAGAAAACGAATGGGAGAGCAAAGAGGGCAAACACAGGTTTTGAATCCTGGCAACAAATAGAGCTGCCGTTTGTTGATTAAAAAAAGACAAGTTTCAAAGAGATACAATTTGACTTTTTCCTTTGTTTCCTGCCCTTATTTCTATTCACATTTACATTAAAAACCTCTCTACTTCCAGAGTGGTGAGAATAAAGCACCACACACGTGAACCAATAAAATAATTTAACATTAGTTTAATTTTTTTATTTGTTTTGCATATAATCTTATTGTAACATCTCTATGCCGCATAGTAATCTCAAACAATACTTGCTCTAAGAAAAATGACACATTTATGCACGTTTATAAACCATTCTGTTGTATAATGTTTAAAAGATGTTTTCTAATGAGCTTAACAGGAAGAAATTAAAAACAAGATAAAGCTCCTGAGAGGAAACTGCAGAGTAGTTAAGGAAATTACACAATGCTAAACGGGCATTTAGGAAAAGCAGAGGAGAGCTCAAAGTCACACCAGAGCCTGACAAGGGACTGAGGCTTTGGAACTGAAGACATTCACCAGAGGAAAGGCAGAAACCTAAATCTGTGAACACCGGAGACATGATCACCAACTTAGCTTAAGGCATTTAAGTTAAATTAGAGCAAAACAAGATGCTGCAAAGTGTCTTAAGTTTTCTGTTCATGCCATTGAAGAAAGCAATGGGACAAAGCTTTTAGAGATGCTGTCATTGAGCCCCAGAGACTAGGGAATCCATCTTGATTCATTTCTTTGAAATTCTCTCCAAGTTAATTGGCATCAGTAGATATATACAATTGCAATTTGTAGGAACATAAAAAGTATATAGAATCAGGAAGGTTAAGATAACCTTAAATGAGTCATTCATAAACGTATTGCATTGTACTAGGTACTCAGTCTCTCTGCAATGTGTCTCCCCTGAAATTATAGGCTTACTAAAAACTGTTAACAGCATTTGAGCCTAAACAAATTTGTACAGCTAACTTTATTTCTATAGATCTTTATCTATACCTAGGGGTATTTTCCAAGTGTGTTCTAGAGGACACAATAACACAGAGGGACTTTGAATCCCATTTAACAAAATGCTAAATCATTTAGTCTAAGGTAACTTTCTACAGGATTCACTGGAGAATTCCAGGTGAATTTTTGTATAATTTCTACACACTATGTTTTTCTAGAAAATTATACATTTCAACATACTTAGAAATTGTATATTTCCTCAGTTGTGTGAGTAACTGCTGTGTGCGTACTAAGACACTTCAGTCATGTTCAACCCTGTTTGTCTATGGACTGTAGCCAGGCTTCTCTGTCCATAGGATTCTCCAGGCAAGAACACTGGAGTGGGTTGCATGCCCTCCTCCAGGGGATCTTCCTGACCCAGGGATCTAACCTGCATTTCTTGCATCTTCTGCATTGGCAAGTGAGTTCTTTACCATTAGTGCCACCTCGGAAGCCCATTTCCTCAGTTATGTCACACTAAATGTTGAGCTTAGCTGAGATTATAGGTGTCTATTCTCACATATATTTCACATGTGTATATAGTTCACGATCTACTAGATACTTAAAAATCCACTGTATATATTGTTCACTATGTATTAGGTACTTAAAATCCACTATCTTTTTGTAGGCATCTTAATTTAAAATGTTCGAATCAACTTTAATCCCTGCCTCTCTCTTCACACAAGCTCTTCTGGTAGAAAATGAGACTGTATCTTTTGCTCTCTTTCTCCCTCAAACCTTTTGTCGACCTAATTACTAAATCCTATGGCTCACCCACTTAACTGTATCTCAAATCCCTCCTCTCCTCCTATTCAGTTCAGACACTCATCAACCCTTGCTCTTCCGATCCAAGCAATGTGCTCCGTTGCTGCCAGAATAATTAGACAAAATGAAGAACTGTATGTAGCTGGTGCTTTCTTAAAAAATGCTCCCTTAGATAATACAGGTAGCATTTTATTTTTGTATCAACCCTCTTCATGATGCTGACTCTGCTATATTTCCAGTCTCATTTTGCACAACCTCTGCTACAAATCCTGGGATCTGGCCATACCAAATCACACACATTTTTCCAAATGTCACCTTTGTTCATTCTGTCCTCCCTAACAAACATGCTCTCCCTCTCAGTGCCTGTCTTTTTTCCTGGAAAATACTTAAATATTTTTATCTTTCCTGGTCTCCTTACATCTGAAGAGTTGATCATTTTATTATTTGGGCATTAAATATATTTATAGCATAAATGTTTTTGTATCATTCTCCACTTATATTTCTGTAAATAAGCTTACATGCATATGTACCTAAATGTGCATGTATATTATATTTATGCAACTTATGTATAACTTACATCTATAGACAAAAGCAAACAAAAGAGTGAGGGAGACAATATGTGTGAAAGAATCTACAATGTAGTAAAATAAAACTGCATGTGTATGTGTGTGAGAAAAAGAAGTGTTATGAATTTATACTCTTTCAAAATGCAAATGATTTATTAATGTTTTCTGTTTATTTCTCATATAATATTATTAGTTATTATTTTTTCATACTTCCTTCCACATAGTAATGTGTTTAATAAATTAAATAATGCTTTAATAGCATGACTTTTTTGTAATTCTTCCAAATTATAGGTACTAGGACCATAGGGAAAAATCCTACAAACATATGAGGATATTTTTGAGATCACAGTAAAAAATCAGAACCATTATCTAACCTATATAAATAGTAGAACAGTGCTTTTGACTATAAGAATATCCTTTTTTTTTCTACATTAAAAAAGGAGGGAAAGAGACATTTTTAATTTAATTCCATCCTTTCTCAGGCTAAAGCATCTTCCTTGGGACACACCTGACTATTGCTCTACTTGAAATGTGTTTGATAATTTTAAAATATGCAGATCAGCCTGGGGTCTACATTACCTTAGAATCCTCAGTAGAGGAGAAACTGACTCTATTTACAAAGTGAAAATCAGCACTTATTAAATCACACCTCCCTGGTACCAGGCAGGGATTACAGTAGTCTCACAACTCACTGAAAGTACATGATTAAAATCTCTGTGTGTATCATATAGACATTTCCTTGAAAGACCTTGTCTCATGCAAACTTGTTTATTTACCCACCAAACAGTAGAAGGATCCAATAAAGCATTTGCTTGTGTTTGGTCCTTAAATATTGCAAAAGCACCTCAGATATGCAGATTATACCAAATAGCAAAGAGAAACTAAAGAGCTTCTTGAGGAAGATGAAAGTAAAAAAGCAGGCTTAAAACTCAACATTCAAAATACTAAGATCATGGTATCCAGTCTCATCACTTTATGACAGATAGATGGGAAAAAATAGAAATAGCAGGAGATTTCATTTTCTTGGGCTCAAAAATCACTATAGATGGTCACTACAGCCATGAAATTAAAAGACGCTCGCTCCTTGGGAAAAAAGCCATCACCAACCTACACAGTGTATTAAAAAGCAGAGATATCACTTTGCCAAAAAGATCCATATAATCAAAGCTATGATTTTTCCAGTAGTCATGGAGAGATGTGAGAGTTGGGTCACAAAGTAGGCTGAGCACCAAAAAAATTGATGGTTTGACCTATGGTGCTGGAGAAGACTCTTGAGAGTCCCTTGTATAGTAAGGAAATCAAACCAATCAATCCTAAAGGAAATCAGTCCTGAATATTCACTGGAATGCTGAAGCTGAAGCTCCAACACTTTGGTCACCTGATGGGAAGAGCCAACTCACTGGAAAAGACCCTGATACTGGGAAAGACTGAGGACAGGAGGAGAAGGGGGCAACAGAGGATAAGAGCTGGATGGCATCATCAACTCAATGGACGTGAGTTTGAGCAAACTCTGAGAGCTAAGGAAGGACAGGGAAGCACATGACTTAGCAAATGAACAACAACTGACAAAGGTTGGATTTATTTGGGTTTGTATTAAAATACATGGACATTTTATGAATTCATTATGTCCCATCTGAAGTTGTTCCCTTTTACAGGCAACTAGTGAACCATTGAATTAACTAAAGAAAAGATTCATCGGGGAAGATAAAGAGAATCTTTGATTTGGCAACTTCTTTTTGAGTATAATGGTTAGAAGCACAGATTTTTGAGCCATCGAAACTGTTATTTCTTTTCCAGCTGTAAAACTATGAGCAAGTGACTTAAGTTTCATGGTTTTTTTTTTTTTTGAACTAATAAAAGGGGAAATAAATGTTATATTATTATAATTATATAGATATGAAGATTAAGTGAGTTACTTTTACATTATATTGTACAGTATTTAATCCACATTATAACATTGTGCCTAGTAATATTATTTTCATACTGTTGCTGTATTTTATTTAAGTGTAGGCAAACCAGACAATCCATATTTATGTTATTTAATGATCTAAATAAATGTAGCCAATAAAGGTCATTCAGTTAAAACAAACAAACATAGTTATGAAACCTCTTCCAGGCTCTGAGTGATTCTAGAATTGCATGCTATGGTATCTGAATTGTCTTGTATTGTATTGTATTGTATACAGATTGTATTTCTGTATAATCTTTAAATATAATTTTATGGAAAAGTGTTAGCATCAAAATACTCAGAAAACTAGTCTCATTAAGTTTATATGTACATCCAATGTCCCATCATCTTAAAAAAAAAAAAAAAACTTTCCTATAAGTAAAATTCTCTGCTAGTTTTCAGAATCAACAACCAAATGATGAAAAACTGATTTTTGTTACCATTCTCAATGTCACAGCAAAAAAAAAAAAGCAGCAATAAATTTACTCTTTTGAGGGCACTTGGGGTAGATCTGTAAGCTTGCATAATAAATATATCACATTGTCACAAATTTGATATTAATTCTCTATGAAGAGTTGACTCATTGGAAAAGACCTTGATACTGGCAGGGACTGGGGGCAGGAGGAGAAGGGGACAACAGAGGATGAGATGGCTGGATGGCATCACTGACTCGATGGACATGAGTTTGAGTAGACTCCAGGAGTTGGTGATGGACAGGGAGGCCTGGAGTGCTGCAGTTCATGGGTCACAAAGAGTCACACACGACTGAGCGACTGAACTGAACTGAACTGATACATAATATTCTGAAATATATTAAGAGATCAAAAATAAATAAATACAAAGAAGCCTATTACTCAATCATATATTTTTGGAGCTTATAAATTCTCTCTCTTCATAAATTCCCAGCCTAACTACTACTTAAATGTATTTGATACTGATTCCTGACTTCCACTTGTCCATCTAAGCTGTCTGCAAAGAGGTCTGTGTCTTAAATAGACCAGGGGCATGGTCCTAAGACAACTGGGTTTCTCTGGAGGCCATATGCATTACTAAGTAGATGATAAAAAATAATCTCCTTTCTTTTCTCTGTGTTGCAATGTGTGGAAAATCAGCCACATATGAATAGTAAGCTGTGGTTTTCTCAAACTATGTTCTAAAGTGGTTTGTTTTTGTTTTTTTTTTTGGTTTGTTTGTTTTTGCCGGATCTCAGTCAGATATTTAGTTTCTTTTTTATTCTTGAGTATGTGCTTGCTATGTCACTTCATTTGTGTTGGACTCTGTGTGACCCTGTGGTCTGCAGCCTGGCACGCTCCTCTGTCCATGGGATTCTCCAGGCAAGAATGCTAGAGTAGGTTGCCATGCTCTCCTCCAGAGGATCTTTCCGACCCAGGGATCACACTCAGATCTCTTTCATTTCCTGCAATTGCAGGCGGGTTTTTTTGACCACTAGCATGACCTGGGAAGCCCCTCCTTCTTGGGTTCTAGTGAAATACTGTCCCATCCAAGTACTAGAGCCAAGTCTTCTGGACATCAGCTGGCTGACTATAACCTTGATCATCCACATAACTGCTTTTGTAAACTCTTTTTCTCTAGGCGTGGACCTTCCTTTCTGATGTCTCTTTTTTTGTGTCATTTTGTTTCTATTTTTCTCTTTTTGGAATATATTTGAGAGAGTCTTACCATACAACATCTTCTTCTGTATTAAGGCAATGAGACTAGCCTCGCCTCTGCAGATCATCTATTCCTTAATCACTGATTCTGATTCAAGAGGAAACAGTATCTTAGCACTATTCCAGAGGTGCTTTTTAAAAAGACCATTTGGGCACAAATCCCACTGTCCTAGGTGTTTTTGCCAAGGCTACAATGATCAGGTTCCAGTACTTTAATCGCTTCATAGTCCTTTTCCACAAAGCCTATTTTGTTTTTCGACTTTTAGGGAAAGAAAGAAGTATGTGGGGTAAAAGAAACAAAAATACTCAGTTGAAAATACCAGATGGATAGAATACAGGTGATGGAGTGTGACATCAGTCTATCGTAGCACAATGAAACATAGTAAAATTCAAGGACCATTGAATGTTTGACTGCCTGAAGAGCAGAAACATTTGCTCTGAAGTCCTCATCCATGGATGTTCTTTTATTCATTTGAGGTAAATTCATTCATTTTGCTGAAGTTATAGGTACTTTAGACTTAAGGCACTTTTATTTACTTTTTGGCCATCAGTGAGCAACAGCACAGCATCAGAGCAAGAAAAGCAAAATTAGAAACGTACATTCTTGTGGAGAAGGAATAAGGAAGGAAGGCAAATCATTATGTAAGGAAAAGCAGGAAGCTTGAGACGTGGATTGATCCCTGGGTCGGGAAGATCCCCTGGAGGAGGGCATGCAACCCACTCCAGTTTCTTGCCTGGAAAATCACATGGACAGAGGAACTTAGAGGGCTACAGTCTATGGGGTCACAAAGAGTCAGACACAACTAAAACAACTTAGCAGGCACTCACACAGGGAGAAACTATATGTTACAGTTACTACTGAAAACATTTAATATAAGTGACCTTATTTGTTAATTGCAGCACTCTAAATACTATATTGGAGAAGGAAATGGTAACCCACTCCAGTACTCTTGCCTGGAAAATTCCGTGGACAGAGGAGCCTTGTAGGCTTTAGTCCATGGGGTCACAAAGAGTCGGACACAACTGACTGACTTCACTTCACTTCACTTCACTTCAAGTACTATATATGCAGGAACTGACAATTAGAGAAGCAAAATTGTCTAATTGTATGCATTTTCTATTTTCAAAATTATTTAGGTCTCCTTAGAGAGAAGCCTCTCCTATTCATGCTGAAAATAACTAGTCCTTTATTCTTCCTTCTGTTGTTTATGTACTTACCCCATAGCCAGACATCATATTGTATTTTGATGTGATCATCACTTAATTTTCTACACCTTCCACCAGTAGCTCATGTCCTTGGTTAACTGTAGCCCTAATTCTTGCTTTGAGTCTGGATAAAGGATGCTCTCAAAAATACTGAACCACCCTTAATCTAGGATTTATTTTTAACTATTACAATATAGTCCTCTATTTTATTTTCTTGTTCACCTAAGCTTTTTAAAGTGCAGGCATTAGTTCTTTGATCCTCTTTCTGACTCTCTTTTATTCCTCAATTTACAACCCTACAGCTTCTTTAAATGATTTCTACTAAAACCAGTTGAGGAAGATCATTCACAATTACCCCCATTATGTAAATTCCAATAGCTGCTACTCAAAACTCATTTTATCTGACTTTGAAGCAGTTGTCACTCTTGGTCTTTTCTATCTTTTGTTATCCTGGTTTTCTTGTATCAAGTTATAAAAATAGATACAAAATAGATAATACAGAAAAGTAAACATTAAAAGTATCACCAAAGATAATTCTCACCACCACTTTGAAGCAATCTTTTACCATTTTCTTTTTCTACTTGCACAAAATAGGTCCTTTGCTAATATCCTACACTGCTAATTTTGCTAATTTCCAACTTCATGAATTCTCCTTTCTTTCCCTGCCCTTATGGCTTGTAGTAGTTTGAAGAAAGGGTTTATATCAAAATATAAATTCTTTCAAAAATATTCTTCCATTGTAAAGGATGCACTGAGTTTCCTCCCCTCTGTTTGGAAAAGTGTTGCTTCTCTGTTCGCTCATTAAATTCTGTCCCAAGTTCCCTTATCACATGTATCATTTCATATTGAAATATTCTTTCCCCTGCTAGACAGTAAGCCATTTGTAATCAAGATTCATCTCTAACATCATCTGTTCTCAAGATGTTAGAGAACAGTTAACATACAAAAACACCTGCCTTGGCCAGGTACAATAATAACTGCTTGCATGAGCTGCCTCACAATGGGAGATGCCAATAAGAAATTGGAGTGCTGCTGTGAAAAACTGAGAGAATTTGGGAGGGGCCAAAAGGATGGAGAGATGCCAGCTCCTCATATGCCCTGTCAACCCCCCAGAAACCTTGAAGCTAACACTCATCTTTTCTGGGATGTGTGCACCACTAGGGACAAGCAGGATGACCGGCCAGAGGCAACCTGGAAAGCTAACCCCATTATCGTAACACTGGAGACCGTGCCACATGGCAGAGAGGTTCTGGCTCTCCTGGGTTCCTTTTCCCCTGCTGCTCTCCACCTGGGGCTCCTTCCCAATAGACTTTTGCTTTGTCAGTATGTTTGTCTCCTCAGACAATTCATTTCCAGTTGTTAGTCAAGAGCCCACTCTCAGGCCTTGAAAAAAGTCCTCTTTCTGGTAACAAAAACTTATTAATCCTCATATGCTTAATTGCAAGCACTGTGCCTATCATCGGAAGGAAAGCAATATATATATTTTTTTTTTCACTAATTGTTTTTAAAATCAAATTCACTTGAAACAACCTAGGATTCTGAAATAATTTCAACAGATACATTGTTTTGGTAGTGAAAATGCAATTTACTCTCTGGAGAAAAACCCTAAAATCCTTTTGGAACTCAGTTTTTAGGTGCACCTCAACCTTCTAATCCATTGCTTCTCTTTCAGAACCATGCTAAGGTGCACATGTCTTGCCACTGTTCACATGCTTATACCTGTAAAGCCACAAGACCATAATGGGAACTTAGATCACACATATAGCTGTGTTTTTTTTTTTTAATTTCAATAATAATTTACTATTGCCAATGTTTCTGTGAGTGCAGGGCTCGCTGATCTATTTCCCCAGCAACCTTCCTGTTTGGTATGATCCAACCACCTTGGTCTTCATTTCTTGACCATCAACTTCCATTCAGCATCACTCAGCTTCCTATTCAGAGTTGTCCATCTGCTGTTTCCTTTGCCTGAAGGACTTCCCCACCGTTGTGTGTGTGTGCTCAGTCACTCAGTCATGTCTGACTCTTTGTGACCTCATAGGCTGTAGCTCATCAGGCCTCTCTGTCCATGGGATTTCCTAGGCCAGAGTACTGGAGCAGGTTGCTATTTCTTACATCAGGGGATCCTCCTTACCCAGAGATTGAATCCGTCTCTTGCATCTCCTGCATTGGCAGGCAAATCCTTTACCACTGTGAACTATTACATTTTGCAGTGTTTGGATGAAATATCACCTCATGAGCAAGATCCTCCCTTATCATCCCCCTTGGAACACTCATGTTTCCCTTTTTACCCAGAACTGAGCAAATACGATGTCTGTATAAAATTTTTTTTTCTTTTGTATCATCTGCCTCTTCCATTTTAATGAACGGTCATAGGGACAAAAAGCATATATACAATAGTGTTTGGAAAAAGAGCATCTCAATAAATATTTTTAAATGAAAGAATTTCTGATTTCACTTGAAGAGATCCTCAGATAATATCAAAGTTTCTCAGCCTCACTATTGATGACATTTTGGGTAGATAATTTTTTGTCAAGTGACTTGTAGGGATGGTAAGCAGCATTTCTAGCTTACATCCAATGGATACCAGTAGTAGTGACCAGTTGAGAAAAACAAACATGTCTTAAGATATTGTTAAATATATTTTGGGGGACAAAACTGTCTCTGATTCAAAACAATTTTTACAGATCTACACAATAAATAAGATAAGCAATGAAGGACATGTGGGCTTTTATCTGTTTCTATTCCTTCCAAATGACTGAGAATTTTATCTCTTACAGATGTACCATATTAGAAAATGTTGAACTTGGATTAATTTGCATGGAAGTTTGAGTTTTAACCCTACTTTTATAATATTAAACAATAATAAAAATGGAGCAGTACTTGCACACATTAACATAATTGAACAGATAAATACATTAGTAGCCAACTACTGAGTCAAGTACTTCATATACTTAAAATTATTTGGTCTTACCACTCCATGGGGTATGCACTGCCATCCATTTCTACTGAATGGCACTGGAATGGCACCTTCTATTAAGAGGTCATTCAAATGGACCAATGTAAGAAAGCTTGCAAGTGAAGAAGACAGAGTTGGGCTCATGAGAATGACTCCATAGTCTGTCCTAAACTGTCTCATAAAGCAGACACCAGTTAAGTCACTAACCCTCATACAGTTATTGACTGCAAATGTCTGACTTGAGTTTGATATAAGTGGAAAATACTTGATGAAAGAGGATATTTCAAAGATTTATGTGACAAAAGAATGTAAAACATCTGCATAAGTTTTATATTAATGATATGTTTAAAGGATAATATTGGGTTAAAATATATGATTAAAATTAATATGTTCTGCTTATTTTTATTTTTTAAGTATGGCTGATAGAAAATTTAAAATTATATTTATGTCACACATTCTTGGTTTGCATTCTATTTTTATTAGGTAGTACTAGTTTGTTTTCACTTCTTCTGCATATTGGGTGTAATAATAATAGAAATGTGTGTATACAAGTAACTTGTGAGTGCCAATGATATGCTACATATGAAGGTCTTNATATTTGTGGCACACATTCTTGGTTTGCATTCTATTTTTATTAGGTAGTACTAGTTTGTTTTCACTTCTTCTGCATATTGGGTGTAATAATAATAGAAATGTGTGTATACAAGTAACTTGTGAGTGCCAATGATATGCTACATATGAAGGTCTTCATAACCTGTGGAACTCTCACCAAACATTGGCTATTTAATGAAGTGAGATGAGAAATTAAAAACTAGTTTTCTGCATATTAGTTAACTTAGACTATCAAGTAACATTCTAATTGCCATGACTGAGTATTCCCAATAGTAAGATATGGTTGCAAATATTCATAGGAGAAAAGATAATTGAGAAAATAAAAATGCATAAATTATATTTCCATTTATAATTTAAAAGTAATGAGACAGGATACAGGATACTCTAAAACTTCTTCTAACATACTATGGTGTACATCTGGAGTTGGGCATGGATTTCAAACCACTTCTGCCATTACTTGCAGTTCAACCTTAATGTCTATAACATTCATTTTCTCATTTGTAGAATGGAGATCAGATACTAACTTCAATGAGTTATGACAAAATAAAGTAGGTCAATAAGTAACGATGCATGGTGAAATTAAAATGCTATTCAGAAAACATGCTATGTTCTTTCTTTTCATTAATATTATTTTATTATTATTACTATTACTATTATATCCTGGCTTGTGTAATGTGCCTACCAGATACCAACCACAAAAGCTGACTTAACAAAAGAAAAAAATGTAATCAGTGAATGAATAAGTAAAGGTATTATAGTAGAAGAAAAATAATACAATGAATTTTACTGGAAAAATGCTATTCAGAAAACATGCTATGTTCTTTCTTTTCATTAATATTATTTTATTATTATTTCTATTACTATTATATCCTGGCTTGTGTAATGTGCCTACCAGATACCAACCACAAAAGCTGACTTAACAAAAGAAAAAAATGTAATCAGTGAATGAATAAGTAAAGGTATTATAGTAGAAGAAAAATAATACAATGAATTTTACTGGATATTTTCATCTGTTCAAATGTCTATTTTTTCCATTTAATTAGAATCTATTACTTTGTTTATCAAATGCATAAATTTTAAATAGGCTGTGTATTTTGGACACGTGCATATATATTCTTGAGAATTGAAACTCTAATAATCCTGGAACTTCCCTGCTGGTCCAGTGGTTAAGAATCTACCTTCCAGTGCAGGTGGCATGGGTTCAACCTTTGGTCAAAGGACTGAAATCCTGCATGACACAGGGCAACCAAGCCCATGGGCCACAACTAGAGAGGAGCCTGCATGACACAGGGCAACCAAGCCCACGGGCCGCAACTAGAGAGGAGCCTGCATGCCAAGATGAGATAGCCTACATGTGGCCACTAAGACCCAATGCAGCCAAATAAATCAATTAATTAACATTAAAAATAAAATATAAAATAAAAATAAAATGTAATAATCCTCTTAAGGGTCATTTTTACTCAAAATACTTTTCTCACAAATACTTCTGCTCATTATGGACTGTGCAGGTAGTTACAGCTTGTTTTTCTGGATTTGCATTTTATTCTCTTGGTAAGAGGCTCATGCTAAACGGTGGTCAGAAATGTAAAATGTGAAATTTAAATTTTAGTGTACAGGCATGTCTTTACAGCTGTTCTGAAAGAACTATAAAGGTTTATTCTTGATTTTCTTTTCCCTACCAGTACTAAAATTACCCTGAAGTTGAAGCCTGATAATTGGAAAACAGGATAAGCAGACACTCTTCTCTCTGTTTTGGGTCAAATACCACAATAGCAGTGGCTGAAGGACATGTAAATTAAATATCTAACAAAATGTCATCAAAAATACATGAGTATATGATTAGTCCACTCAAGATTATTCTATATGAATTTTATAATCTTTCAACACACATGATTTTAAACAATTTGATTAAAATCATGCACTGTTAATAATCAAAGTTAGATAAAACTGGTACAAGAAGAAAAGTGAAATGCTTCTAAAGAGTCAAAACAACACAGTAATTCTTAGCCTATAATTCTTTCTGTGTAATGATCTTTAGTGTAAACATATAAAAATCACATAAAGCTATTGCTTTTTACATTTTAATACCTAAACACAAAGTTACATAAGGCAAAAAAAAAAAAAGCTAAAATTGGGAGATCAATTTAGAAGTTAATATGCAACAAATGTTAAAAATTAAAAACATAAATCATCCCAAAGCCTCTGTTTTATACCACATTTCCTAGCAATGTGAGAATCCATCTTGAAATAAAGGGTCTTTTAGATTAATAGGAAATTGACCGAGTCTTGGCAATGTCCTCTAAGACCCAGTATCATCTGCTCTAGCTGTATGTTTTCTAAAAAGTTTGTATAAAAAAGAATAAACAAATGTAATTATATGGTCAGATGCCAATGGTTCTTAACCTATTCCTGACCTGTTTCAAGAATTTGAAGGATTCATTTTAAACCACAAAATAAATCTATAAGTAGATCAGAAATACAAACTGTTTTAGTAAGACTGCTATTCCAAACACATGTAAGCCTAGCATTGTGATAGCAAATGGAAGTCTGATTAGTTATAAGTTTCTCCCTATGTAGTTCTTTTTGCCTAGGTCTTTTTTTTTTCTTTTGGCTAAGTCTTTATAACATGAAAAATTAGATATTTTACTGAAAAATTTTATCCTCAAATTAGAAACCTCCTTATTAAATTCTAAGTAGAAATAAACACATTCATTGTGAAAGTATGACATTTTTTTTTTAATAACTAACGGAAATTTCCTTTGCTAACGGAAATAGTTCTTAGATGATAATCATGGACGTAGAACATATAGGTACATATAAATATATATGGAGACAGTTTGTGATCATAGAGTCCTCTGTCTCTGAAAGAACTATGTTTGAAATGTTTAATTTTTATCTTTTTTAAAAAATGAATTCATCAGCATATGCATCTTTTTTCTTCATCCTTGTAGCACATTTCAATCTGTTTTAAAAGAAATGATTGACAGTTGCTTTTTCCCTTTTCTTTTTTCACTTTAAAGCTTTTGCCCTGCAGAAAGGCCGTTAAAGAAAGCTTACTCTGGGGGAAGCGCGGGGGATTGTCATTGACGTCTGTCAGCGTGATGTTGACCGTTGTGGTCCCTGATAAGCCTCCCATCTGGCCGCCCATGTCTTTGGCCTGGATTACCACCTGATATTGCTCCCTATTTTCTCTGTTCATGTTTGGTAAAGCAGTCCTTATGATACCTTGAAGAAAAAAAGAAAACTTTTATTATGGTCATTAAAATCTCAATTGTTATTTGATTAAGCTCACAAATTGCAAATCCAAAGTAGTGATTTTTGAAAGACAAAAATGTTTTCTCTATTGCTTTCTATTGTCTAGAGATTGTAAAAATGATTCTTAGTAAAAATTTTCCAATTTGTGAGGTTCTTCTATTTTCTAAAGAATGTCATATATACTATCTAGTGTCCTAAACCCAAATGGAAAAATATAAAAGCAGGTATATTCCCATTAGTTTGCACAATCGTTCAACTTTGAGTTCTTATATTTTTAATTGTGGCATCATCACCCTTCTGTGAGTATTAATGTTAAGGTGATGTTCCTTTTTTTAAAACTTATAACAATCATAGAGTTTATTAAATAAATAAACACTGAATCATGATTCCTGACCTGTTTCAGGCTCCACAGAGAAATATGGCTGCCCTTGAAGTATGCTGTAAATGACTCTGGCGCTGTTTCCATAGGATGGGTCATCGGCATCTGTAGCTGTGACTTGCACCACAGAAGTACCTGAAGTATCCAAATTCAGCTTAGTTCTGCACAGTACCAGAAGGAGGAGCAAAAGCACTGGTTTTCATGGAAGACTTGAATGATTTTTGGCTTTAATAATGACCTCTTAAAGAAACTTTTGTATATAATTTATATGAAAAAATATAGAGAGAGTTACTATAGGTAAACTTTGAATTCAACAAGGTATTTTATTTAGCCAACAAGTGCATTTCATTCATGTAATAGATAATGCTGACAGTGTACCAGATTATAGTAAAGGCAGACACTTTACAAATGCTCCGATTTGATATTTAAATTCACTTTCACATAATAGATTTGTTTCGTGTAAAGGGCATATCTAATCACAAAGGAGTAAGTATGCTTTTCTTTCCCTCTCTCCACTAATTAACTATAAAAATAATTAACATCTGCTCCAGAATACAGTTTTATGAATAGATTAAATTCTAAATTTAGAAACAGTCCAAGATGATCCCAAGTCCCATGAACTATTAAAAGCTATTTAATAAAGTTCAAAATATATAAAAGGGCTTTATATTAAGGTGATTGCCAAAAGTCCTTGGGATTTAGTGAAGTAAATATTAAATAATAATCCCTGAACAATGCTTTTGAGAAAAGCAGTATGACATTTTCTATTATACTTGTTACAAGGAAAATATATCAGAATTATTTCATCAGTTTACTTCTCTTACATTTGAGAAATGATATTTTACTAAATCTGAATATGCATCTCTATAAATGTTATCATTTCCTGATATTTACTTTTCTGTGGTTCTTTATTTAACAAAAATATGAAATCAGTCTTAATTTTCTTTGCCTACCAACAACTTCTATTTATTTATTGAGAAGCAAATTCTATTTTCTTGAATGTTATACTTCCAGTTTTTTCACACATTCTGTTTCACAGCTTTTGCAACTTAATTTTGTAATTCTGTATCCATTTGTCATTAGCTTTTGATTTTTAACTGGTTCATTTGAATAAGAGATTTATATCAAGAAAGTTTTATATATAATGGCTATAGTGAAATATTTTTTAAAAATTAATGTGAAATAAAAAAATCTAATTAATTTCATTGTTCATGTCATCTAGGTAATACAAACTCTTTAGACAAATTACAATGAAAATACACATATAAAGACTCCAGATTACATTTATAGTATTCTAAGTGTACTTATAACATATATTTGTGTTTTCATAGTTTTCTACTGAAGTTCAATGGTATTTTCTTGGATTTTTGAGGGAAGTGTCTATTCATTATATTGTAGAAATTTACAAACCCATAGGAGGTGAAAAATGCATTAATCTTTTTTCTGACTCATTTTTTATTCATAAAATTAAGTATGTACTCTTAAGAAATCAAAGATGATTTCAGTTAATTGACAGCAATATTCTAAGAATTTATTGATAACTATTTTTTATATTTTTTGAATGCCACTGTAAACATTGTAAATGAACTCACCTACAACCGACATTTCAGGAACACTCGCTGTATAAATTTCCTCTGGGAACGTTGGCTCATTGTCATTGATATCATGGATTTTGATCACAAACTCAGACTCTGGTTCTACTGGCCTCAAAGTTCTTCTGTTAATAGCTTGTGCACGTAGAGTATAAAAGGCCTTTTCTTCCCTATCAATTCTTCTTGTGGCATGAATGTCACCTGTTTTTTCATCAATAATAAAAAGAGTACCAGCTCCATCTCCAGATAAAATATATTTGAGGGATCCATCTCCTTTATCTTGGTCTGAATGAAGCTAGGGGAAATAAAAATGAGCATATCCATGATAATGTCTAAAGGTACATAATGCAGAAAGAATTCAAAGAAGGTCTTTCAAGCCCCGTCTTTGAATAATGGGGTCAGTTATCTTAGTTCTTGAAATGAGAGCTGAATAAGTATGATCACACTCATCTATATACTTTAAACAATAGGACTAGCCATTTCCATATCAGTGTGATTTTTATTCTAAAAGGAAAAAAGTAATAAAATAAACCAAACACAGCTCCTCTGTTTGCTTAGCTTGGTAAATAACCATTTCTGTACGCAAATAACTCCTGACAAAGACATAAGTCATCAGTCTTGATATGCTGATGTAAACACTGTTGCTCTCATCTCTTACTGTGAATGGAAAATCCTTTTACTCTCATATTACACACAGCATTTGTCTCCTGTAAACTTATTATTAATTACTGTATTTCTGTTGGGGAATTCACAGTATCTTAAGGATTGCAGGACAGGCAAAGTTGCATGACACAGCTCCTACATTAGAAAACTTACCCATCATTCTTTGATTCATACAAAAAACAGCATCTGCCCCAATAAATATTTGTAGAGTTCAGAGCAAGAGTATGAATAGATATCTATATAACACCAGTCTATATATTTGAAAGATATAAATCAAGCTAATAAGCCCTTAAATAATATATGCTCTATCTAGCTTCCTACCTTGTCAAATCTATCTTCTTAATAAGCGTAAGCAAGTTTTATGCAGAAACAATGCAATACAGAGCAACAACACTAATCTTCTATAATCTAGTCATCACATCAAAGAGCTTTAATGCATTCATGTGGCTTCAGCCCTGTGCACATTCCATTCCAGTCCTAATATTGTCCAGGAGCCCACATATCATTTGGCAATTGCCTTGAAGAAGGCAATGGCACCCCACTGCAGTACTCTTGCCTGGAAAATCCCATGGACGGTGGAGCCTGGTAGGCTGCAGTCCATGGGGTTGTGAAGAGTCGGACACGACTGAGTCACTTCCCTTTCACTTTTCACTTTCATGCATTGGAGAAGGAAATGGCAAGCCACTCCAGTGTTTTTGCCTGGAGAATCCCAGAGACGGCGGGGCCTGGTGGGCTGCCATCTATGGGGTCGCACAGAGTCGGACACGACTGAAGCGACAGCAGCAGCAACCGCAGGAACAATTGCCCTGTAGTATCCATGGAGGATTGATTCCAGGATCCCAGTGGATGCCAAACCCTGAAGTTTCTTGAATCCTGGCATAAAATGGCACAGTGAAGTCCTGTGTGTATGTGTATTAGTCACAGTCATGTCTATTTCTTTGTGACCCAATGGACTGTAGCCCATCATGCTTTCCCGTCCATGGAGTTCTCCAGGCAAGAATACTGCAGTGGGTTGCCATGCCCTCCTCTAGGGGATCTTCCTGACCCAGGGATTGAAACTGGGTCACTTTCAAGGCAGATTCTTTACCATCTGAGCCACCAGGGAAGCCCTCAGTCCTCAGTTTCTATAGGTTGAGCATCCATGGGTTCTACCACCCATGGATTGTGCACCATTTTTACCACCTGTGCTTGGTTGATTCTCCCTGGTGGTTCAGATGGTAAAGAATCTGCCTGGAATGCAAGAGACCTGAGTTCCACCCCTGGATTGGGAAGGTCCCCAGGAGAAAGGAATGGCTACCCACTCCAGTAGTCTTGCCTGGAGAATTCTGTGGACAGAGGAATCTGGTAGGATACAGTCCATGAGGTCGTAAAAAGTCAGAAACGACTGACACTTTCACTTTTCACAGACAGTGAGCTCACAGTTGTAGAGGGGTGACTGTATATTGTTTCTAACAAATTCACACTAGACCGGCCTCAAGATTAAAGCTTCATAATAATGGGTAAATCTGCCCTTTGGTAGCCTGACCTGGAGAAGGGATTCTTCAGGATCTAGAAGCAATTTAAGGATGTTTGAGCAGGGAATAATGAGTCCCAAGTACTTTGAGCATGGTCTGGAAGTGGATGTGCCAGTTTCAGATATGAAAACTCCCTAGCTTGTCACAGAATTCTTCCCCTGAAGGTAAAGACTTAGCCATAAAGTAAACAGAGCATGGCTCTGTAAAACACAAGGATTGTAAGTTTTTCTCTAACTGTATCACCCAACCAATAAACATTTTTTTAATGCTATGATCATGGTTTAATTATTTATAGTAATAGATTATCATTTAAATTTTTATTTTGCTTTTTATCTGGTAAGAAATAGAAAAACAATGTGTAGATTTTTGAAGTTGTGGTAAAGCATGTAGTATTACTTAGACATCATCATGTCCATGTTGTCTCAGATGTGCCAGTTTCAGATATGAAAACTCCCTAGCTTGTCACAGAATTCTTCCCCTGAAGGTAAAGACTTAGCCATAAAATAAACAGAGCATGGCTCTGTAAAACACAAGGATTGTAAGTTTTTCTCTAACTGTATCACCCAACCAATAAACATTTTTTTAATGCTATGATCATGGTTTAATTATTTATAGTAATAGATTATCATTTAAATTTTTATTTTGCTTTTTATCTGGTAAGAAATAGAAAAGCTATGTGTAGATTTTTGAAGTTGTGGTAAAGCATGTAGTATTACTTAGACATCATCATGTCCATGTTGTCTCTCTAAAAATTGAAGAATAGTTTTGGACTTCCCTGATAGCCTAGTTGGTAAAGAATCTACCTGCAAAGCAGGAAACCCCAGTTCAATTCCTGGATTGGGAAGATCTTTTGCAGGAGGGATAGGCTACCCACGCCAGTATTCTTGGGCTTCCCTTGTTGCTCAGTTGGTAAAGAATCCGTCAGGTTCAATCCTTGAGTTGAGAAAATCCCGTGGAGAAAAGACAGGCTACCCACTCCAGTATTCTGGCTTGGAGAATTCTATTGACCGTATAGTCCATGGGGTCACAAAGAGTCAGACACCCTGAATGACTTTCTCTTTCACTTTCAAAGTTGATTTAAAATATAGTTTGGTTTCAGGTATATAGCAAATTAATTTTGTTATGCATTCTTTTTTATTGTTTTCTATTATAGGTTATTATGATATTGAATATAGTTTCCTGTATTAGACAGTAAGTCATTGTTGTTTTATTTTATATATAGTAGTATGTATCTATTAATCCCATATATCTAATTTATTCCTCTTCCTCCTTCCTCTTTGGTTACAATAAGTTTTTTTTCTTTTTTTTCTATCTCTGTGAGTCTGTTTCTGCTTTGTAAATAAGTTTATTGGTTACATTTTTTTTTACATTCATATAAAATGTAGTCATTAATAAGAATAGGCATACTTACCTGTAGCCTAGAAAAATAAAAATTGGAGACAATATCTTTCAATTATGCAAAATATTGTAGAATTAAATATTTACCTAAATAGGTTTGATTTTTTTGCTCTTTACTTAAACCAGCAAATTTTTTAATCTAATTACCTATAGAAATATTGCACTGATTATATTCTCTTTAAAGTAGAATATTTTCCCTTATTTGAAAGTTCATTTTGCTTTACAGGAGCTTATGTCAATGAACTTGCCTGTGAAAGTATTTTTAAGTGGACATCAAAATTGTTTAAATTAAACAAATATTTAATTTCTCCCCCCCCCCAGTATATTGCATTACTGGTTACTGCTTGGTCTACAAAAGCATTTTATTTTCAGTTCATTATTTGTAGTAATCATCATTTAGCCATTAAATTTGGATCAAACTTCATTTTCCTGATTTCTTGATAAAAAACCTCATTATTACAGATATAGCAGAAAATAAGAAAATCTCAAATGGATAGGTACTTTAGAGAAGAAGATCTAGAAGTCAGGTAATAAATACTTTTTTACTGCATTTTTAGCTATTCATAAACAACAAAGTAAGCTTGAGAAATAAGAAATATCTGTGTTTAACAAAACAGCTCTCGAAGTAACATATGACTGTGTTGTCCAGGGGAAAAAACGTCATGAGATTGAAGCATTTTAGTAATTGAAAATGCACATAGTTGCTGGGAAACTTTCCAATTATATGAATGTGCAATACAGCTTCAATTTTCCAAATGACAGATATAAGCATTGCCTATTTCTTGTTCTGTGTGGGAAACAAATAGTTCAAGAAAAGATTATTGATATTATCAATCATCTCATCAGATAACTTTGTGACGTCTTTTAGACATTTACAATGTTTACTGTCTATTCATTCAACAATTTTAATTGAGAAATATTTAGTTACTTTCATAAGAATCAAGTCTTTCTAAAAGGAAATCAACAGTTTCATCCTAATGCTATGGGGGATTCAAATGCAGTAATAGAAATTCACAGGAGAGTCCTTAAACTACCTTATGGGAAAGAGTGGTGTTCCTTAAATATATATCACACAAGTCTCGTGGTAAAGAAGGAGTAGAGGTTTAAACCTGGGGATTTTTTTTCTGCATTTTACAAATTTTATATCTCATAAAGAACACCGGATGAATATAGAACGTAGATTCAGAGTGGAGACGGAAATAAGGCAAGGTGGGAATCATTAAGACCAGTTCTGTTCTTCTAATCAGTTAGGCATACGAAAAAGAAGTTGCTAGTATGGTGAGATTTTAATTTTTAGAAAGTTCAGTTTTGGAATATGAATCACAACAGGATTCTTACCTTCACTTATATTACAGAGAGTGAAAATTAAATCTTGTATTTGGACCACATACTGGGGGAGTTTCTGTTGGATTAGAAAATTGAACATGATAGCTGGGAATCAGAGATGTCAGTTGGAAGCTGGACTGCTGGTTTCATGATTCAGAAATGAAAAGACTTCTTCCCTCTCAAATGTAAGAGAAACAAATTAGATCTATGGATTTGTAAGTGTTGGTTTTAAGAAACCAGACATAATATATTTTTCTTGAACTCTAAGAACTTGCATAAAAGTAAAGAAAAAAACGTTTTTTCACAGAGGGAAACAATGGAACACTGACACCAGAATAAAAGGGCAAAATGACCATATTTGGGGCTTTGCATTAGTCTATGTTTATTGAAATATTATTTAAATGGACATATGTGAGAATTGGAAAAGTAAAGAGATAAAACAGATACATACTATAAGGCAGAAAGATGCATTTCTACATGTCCTGAGACTTGGCAAGTTGCTTTTTACTCTAGATAAACCTGACGGGAGATGAGAGTTAACTAGTAAAGGGTATGACGATGATGTTGATTTTCTAAAAGTTATAGAAAAAGACCAGTGGACAAAGTTCTTTAATTATAGTCCTCTGCCTAAACTATTTTTTAGGCTTCTAATTTTTAAGCTTCTCTTTATTACCGTAATTATTTCTTTTTTGCTTTCTCTTCTCTTCTTACTCTGCTATTGTTTGTCTCCCTCATTGCTTGTGTGTGTGATAGAAATTTTATTTTACATTCAATTCACTTATTATAATAAGCAAAGATCAGGGAAGATTTAATCTTTTAAAACTGTAGTTTTCTCATTACTCTTAACATTTTTTGGTTTAGATATTAGTTATCAGTACTTGGATTTATTAAACATTTAATTGAACAAAATCAGTTGTTTGTGTTATTGAGAAGAAAGATTATGGAAAAAGTGCCAAAGAACGTATAGCATCCACCCTGAAATAAATTTTATATTGATTTGACCTTGAGCTATTTTATTATGTGAGATATTAAAGTTTCTTTAAACATGGAAAAAAATGTCAGATTATTGAAGCTTTAGTTCTTCAGTAACACCTGTTCTCCAGTGTGAAACATTTGTGCCACAAATCTTTAAGAAGAATTTTATGTTAATACTGACCTTTTCTTTCCTTGAGGAAAGCCTATTAAAAATTCACAACCTGCTGTGTTACTTGTAAATTCACAAGTAGATAAAGGACATGGCAAGATACATGACAATTAATGAAAATAGAACAACTGATACTGTGCTGCACATTTATAAGTCATTTTCCTATTATTTAACTTTCTAAATTTGGATGTGGTTATTATAACTCATTTGCTTATATTGATTAGTTTAATAATTAAAACTAAACAATCCATTGAATTTAAATAAATATTTTAGCAACAAATGATTAATTAAAGGCTAGTAATTTTAAATGTGGCAGATTTCTGATAATTTTAAAACTTTTCATGTAAAGCTTCATGTTCGTTTTAAGATACTTGTCTAAAACAAAGTTTGTATGCTAAAAAGGGTCATGTGGCTTATATAGATTAAGACCAGCTTTACCATTAAGAGGAAGAAACTGAGATCCAGTCATGTTTGTCACATAGGAGTTAATGTAAGATTACACTTCAGGATGAGTTCTTTGTTGGTGGGAATTTTACTTCTTAATAGCAGTCATTTTTATTTTTCAGTTTTTCACATAAATTTGGAAATATAAAAGCAGTCAAAGTATTGGTCTATGAAGTACAGGGAATTTAATTTGTCACCAAAAGGATAACTAATAAAAAATTTCTCTTGTATTTTCCTCCTTGGCTAGAAGAAAAATGACCAAGTTTTAAAATGTACAAAATTGTATCTATCAATCTGCCAGTAAAAGTCTGAGGAATTTATATTATATTTATATTGTTATATTTATATTGAATATATTTATAAATATATTTATATTATATTTATATTTATATTGAATTTATATTGTTAGGTAGAATTCTTCCTCATTCAGAATATTGATAGATTTTTGATTATTGATTATCATTGGTATTTGGTTTGAGAAAATTAGAATTATACTTGTGGAATTATATTATGATTATATTTATATTGGTTAGATTATTAATAGTTATTGAAGTGGCTTCTCAGGTGGCACAGTGGTAAAGAATCTACCTGCCAGGAGATGCAAGAGATGAAGTTTAGATACCTGGGTTGGGTCCCTGGGGAAGGAAATGACAGCCCACTCCAGTACTCTTGTATGGGAAATCCCATGGACAGAGAAACCTAGAGGGTTACAATTTTGGGGTTGCAAATAATTGGACATGACTGAGCATACACAGATGGACTAGTTATTGAAGGACACGTTTTGATAAATGAATCAAAAGGACTATAGAAAGCACTATCTGAATTTAACAATTTCTTATTTGTGTGTGTTGATTAACTTCAAAATATCAGAAACTGTTGAATAGATTTTCTAATATACAGTGATAATTTTATGCCTGCTGGTCTTTCAAACAGCCAATATATTCTATATTTGTTTTTTAAAAAATTCAGCATGTTGCAAATATGCTATGCTATTCTGGTACCATCATCATTAGCATTTTGCTCTAATTGCTCTAGTGACTAACATAATAAAACATTTGATATTATAATATCAAATGGAAGTTGAGGCACTGAATCAAGTAACTTTAAATTTGCATCCAATTAAAAAAGATAGTGAAGATGGTCTCACATCAGAATGCAGCTGAAAGCATACTACAGCAAATAGAATCTGGCCAGAAATAAATAAGTAGTTACTCATTTTGTTGAAAATAGGGGAAAAAAGGGTGAGAGGGGTTGCAAATCTTGAGTGTGCAAAGTTTACAGAGTAAAATTGAACATTATTTTTCTATTAATAATAGAGAAATTACACATAATTTTTTATGAATCCCAATGAAACAATTTTTCCTCCAAAAAAATAGAAATGGGGATGAGAAATAAAGTTTATCAATGGAATGGATTGCAAAACCAAATATGATAGTTTAAATATACCCCAAACAGATGACTCACATTAATAAACAATTTTCTGAACAATTTCTCTCTGGGACCAGAAGCAAGAATAGAGGATTAAGTGATTGATAGGCAATGTTTGTCTAAATAATTTAGGATCCAGAAAAAACTTAAGTGGTTGTTGCCCGAATTTGAGAGAGTCTCTAGAGAGCTCCTTCAAGTGTACAAACTCCAGGGGGTGCTCACATTTGAAAACCAGAGATTCCTCTTCCCATTTGGTCTTTTGAGAGTTCAGCCCACTGAAAGTTGGCTTTGTGCTTTTGGGCCACCTTAACTGGTGAGCTCAGTTTAGGATCATCTTGCATTTGGGGGGTCTTTCTTAGAAGTTGCTGGAAATTACTCAAGACCCTGCAGCAGGTCGGATTTCTTAGCAGAAAGTGCTATTAAATTCTAGAAGACATCTCCTGCAAGGAATGCTGCCAATTCACAGTCACACGGTGTCTCAACTCATACATTTCTTTCCCAGTACTGTGAAGATACCAAGATTTCACTGAAGGCATTTATTTAAGTTCACTATAAACATACTTTTCTAGGGCATTATCTGCTTCACAATCTTAAATAGTATGCATAACCCACAGTAGACATGTTCTTTCCTAATTATGTATTAGTTTTCTTCTCCAAAGAGAGTTATTGGGGAAATATTTCAGAGAAAGTTTATATTCTTTCAGAAGCCTGGCATCGTCTGTCTTACAGTTTTGAAAATCACTAAATTATGCAAAGTATTCCCTTGTGGTGTGAAAATGACATTGAACATTTGTCACCATATTTTTCTCCACAACTTGAAGTCTTCTTAAGCATCTTAGATTTGTAGTAAAGGAATATATGTAAATAACGTCCAACCAGGTGGCGCTAGTGGTAAAGAATCTGCCTACCAGTGCAGGAGACACAAGAGATGCGGGTTGGATCCCTGGGTCAAGAAGATCCACTAGAGTAGGAAATGGCAACTCACTCCAGAATTCTTAACTTGAAAACTTCATGGGCAGAGGAGCCTGGAGGGTTACAGTCCATGGGGCCACAAAGAGTCAGACACGGCTGAGCACACACAGTGAGCACAAATACATGTCTAAAAAGATTAAGTATGTGCAAAATACTTAACACCAAGAGATCCATTTTTGATTAATAAGGTCTACAGAAATCAGAGAATAAATAATGAGGAATGATCATCTCTTCTAATGAGTGACACAGGCAGCTGACAATCTTTCCTTCCTCCTCTTAATCAAGAAAGATACAATGATATGAAGGGAAGGAGAGGGCTAGAGATACATATTCACAGAAGGAGTTTATTTAAATAATTATTTCTTGAATTGGGTTGAACTAAACTAAATTAAAGAGACTAACGAGAACTCTCCATGTGCCATTTTAGGACTTACAAGTTTTGGAGACTTTGCAACAGAGGCAGTATTTGAAGCTGTTGGATTTGTAAGGCTTGTAAAGCTGCTTTTATCTTGAAAATTATAGAGTGATAAGTACATAATTGGATGCCCAAAGGAGAAGGACCAGGCAACTGCCTGCTGTCTCTATGGCCTATGGGTAAGGAGGGGAAAATGGAAAGGGGTTTGGATCTTTACAGTCGTTGCATTTTTTAAAGCACTGACTGAAATGACTGAAATAGAAATCCAAAAAAGGGCTATGAATGCTATCGTAATCCCCCTCCCTCACAAATTCGTTTGTTCATGTCTGTGTGTATGTGTGTGTACATAAAATACAAAAGCAATGTGATGTGCAGAATCAGGGGTTATGAATATGGCCCTAGACCACTAAATTAAAACCTTAAATTCTAGGTATTGAAGTAAGGAAAAGATGGAAAGAACAGATGAAAAATGAAAACTGAGAAAAAAATTTAAAAAGGAGCTTTCTAAGCCAAAAATACAATATCTGACATTCATAAATCTATAGAGTTTTTATAGCAGATTGGGTTAGTATAACATAAGATTCATGTTTTGGAAGGTAAAAAGAGATTGTCAGCTTAGAGTTAGGTATATAGATAATGCAAACCTGAAATGAAGAAAGAAAAAATCATGAGAAAAAGGATCATTGGATGCTTGTGAAATAAACTCAAAATGTGCAACACACATGGAATTGGATATCTAGGAAAAAAGAAAGGAAAATGAAATGAAATTATATATGAAGGAAAAAGTGGGTAAGAATTTCTAAAAACTGGTGAAAGATACTAAGAAGCAGATTCAGTAAGATCTGAGAAACTCTGAAAGAGTAAATAAAAGTGAAGTGTTAGTTGCTAAGTCATGTCTGAATCTTTGTGACCCCATGTCTATAGCTGCCAGACTCCTCTTCTGTAGAATTCTCCAGGCAAGAATACTAGAGTGGGTTGCCATTCCCTTCTCCAGGGGATCTTTCCAACCCAGGGGCTGAACCCGGGTCTCCTGCATTGCAGGCAGATTCTTTACTGACTGAGCCACCAGGGAAGCTCAAATAAAAGTAAAACAACAAATAATCCCACTATAGTCACATTTTTGAAATTTGATAACATAAAAAAAAACTAAAAGTTTTCAGAAGCAAGAAAGATACATTAACTTCAAAGCAGCAAGTGAGCACCAGGGTTCCATAAATGTCAATATTTTGCAAATTTATGTTGGATTCTTTTTGCTTTAAGAAAGAAAACACAGTTAAAATAAACTGTAATTCATCAGTTGACGCCTTCTCTGTTCTTTCATTCCTTTCCTCACACCTTCATACATATAATCATCTTGAAGTTTATGTGCATCCTTTCCTTCCATATTGTCTGTTCTAATTGCCTGTTTCCGAAAAGACATGATGGAAGCCAAAACATGATAGAACAACATCTTACCAAAAATAATGAGCTACCTAAAATTCTACACTATGCAGAAATAGGCTTCTTAAATAAAGGTAAAATAAATGTGTTTTTGGACAAAAACTAAGGGTATTTACCCCAATAGGTGTTCAGTTAAAGGAATGTTAAACTGAAGTTTCTACAGAAGAAAACAACATCAAACAAAACTTGTGAAGGGAATGACAGCATCAGAACTGCAATTATGTGGTAAATATAAATGACTACTGAACATACAAAACAATGATAATATCTTTGGATACTGGAATAAAGTATATTATGGTAATGTAATAGAAAAGAAGAAGAGGGAATAAAAACTCAAAGAATTCTTAGTTTAAATTGGTTTGTGAAAATACATTGAAATGTGCAGTATTGATATGCATGTTTTCATGTGATTATTATTCCTCAGTTCAAAGTTAGCATAAATTATCTTGATATCTTCCTACCTTCCCTCTGACCCCACCACCTTCACCCACCAAAAACACTTGGTTTTTAAGTCTGGCTATAACTCCCAAAGGAAATGGATGCCATTATAATGGAATATAAAGAAAAACACAGAGAATAATAAAGCAAAAAGTGAGCACCAGGGTTCCATAAATGTCAATATTTTGCAAATTTATGTTGGATTCTTTTTGCTTTAAGAAAGAAAACACAATTAAAATAAACTGTAATTCATCAGTTGAAGCCTTCTCTGTTCTTTCATTCCTTTCCTCACATCTTCATACATATAATCATCTTGAAGTTTATGTGCATCCTTTCTTTCCATATTTTATATTTTTGAAAAGTGAATAATAGTACTTGTCCCAAACTGAATGTTTAATCTCCACCTTTCCCACAAATGAACTCTTCTCATTTTAGTAAACAGCATAATTATATAGCCAGGTTTTCAAACTAAAATCCTCGAGGCCATTGATTTATTTCCCCCAATTCTACCCATTTATTCCATAAGCAAATCTTTTTGGACTGCAAATATATCTCCAACTGCTTCTCACAGCCCCCCACACTGCCATTCCAATACAAGTCACTATAACCTGTCACTAAATTGTCCACCCAGCCTCCACAGCTCTAGCTCCATCTTTCTATGGTTACTCTCCACCCACTAAGGAGAGGCATCATTTAAAAATACAAGTCAGTACATGCCCTAATTCTGCTCAAAATCCACCCATGGTTTCTCATCACACTTGAAAGTGAAAGTGAACTTGTTCAGTCATGTCTGACTCTTTGAGACCCCATGGACTGTAGTCCACCAGGCTCGTCTGTCCATGGGATTTTCCAGGCAAGAATACTGGAGTGGGTTGCCATTTCCTTCTCCAGGAGATCTTCCCAAACCAGGGATTGAACCCAGGTCTCCTGGATTGCGGGCAGATGCTTTAACCTCTGAGCCACAGGAAAGCCTTAGAACACAGTCTAAAAGCCTTACCATCGTTCACAGCATTCATCGTGACATAATCCTGTCCTGTCATGCTGGCCTCAACTCTTTGCATTTTTCCCTTTAACTACTTGAAATCACATTGACCTTCCTGTTTCTTGAACAGGCTGAGTTTATTCCATCTCCTGTTTTAACACTTGCTATTCCTTTGAATGAGACACACTTTCTCACTTAATTTTCATACGTGATTTCATGTATCTCTTTTGTGCTTTCATACCTTTTTTATCCCTTTGTTCCTCTTGCTCTGTCATTTTCTTCTCAATTTGTAACTAATTCTTTATATAGCTGAATATTAATAGCTTCTTGTTATATAATTGCAAGTTTCTTCCTTCAGTCTGGGAAGTTTCTTTTAATACTGGCAGTAGTTCCTTTTGTCTTAGAAAATACTTAATTTCAACATACTTAAATTTATCAATAATTTATTTTATAGTTATTCCTTTTTGCATCTTATTCAAGAAATATTTCCTAACAAATACTCATACTTATGTTTTCATGCAATCTCTGCTTTTAATAGTTTTAAAGTTTTTTCTTTGACATGTATATCACTTCTACCATCTGGATATTATGTTGTGTGTGTGTTTGTGTGGTGTAAGGAATAGATCTAATTTTTTTCTAAGGATTTACAATACATATTTATTAAACCACGGATTTTAATTCCAAATTAAAATTTTTTCTGTGTGCTTAGTCAGTTAGTCTTGTCTGACACTTTGTGACCCCATGGACTATAGCCCTCCAGGCTCCTCTGTTCATGGGATTCTCCAGGCAAGAATACTGGAGTAGGTTGCCATTCCCTTCTCCAGAAGATCTTCCCAACCCAGGAGTTGAACCTAGGTCTCCTGCATTGCAAGTGTATTCTTTACCATCTTAGCCACCAGGGATGCCCTTCTGTATAAGCACAGGTATGCTTTATCTTTTTTTTTTTTTTAATTTTAACCATTATGTAAATAGCCAAGGTCACACTCATGCTGCATCAGGCTGCTGCTGATGACTACCTCCCAGCTGAAGACCATCATAGAGCAGGGTCCCAGCTCACCTCCTCCAGTTACCTGATGCTATAGACTTGCATGGGCTAGGTGCTCATCTTCCTCCTCAAGTACGACCTCAACAATACAACCCCCCAAGCATGCCAAGCTGGACTTTCTCAGCAACCTGGCCACCAGTCTGATCTTCAGCATCATCCTAGTCAACTCTCCTTCATGGCCTTTGGTATGCAGAAGCCAGTGATGGACGTTGTGCCCCTGAATCATTCTGGACCTCAGACATCCAGCCTGAGGAGCTGCCTTGTCCTTGAGGCCTACTTCCTCTGACTCTCTTCAAACTGCCAGAACCAGGCAGATCCCTACTGGACTACCTCCCAGGTTGAGCCACACATGGACGCCCACGTTAGGCAGCACAGGCCCACTCCACACCTTGGCTGTTCCTCCTAGACTGTGAGGCAATAAGGCCCAGGGGGCAGGACTGGAGAGCCCCCAGGAAGGGTTGTAGCCACCCATAGACATGCTGCCGGCCCAAGGATGGGTCTCTAGAGGTCATAGCTGGCCTGCATCTCAGGACATTTCCAGGAGGACAAGAAACAAAATTTTCTATATAACCAAGGGTGTTTTTTATCCCTCTATTTTGTTCCATCTGGCACCAATATAATATTATTACTATTAAATGAATATTCACTCAATTTCTGAAGTTTTGCAAATGACTGCTAATATCAGTTCAAATAAGTACCCTTCCCATCTGTCTTAAAAAAATTGTCTTGGAGGTTTTTGGTCCTTAACCATATGTAGTTTTACATCAGCAGGTTACTTTCTATTAAAAAGGCAGAACAAATAATAAAGAACCAAAATCTTGCTAAAAAATTTATTGGTATTTCAGTGATTTTACAGATTAAATTGAAGAAAGTATCACTTTAAACATGAACTCTTCCTAGTCTCAAAAACTGCATGCATCTCCAAAGCCTTAGCTTAATCTTAGAAGTACCTGGTGAGATTTTTAAAAGCCCAAATGCCTATACCATAACCTAAGTCAATTAAATAAAAATTTCTGGGACCTTCCTATGGGTCCTAAAGGTAATATAGTGTATTTCAACTTCTTTAGATACCTGGGGGCCTATAATTAGCATCCTAATCTCTGATTGCTGATGCTTTAAGTGTTTTAATACCTTAAGGAAACTATAAGTGCATATTCACAGTGGTTTCATGTTGACATATTACATACTTTGGAAAGATTTAGGTATTTTATAATGACATATTCTATGCAGAAACTCTAAAGCATAAATTCTATCAAACCTCTGAATAAATCATTCCTCAGCTAGTATGTAAGGGAACTCCTTACCCCCACCATAACAAACCAGGAAAAATGGACCCACCTCAGCCTCAGTGGTAAAGAATCTACCTGGCAGTGAAGGAGATGCAAAGAATATAGGTTTGATCCCTGGGTGGGGAAGATCCCCTGGAATAGGAAATGACAACCCATTCCAGTATTCTTGCCTAGAAAATTCCACGGACAGAGGAACCTGGTGAGCTACAGTCCATGGGGTCGCAAAGAGTCGGACATGACTGAGTGACTGAGCATGCACACATGCAGCCCCTCAGAATTTTCCCAGCTTCTTAAATATGCTGAGTGGGGGTGAATTGTACTCAGCTTTTGGAGCTTCGCTTATGTCTGCTGTTTATTAAAAACAATCAGCTTAAAATAATATGCCAAGGAGGCATATTTTGGGGTGGTATATTTTTTCTTATTCAGTTCCCTTCTAAAACTCAACTTTCATTTCCTTTAAATGAAATGTATGTGACACTGACCTTCAAATGTATATATTTAACTCAATCCTCTCCTCTCAACTTCACCTCTAAATATGCATCTGTCTTCAATGGGATGTCTCATTGACATTTCACATTTAACAGATCCAAAATTACATTCTTGCTTCCCTTCTGTTCCATCAAAATAACAAAAACTAACACACAATTCCACTACTCCCTTAAAGAAAAAAATATATATATATATACAGATATCTATCTGCATTTACAAAGGACATATAGCTGCTCATCAGTATAATTTTATATTTTGTTGTGATACCTAGCTCACTTTTTCCATCTGAATTTGTGGAACTCTGTTTGATCTCTAGTGATCTAAGGGCACTAGTTGAACTAATTCATAAAGCCTTCTGAACTAAACTTCGATGGGTGTAATACTGTTATCCATGAAGGACAGACGTGAGATTGAGGTATGGGACATTTAGAGGCTCACCGCAAGACTCCTTGATCAATTTTGTCTGTCCCTCTACCCCAAATGAAATAAGCTGCATACATTTTTAGGAGTAATTGGTTACTGCAGCCAATTTTTTAAAAAAGTTTTTATTTTATATTGCAGTATAGTCAATTAACAGTTCTGTGACAGTTTCTGGTGGACAGCAAAGGGACTCAGTTATACATATATGTGTGTCCATTCTCCCCCAAAGTCCCCTCCTATCCAAGGTGCCACATAATATTGAGCAGAGTTCCCCACGGCCAGTGGATTCTTCATNCAGTGGAAACAGTGTCAGACTTTATTTTTGGGGCTCCCAAATCACTGCAGATGGTGAATGAAGCTATGAAATTAAAAGACACTTATTCCTTGGAAGGAAAGTTATGACCAATCTAGACAGCATATTAAAAGCAGAGACATTACTTTGCCAACAAAGGTCCGTCTTGTCAAGGCTGTGGTTTCTCCAGTGGTCATGAATGGATGTGAAAGTTGGACTGTGAAGAAAGATTATCACCAAAGAATTTATGCTTTTGAACTGTGGTGTTGGAGAAGACTCTTGAGAGTCCCTTGGACTGCAAGGAGATCCAAACAGTCCATTCTAAAGGAGAGAAGTCCTGGGTTCTCTGGAAGGACTTATGCTAAAGCTGAAGCTCCAATACTTTGCCCACCTCATGTGAAGTGTTGACTCACTGGAAAAGACTCTGATGGGAGGGATTGAGGGCAGGAAGAGAAGGGAATGACAGAGGATTAGATGGCTGGACGGTATCTCCGACTCTATGGACATGAGTTTGGGTGACCTCCGGAAACTGGTGACGGACAGAGAGGCCTGGTGTGCTGCAATTCATGAGGTCCAAAGAGTCAGACATGACTGAGCATATGAAGTGAAGTAAATGTTAAGTTTCCATGTTACTCTTTCCATACTTTTCACCCTCCCCTCCCCTCTCCCCATGTCCATAAGTCTATTCTCTATATCTGTTTCTCCTTTGTTTCCCTGTAAATAAATTATTCAGTACCATTTTTCTAGATTCCATATATATGTATTCAGTTTAGTTCAGTCACTCAGTCATGTCCAAATCTTTGTGACCCCATGAACTGCAACACACCAGGCCTCCCTGTCCATCACCAGTTGCCGGAGTCCACTCAAACCCATGTCCATTGAGTTGGTGATATCATCCAACCATCTCATCCTCTGTAACCCCCTTCTCCTCCTGCCCTCAATCTTTCCCATCATCAGTGTCTTTTCAAAGGAGTCAGCTCTTCGTATCAGGTGGCCAAAGTATTGGATTTTCAGCTTCAACATCAATCCTTCCAATGAAAACCCAGGACTGATCTCCTTTAGGATGGACTGGTTGGATCTCCTTGCAGTCCAAGGACTCTCAAGACTCTTCTCCAACACCACAGTTCAAAAACATCAATTCTTCAGCACTCAGCTTTCCTTATAGTCCAACTCTCACATCCATATGTGACCACTGGAAGAACCATAGCCTTGACTAGATGGAACTTTTTTGGGAAAGTAATGTCTCTGCTTTTTAATATGCTGTCTAGGTTGGCCATAACTTTCCTTCTAAGGAGTAAGTGTGTCTTAATTTCACGGCTGCACTCACCATCTGCAGTGATTTTGGAGGCCAAATTTATAAAGTCAGCCACTGCTTTCAGTTGCCATGAACTGATGGGACTGGATGCCATGATCTTAGTTTCCTAAATGTTGAGCTTTAAGCCAACTTTTTCAGTCTCCTCTTTCAAGAGGAGAGACCCTTTAATTATTCTTCTCTTTCTGCCATAAGAGTGGTGTCATCTGCATATCTGAGGTTTTTTTATATTTCTCCCAGTAATCTTAATTCTAACTTATGCTTCATCCAGCCTAGCATTTCTCATAATGTTCTCTACATATAAATTAAATAAACAAGGTGACAATATACAGCCTTGACATACTCCTTTTCCTATTTGGAGCCAGTCTGTTGTTCCATGTCCAGTTCTAACTGTTGTTTTCTGACCTGCATACAGATTTCTCAAGAAGCAGGTCAGGTGTTCTGGTATTCCCATCTCTTTCAGAATTTTCCACCCTTTACTGTGATCCACACAGTCAAAGGCTTTGGCATATATGTGCTAGAATATGATATTTCTCTTTCTCTGTCTAACTTACTTCACCCTTATAATAGGTTTTAGGTTCATCCACCTCATTATAACTGACTCAAATGCAGCCCTTTTTATGGCTGAGTAGTTTTCCATTGTATATATGTACCACATCTTCTTTATCCGTTTATCTGTCAGTGAGCATCTAGGTTGCTTCCATGTTCTAACTATTGAAAATAGTGCTGCAATGAACAATGTGATACATGTATATTTTTCACTTTTGGTTTCTTCAGGGTGTATGCCTAGGAGTTGGATTGCTGACTCATAGGGTGGTTTTATTTCTAGTTTTCTAAGGAATCTCCATACTATCTTCCATAGTGGCTGTATCAATTTACATTCCTACCAACAGTTGAAGAGCATTCCCTTTTCTCTACACCCTCTCCAGCATTTCTTGTTTGTAGGCTTTTTGATGAGGGACATTCTGACTGGTTTTAGAAGGAAATGGCAACCCACTCCAGTATTCTTGCCTGGAGAATCCCATGGACAGAGGAGCCTGGAACCCTATAACATATTTCTCATGCCAATTAGACCCTGTGGCATCTGGTGTCCAAACATGATTTCCAAAGGGGTTAATCCATGTCACCTATTTGGAACATTTTGGAACTTTATAAGGGTCAGGGGTAATGCTTCTGGTCACTTGTCCAGTTTCTTAACAGATTTTTCCTGAAGTCCTTTTTATGCTTACTGGCATCACTAAGCCTGTTATTAGGTTAAGGGAACACTGTGGGAATTTACATGAACATTCTGATGCTAGGACTAGCTCAATACAAGAACTAACTAGTAACTTGGAGCATGTTGCCAACAGGTGAAAGGGGCACAATTTCCACCTATAGACAAGCTTTGCCATCTTTTTCAGCAAGGAGACCAGGTGTACATCAAGGTCTTTAGAGGAAAGCGTGCGCTGTCAGCCAGCTGAGAAGGACCTTATGGGGTACTGCTAATCACCTACTCTGCCATTAAAACAAGAAAAATCCCCCTGGATTCATACAAGCCACACCAAAATACAGCCAGGTCATCATCACCAGGACAGCGTGGAGAAAGTCTCTACAAGCGACCTTAAAGTTAGCTTTTCCAGATCCAGTTCCCAGTCTCCAGAAGCAGATGGTGTTGTGAAGCAGACAACTTTCCCCTAGATCCAGGGATGAAAAAACTTCACTTTCAGCTATTCCCTGCCTTTAAAGTCTCCCCATATACAAACCAAAAAAATAAATACAACATAATAAACCAAAAGTGCCTTTACTTATTAATGAACACTCTCCACCCCCCACATTAATGAATCATTTATTAGAAGGCTGGCTAGAAGTTGCTTGTTTCCATCTATTCCCCCTCTATGCTTCTATTATGGGCTCTCTTTCAACCTGTATCTTGCCCTTATTAATTCTTTTTCAACAGGTCAAGGGCAAACCAAATGCCCCTTTATGTCAGTTTGTTGACTCCTGGTCATGTTAAATAATCAATCTGATATCACCATCTATGGTACAAAAGAAGCTGAACTAGCTTTAATTCCTGCCAGTGTGAATACGTAGTGGACTAAGTATGGAAGATGGGGAACAACAGGGTGTGCTCTCCATGGCTAGGAGAACAGTAGTAGGCCTCTTTCTAGTGAGTCAGCTGGACTCAGAAAAACCTCTACAGATACTCATGGCTGTTCCTTGCCCTGATAAAGACAATAGGTGAAAACTTTTTGCTTGGTGTTGAAAACAGACCTGCCACTGGACCTTTCCTGGGTGACATATCAGGGCAGCACAACAGCCAAACTCTGCGGCTTAGTTATATAGATGGCATCTTCCAACCTGCCAAGGAGTTGAAAAGTGACTCCAGTACTACTTTGTATGGCACAGATGTTTGCCAAATCACCAAATGCCAAGTCACCCTTGTACAACGTGGGGTTTCTCAGTTGCTGCCTTGATTAGACTGTCCAGTACCCCAAACTCTACACAGATGACCTCAAAATATGCACAGACTTGGTCAGATGATAAAACTAATCTTTATTGTTGCCAAAGCCAAACTTCAGACCTGTGTCAGATATCACACAATCTGTTCTGCTTTTACTAAGTGAAAGGAGTACATGAAAAGTAGAGATAATTATTTGGATACAAATATTACTAGTAACATTGAATTCTCAGGTCTAGGAAATTATATAGTTTCTTTTCCGACGTTGCTTTTGAATCACACTGTCTTTCAATCTGTCTACCAATGCAGAAGACACAAGAGACACAGGTTGGATCCCTGGGTCGGGAAAATTCCCTGTGGGAGGAAATGCCAACCGCTCTAGTATTCTTGCCTGGGCAATCCCATGGACAGAGAAGACTGGCAGGTTACAGTCCATTGCATCACAGACTGGGCACGACTGAGTAACTGAGCATGCATACACAATGTCTTTATTATACAGCGACAAGATATATAAAAGTTTCCCACCTAAGTCATCAGGATGTTCTGGACTCAGATACTTTTCTCTGCCACCAGAAAACCCTACCTTAAATACTAACCAAATTACAAACTTGAGCTCCTTTGTCCATAAAGGTCTGTCACAAAAGTGGTAGAATTGGGTGAGAAATCATAAAAAAAATTTAAAAAAATCAGCTTCTATATCAACACCCTAAGTTGTTTTCATTGTTGAGGACTCAAGTCCCAAACTTTGGAACTCATGAATTCAAAAAGGCAATCTTAAACTTTTCTATGGTATCAGAACCGGTGCTGTGTGTACCTAAGCACTACTCCAGTGAGTAATAAACAGCTTAGCCTCTGTTGAACTCCAAATATTATGGTATACCTTAAGATATGGGCTTCACAGGCAGCACAGTGGTGAAGAATCTGTCTGCCAATGCAGAAAACTCAGGAGACGCAGATTGGACCCCTGAGTTAGGAGGATCCTCTGAAGTAGGAAATGGCAACCTGCTCTAGTATTCTTGCCTAGGAAATCCCATGGACAGAGGAGCCTAGCAGGTTACCATCTATGGGGTCAGGAAGAGACAGACATGACTGAGCAACTGAGCACATACTTAACAGATACACTGACTTTCCAGCAAGGAGGAGAGTATACAATCATTGGGGAAAATGCTGCTTCTATTAAAGCATATGAAACAAATACTGTCTAACTTATATCTATTCAAAGAGAAGATTAACACTTCCCATCAGATAAATGAAGCAGAGCCAATTTTATTGGACTGATCTATTCCTAGGATTGGGAGGCTGGGTTAATGGGGTGTGGGGAAATGTGCTTCAGTTTGATCCTTTTTTTTTTTTTTTTTTCATTCTCATTCTAATCTAAGTTCTTTTCTCCCTTTGCTGATCTCTTACCACTCAGCTACTAAACCAATTTTGTTTTCCACAGTCATAAGCTCAGCTTTATATATGCAGGACTAAGAAGACTTTATACACAAATCTTGCTACTTCATTAATGTACTACCCAGAGCCCAACCCCTTTGTTTTTGCCAGTTCTTGAAAAAGTATTGTTTGTTTGTCTAAAAGGTATAAAAACAGCTTGCTTCAGTCATTTCTTTGAACCTGATATCTTTAGGACTCCCCAGTACATCCAAAACTAAATTTGTTTTTCTCTTGTTAACTTGTTAAATATCAATTTAGTAATTAGGCCAAATAACCTAGGAGAAAAAAATTTTCTTACCTTGAAACTTATTTTCAACCTTTCTTTGTAAATATGATTAAGGTAGATTCTTAAAAACACAGAATTGATTTTGGTTCTAATCCTTCAGTCCCACAGTGGTTAATTTTCCTTTCCAACACAATGTCTTTGACACCAATCTACTTTCTCCTTTCTTCACATATATAAATTGTCTAAATTCTTTACTTTCTGTACTTTTTTCCCTTAAATTCAACCATAAACTCTTTCCCCACTGCCTTAATTTCCTCTCAAGCTGCAAAGGCTAAATAGGTTTCATCTTTCTGAAGACAATTTCCCAGACCCTTCTTACATGTTTTGAAAGGGACTGCTTGAGATTCAAAGTTTACTTATATTAAATAGTTGTTAGCCTCTGATTTTTTTTCATCACAAACTTTAGTATGTTTTCTATTTTTCATTGTTTTTCACTCTGATTTTGATGTGAAATCCAATACTGAATACACATGCACTTTCTTGTTGGACAAGGAAATCAAGGCTGAGTTCTTTTTTTTTTTATTTTTTTTTGTTCTGGCCCTCATCTTTTTCCCCTTTAATTGTTCTTTAGCTCTGATCTTCCATCTTTTTGTCTTCTTGCTTTACTTTCAATTTGTGTTCTGAATGTTACTCTTGATATCATCTAATGAGATTTTTATATTTGTTATCATATCTTTGAATTCCAAGTATATATTTTTCTTTCCTGTAAATGCATTTATTTTAAAAAATATCATGTATATGTAGCAGACAGTATTTCCCACAGGTGATTGCAACAACATTTCCATTCTAGATTCTCTTCCAAGAACTTACCTCTCCCCCGTCAAGAGGAAATGCCCAAAGCCCTCCTCATGAATCCCTTACAAGAGGTCGAATCAAGTTCCTTGCCTTTTGAATCTTGTAATAGACAGAATGTAGTCAGGGTGATGATGCATGACTTAAGGCTGAGTCAGAAAAAGTGAAGAGACTTCTACTTTGTGAGCTATAACACTTGAGCCAGTGACTCACTATGTATGCAGTTCTATTGTCCTGAAGCTACCAGACACTGAGGAACCCCAACGAGGCATGGAGAGACCACAAGCAAAAAAACAAAGTCTGGGAGCCAGACAGCCCCTGACCACCCCAGGTACTCTACTCTTCACCTATCATTTGCCTGAAACCTCACAAGGCACTCAAAGCCGGACACACCCAGTCAAGTCCTTCCTAACATCCTGAATTATAGAAACCATATGCCAAATCATAAAATTGCTGTTGCCATGGTAATTAAATTTTCTAGTATCAGGCAGCAATAGCTAACCAGAAAGGTAATCTATTTTATGAGTGAAACATGTTAATTAATATGAATTATATATTAATATATAATAAGTCTGCATACCTGGAAACTGGTGCTTATTTATGAGCTTTTTCTTTACATATTCTCTAACTTCAAGTTGCTTTTTCTCTCTCTTTATTTTTCTATGATTTACAGTAACAGCTTTCTTCAAATGTCTTGATGGATAATTTAACTAAATATATAATGTTATGTTCCAAATAATCTTTCTCTCAGAAAATTTTAGAAATTGTGACATTTTCTTTTAACACTCAATACTGTTAATGAAAAGTTTACTTACTCAGGACCTAATTTTCATTTAGTTATAGAAAAAAAAAAAGGATCTGGTTATATGGTATTTACACTGAAGATCTTGTCCATGTAGTTTTAAAATCTTGTGATAGTAATTCTAGAAATTAAGGTCCTTCACTTTAATATTTTATGGGGTCTTTTCAGTCTGATCATTGATATTTTCCCTCATCTTTGTGAAAAAATACTACATTTCCTAATATTTCATTATCTCTACATTGCCTAATATTTCATTATCTCTACATTTTCTGACCTCTCTCTCCTCTCTCTCTGTCCTTTTCTCTCTTCTTATTCTAGGTATTCTGTTAGAACCTTATCAGACATTCTGGATTAATCCTTGAGTGTTTTATACAAATAATAAATTTTAAATTTGGTTTGACTGTTTACAATTTGAAATACATTTTTTTGTTTCAAATAAGTCATTTTATAAAAACATCTTACATTTTCCCACTTTCTTAGAAGATAATTTCATTATTCTAAAGTTCTTTACTTTTCTCTGACTTATTTCTTATTCCCCCAGAGATTGAGGCTCTATTTATTAAATGAGGTTCTTCTCTTTTCTTTGTGTTGTGGGATTTTCTAAAGTGTTGGTGACATTTTGTTATTCTTTTACATTTGTGTAAAAGATTCATTAGAGGCTTAAATGACTTTTCTTCTTCCTTACAAGCTTGACCATGAGGACTACACGCTGTCCAAATGGGACTGTCAGACAGCCAAGCTGTTTGCAAGCTGTGCATGGTGGCAGCTGTTAGGTTGCCTTGCCACACTTCCATGAATTTGGCCACTAAGGACATGATGAGCCCAAATCGACTTATTACTGTAAGTAGAGCAGACAGCTTAAACTTCAGGCTTGTACAGTTCCCCTGGCTTACCAGGCCCCAAGGGCTGATGGCGCATCACAGACCCACTGTGCATATAGTTGGTTTGTGTCACAGGAAATCCCCAAGATCTCTAGCACTACCTTTCTTTCCTTGGGATGTGAGCAAATCCTCATCAGGAATGAAAGGCAGAGGTTTTTATCTACTCTCCTGGAATATCACTGGGGAGTGAGCTATTTTCTATTCTGTTCTAGAATGTACTATTCTGTTTGTACAAATTAACTTAAACAAATTGGCTGTTAACATGGGGAAGTGAAGAAACATGAGGGATTTATGGAAGAAAAAAAAAAAAAGGTCTTCCAACAAGGACACAATCTATCTGGAATGAGAAATTTAAAACTGTGCAAATGGGAAGCATGTGGGTGAGGAGCTCCCATCTCCACTACTGTACATAAATATTAGGCATTCGTAATGCCCAATTTGAGAGCCATAATCACTTCTAGGAAGATATCTTATTGGATGCCTTGCTTTTGTTTAGTAGAGGTGGGAAGTGCAGGGGTAGGAAAGAGAAGACATCAAGGCAGCGGATTGTTGAGAAATAAGTAAACTAACCAATGAGTCCAAATTAAAGTTGAAAGCATAATACTTTCAAATAATACTTCCATCTCAGCTTTCTCCCTAGTGCTCTCATTAATGTGTGGACACTAATGGTGTCCATTCTGGACATTCTGTTCTGATGATAAGGTGGGCCTATCACAGTGACGCACTACACCTTTAGTAATTTTTGTTCATCTGAAATCTCATCAGTTTGTTCCTTGTGTTTCTTACATACACATATCATTTCACTTTCTTCTTCTTTATGTGGGAAAGGAAATAACCAAGAGTGTTGAGGCTATCATGTTGAAGGAAACTTACCTTAAGAAAATAGTGCATTATACTGAATCAAATGAAAACTGTAGGCTCTAATTGCTCCACAAATAATTGTGGTTTACTTTATATTACTGAGTAAAGTATAACTGTGAGGGTTGTGTTAATTTTTTTATTTTTTTGCTGTAGAATCTCCAAATTTGAAGGATATTTAAAATACAAAATGTAGTTGTTTTGTATGATTAGTTCAACAGGTCTTCTCATAAGGTTTAATTGAAACTGTTATGTTCCATCTTTACTGAAAAATCTCTTAAAGTTCCCTTTAACACTAATGGTTAACAAAATTTTTGAACTATCTATTAAATAATAATTACTTGAAAGATTTCTAAAAATTTAATGAATAGAAATTATAAGGAATAGATTTAAAATATTAATACAATTTAATAGAATATTTAATACATCTTTATTACAGAGAAGCTCATTGGTCTATAATAGAGATCAACATATGAAAGTACATGTGGCAATCTATTATTGAAGTGAAGTCACTTAGTCGTGTCCGACTCTTTGCGACCCCATGGACTGTAGCCTACTAGGCTCTTCTGTCCATGGGATTTTCCAGGCAATAGTCCTGGAGTGGATTGCCATTTCCTTCTCCAGGGGATCTTCCCAACCCAGGGATCGAACCTGGGTCTCCTGCATTGTAGACAGACGCTTTACTATCTGAGCCAGCAGGGAAGTCCAATCTATTATTAATTGAATATTATTTTTATTACTACACATTCATAATTATTGCACATTCACTTGTTTTCTAGAGTTGATCACAAACATATTTTTATATACGCTCTCACATATCTGAAATTATTTAAAAGCAAGGTGATAAAATTTTAATCTCAATATATTTTCATGTTTTTATTTTTAAAATCATAACTATAAGCTATATTTGAAGGTATTCTTCTTTTCAAGTTTGCCTAAATCATTTCCTTTGCCTGAATCCCGTGAAAATGTTAATGCGTAGTTGTGGTGGTGATGTGGTGACAGAGTGGATGGCCATTAGGTGTTAGTACTGTATAGTACAGCTTTGAACACAGACGAGAATGAAGTTATTAAAATCTATTCCTCATGGATAAAGGAGCCCCGTGGGGTTGCAAAAAGTCAGCCACAACTGAGCATGCACATAGCAGGAGCATTCCTTTTTTATTTTGCATTTAATGTTTTATTTTCTATATTTCAATTTAGATATGCTTTCTATTTACCACTAACATTCTAAAAAAATTTTAAGTTGAATTCTTTTGCTTTTTTGGCATTACTTGTAATTTGATTTTATTGCCACTTACGAAAGGCTCACTATTTGTTCTCTTATTTTTATATATTAAATTATCATTTCTATTTCCACTGTGCTGTTTTCAATTTATAGCCATTCTGTTATTAGTAAAATAGAACTGAATTCTGCTTGAATAAAGGGTTCAATATATATCCATGTAATTTTGTGTTTAATTTCATTTGTGATACTTTTCACCTTAAAATAAAAACAACACATCATTAAAATTTCATAGTTTAATTTCATTATTCAACTAACTTATTTGCTTGCATCCTTTAGTAATTAGTCAAGGGAAAAAGTAATGAGATAAATTTACAAAGCTTATTTCTAGTCAGTTAAAAAAAAAAGACCTGAGGTTGTCTGTAAGAAAAAATAACTACTTCAGCTTCTGCAGCAACTGGATAACATCCCAACTAAACCCTCCCAAATGAATTGGACATTACTTAAAAATTGTTACAGTCACTAAACAAAATAAGATGAATGGAATGGATTGAAGATGTAACTAATGATGATTAGCAATTTTCTCAAGTAGGAATTTAACTTGTTTTTAACTCCTATGAGAAATCATTACATAAATTTTATATTTTGCTAAAACTTAACCAACCCCAGAATTCAAGATTATTTTTTTAAAAACAAGAGGGAAAGTATACAAATAAACTACTTTTGTGCCTATTAGACTTGTATGTGGTATTAAGCAAACTAAGTATGGAAAAGGAAAGTGAAAGTCACTCAATCCTGCCAGACACTTTGCAACCCCATGGACTATACAGTCCATGGAATTTTCCAGGCCAGAATACTGGAGTGGGTAGACTTTCCCTTCTCCAGGGTATCTTTCTAACCCAGGAATCGAACCCAGGTCTCTCACGTTGCTGGCAGATTCTTTATCAGCTGAGCCACAGGGAAGCCAAGCAAAATAAGCTAGTAAAATGAAAAACAAGACAAATTATAATTTTTAAACTGAAAGTAAAAAAATGTACAGTGTAACCAAAGATTGAAAAGAAAAAAAATGGAAAGTCTATCGACTCTTTGAGACCATATTGGTTACAGACCGCCAAGTGCCTCTGTCCACGGAATTTCCCAAGCAAGAATGCTGGAGTGGGCTGCCATTTCCTTCTCCAGGGAATCTTCCTGACCCAGGGATTGAACCTGGGTCTTCTGCTTGGCAGAAGCACTGTTTAAGCACTGAGCTACCAGATTACTTAAATGTTAAAAATCTGTAAGACTTTCAGTAAATAAAGTTGAGAATTACTTAACATTCCTGGACAATTTTTTTGTAACTGAAACTGCTTAATATAATGTTAATATATTTTATCATTTCAGGATATTGTTTATAGAAAAATGATGTACAATTTACATCACTAATTTTGATTGAAACTTCACTGTTATAAGCTATGGTTGGAGTTCTGAATTTTCTAGAATGTTCACAATTTCAAATATTCTTCCAAGTTATTACTTATATTTAGCAAGTAAGCTCACTATTACAAAATAATTATAAGAATTTAAGTAAAGTAATAAAATCTATTGGGATGAAAACTTTAAAAATCATAGTCTGGAGCACTAATTTGGAAAAATGTGTTTTTATTTTAGATGACCACACTTTATATGGACAACACTATTTAATCTGCCAAAGGAATAGTGTATACTTTAACAGATATTAAAATCCATGATCCTTCACAGGGTATGCTTCTGAGAATGAACAATGAAAACAAGAGTCAAGAAATAAAGATGTCAGCATAAAAAGTAGAATAGAAAAAGGAGCAGAGAAGAAAAGAAATCAAAGAAATATTGTAAGAAGTGATATCCCAATTATTAAAATTTATGTCAGTTTGGTTCAGTAAATTCATGTGCACAATGTTAGAATCCAGGTGTTCAATGATAGAGAAGACTTCATTTTTACCCTGTGGGGATCTGTCAATATGAAAGATAACATATATTAGTTATCATAATATTTTGCATTTACATGTTTTAAGATACAGTGTATTTTCTCATGAGCTTAGTTCTACCTCATTCAGCATCCTAGCACTTTTTTTTCATTTATTTGTGTGTGTGTGTGTGTGTGTTTATCTTATCCTTTAAAAGCAAACATTTTGCTTAAGGTGTGTAGTTGGGAGGGTTTACCTATTATGAAACATTTGTTTTAACTGGTCTTTTTTAGCAAGACGGTTCTCATAAAAACATACATTTGATCCCTTTTTTTGTTTTACTAGTGCACACAAATAAACATGCTGTTAGGTATTAATGGACTTATTTTTCTCTTGTTTAGTAGAAATAAACAGGCAAAGAAAGAAAGCTGAGGTTATTTGATTCTTCAGGCAATTCATCCGATAAACCTACTTAACCAAGGTGTATACCGTATCCAATTTTAGTAATAGACAGCTGTTGGAATTAATTATTTGATTATGACATTTCTTAGCTATTAATCTGTGTACACAAATATATATCTGGGCACTTAAAGTATCTTAATGAATTACCCTTAAAAAAAAATGTAGAGCTGCAACATGTATAGCTTGACCTCAGATCAATATTCAATCAACAAACAACACTTCCTTCAAACATTTCAGTACTCAGTTGATTCACACCTGAGTACTTTACATTAAGAAATGTGTTTATTGGAAAAGAAAACTCTAAAGGTTTCTGGTTGACTAAAAACATATCAGGGGCAGGAAAGAGATTGTGTTCTTAAAATTTTGGGTACAATCTTACAAAATATGGATGCATCTGAAAACAAAACAGTAAACTTTAGAAACAAACAAAAAACTGGTTGCAAAGTAAGGCTTTGAGAACAAGGTCTGAATTTCCTAAGAAGGAACTATTACAGTCTTGTTTTAAATTGCTGTTAAAAAAGTGGAGAATCAAGATTTCCATTTGGAACTGTTTAAAAATGAAAAGAAAAAAAAAAAAAAAACAGACACACACCACAGTTCATTTTATAGGCCAGATTTCACTTGCTATACTGCTTTTGGCCAGAGAACAAATTAAATTTACAGTCACACATTTATTTCATCTTTTAAAGTATTTTAACATATGTTTAAACTCATGTGGTAAAGTATGACTTTTTACTATTCTGCTAATTTCATTTGGTTGCTGTTAAAGGGCTTACCAGTTTTCATTGCTTTATCTCCAAATTTATGACCGTCTAACTATTTCTGTCTTGCCTTTAATGTAACATTTGTATATGATTTTACTTAGTAATCTAAGATTCCAGCTGTTTAACTAAAGACAAGTTTTCTTTGCTTTCTGTTGATTAAATTAAAAACAAGATGATGCTTCATTCGGAAATATTTCCAATTCTGTATCTGTGTGTGTTTCAATACTCTTCACATTTCTTCTGGTTTCCATCTTTCCAGCATATTAAACAGGCCAGTAGGAAAGTATGTTGGGAAGAATACCCAACAAGCAACACAGCACATGATCAACATGTAATTCCACTTTATGCTGCCGCTTCCATTTCTGGGTGTTTCCTTTCGTTTCCTCTTTTAAATCTGTAATTAAAACTCCACTGAATTAAATATGCTTTCATTAGAAGTTGATGTGCTTTTTCATTAATGTGTGTCCTAAATTGCAATAATACTATGTATTTGAAAGGAGCTTGACAGATTTAAAAGAATTTGCATATTCATCCCCCAATTTTGATTTCCAAAATTACAACTCACATAAATAGATGTTATTATTTCCTTTAAAAATAGAGTAACTGAGACTCTGGGAGATTAGGTCATATTTTCGAGGAATCTTGGCTGCTAATGTGCCCTGAAGTAGACACTCCAGGGTTTCTTTCTTCTATAAGTAGTCACTATTTTAAGAGTAAAGAAATTTTAGGTTGAAATTTATTGCTGACAGATTCATGTATTCAATAAGAAGTCTACCCACAAAAATAAAATACTATGAAGTTGTGCTTTCCCTCTAATGTTTTACATCTATTTACTGATTTGTTATTGCACTAGAGTGAATTAATCCAAGTTTCTTGATAAGATGGGCTTCCCAGGTGGCTCAGATGGTAAAGAATAAGATAGTACCAGATTTGAATCCTACCTGGAAATTTTATTAGTAACTAGATATAATAACTCAACTCTCAAAGCTTCAGTTTCCTCTTTGTAAAGTAGGAACAGCAATCTTTTGCATTGCAATTGTTTATAAATTACAGTATGTAAGTTGCCTAGCAATAACTGGCATACATTATGTTCTCAATAAGTGGTATTAAACTCATAAGAACAGATATTATACATAATCTTAGCTAAAAGGTTAAGAAGCTATAATAAACGGAAATTAGTACTATTTTATTATTATATGCTTAAATATATTACATATATTTCATTTTTGTAACTATAGTGCTAATATTATGTTTATGGGCTTCCCAGGTGGTGCAAGAGGTAAAGGACCCACCTACCAATGCACGAGACGTAAGAGACTTGGGTTCAGTCCCTGGGTTGGGAAGATCCCCTGGAGGAAGGCATGGCAACCCACTCCAGTATTCTTGCCTGGAGAACCCCATGGACAGAGGAGCCTGGCGGACTACAGTCCACAGGTTTGAAAGAGTTAGATATGACTGAAGGGACTCAGCACACACACAGCACACATTGTATTTATACAAATAGTAAATATGAATAGAACAGAAAATTCATGTCATTTTAAAGTAAAAAACAAAATCTCAGGAGGAGTAACATAAGTGACTATAGTCACTTTAGAAATATGTATTTGATATATATCTGCATTTGACTTATCTGGATCACAGACCTAAGTGTAAACACAAAACATTTAGAACACAGTATTGGAGAAATTGTAAAGAAGCTTGGGTATGTTAGTTAATAACATTAAGGTACAATATCTAAAACATGATCCATGAAAGAGCACATTAATAAGCTGGACTTCATTAAAATCAAACACTTCTGCTCTGCAAAAGAAAATGTCAAGGGAATTAGATGCCAGAATGCAGACTGGAAGAAAAAATTTGCGAAGACACATCTGATAAAATATAATCAGTTCAGTTCAGTCACTCAGTCATGTCCGAATCTTTGCGACTCCATGAATCACAGCACGCTAGGCCTCCCTGTCCATCACCAACTCCCGGAGTTCACTCAGACTCACGTCCATCGAGTCAGTGATGCCATCCAGCCATCTCATCCTTGGTCGTCCCCTTCTCCTCCTGCCCCCAGTCCCTCCCAGCATCAGAGTCTTTTCCAATGAGTCAACTCTTCGCATGAGGTGGCCAAAGTACTAATAAGATATCTTAAAATCAACAGTAACGAAGCAAACAACAAATAAGCACATGAAAAGATCCTCTACTTCATGTTATCAGGGAATGCAAATTAAAATAACTTTGAGATACCACTACACATCTATTTGAATGCCCCAAATCTGGAACACTAACAATAAACTTGCTGGTAAAGATGTAGAGCAACTCCTCCTCTTTGCTGGTGGGATTACAAAATAGTGCAGCCGCTTGAAAGACAGTTGAAGGTTTCTGACAATACTACACATACTTTCACCATGTGATCCAGTAATCATGCTCGTTGGTACTTACCCAAAGGAGCTGAAAAATTATGTCCACACAATACCTGCATGTGGATGTTCATGGAACCTTCATCTGTAATTGCAAAAACTTGGAAGCAACCAAGATATCCTTGTTAGGTTGTTGCTCAGTCACTAAGATATGTCTGACTCTGCGACCCCATGGACTGAAGTAAGCCAGGCTTCAGTGTCCTTCATCATCTCCCAGTTTGCTCAAACTCATGTCCACTGAGTCAGTAATGTTATCTAATCATCTCATCCTCTGCCACCCCCTTCTCTTGCCCTCAGTCTTTCCTAGCATTAGGAAATGAGTCAGCTGTTTATATTAGGTGGCCAAAGTATGATGGGAAATTAAAGCAAAATAATACCACAGCATAAAATGACATTAAGATCAATTCATCTCTAATAAATCCTGAAGAAGCTTAAGCTTGAAGCAACAAATCATAATATTTTAAAGGCATGAAACAATGACCACGATAATTAATTAAAAACAGAGATTCAGAACTTTAGGGAAGGTCAGGTTCATGTTTCTATTAACATGCACAGAATCTTGCATAGGAATTTAAAAAACAAAACCAAAAAAAAAAAGCAAACATAAAGCACATCTGACTCTTAATGTTGACCAATTGAATATAAATCTTTCTGAGCAGAGCTGATTGTTTGTCATTTTTGTTTACATTTTGGTAGATGCATACAATGAAATAGTGCGCAACTGTTAAACAGTTAAATTCAATACTATAATTATATATTATATATTAAAATTATAATATTATAAATTGTTAAAATACATTGTATAATAAAAACAAAAATATATAAGAAGAAAAAAATGTAAGTAGTTTAGCAAAATATCATTCATATGTTTTAATTCATATTTTAATATAGTATATTTAAAATACCACATATTTTTAAAATACATATTGATTTTTATTAGGAAACGGAATATGCAAATTACACCTCAATAATTTGGAAATAATTTTATTGGAAAGATTTATAGAGAAAGGCAAAATAAGTGGAGCTATTATAATTTCTTCTTATGAATGTAGGTTTTCTTATTTTATTACCATGTTAATATAGAATTACAAAATGCAAGCATGTCTCAAATTTAACCTCACCTACTTATTTTGCTTTTAGTCAAGATGCAGCCAGAAACTCAATGGATTAAATGATTTTCCCATAATCATAATAATTATGGAAGAGCATGGGTACAACATGTCTCATAATACACTCTCCAGAAAAATAGCTATAAAACTCTTATCCTTAACTGTGTGTTTTTACTTTATTCTTTCATCATAAGCAGCTTCAAAACCTCATGTTTTACTTATTCTACAAAATTCCTGTGGTTAATATCACATAAGATATAAAAATTCATAATGATTTAACTGTAAGATCAAAACAGAAAATTTTCCATTCTCATCATCTTCATTTAATATCATACTGAAGATCTTAACCATCACAAGTCATAAAAATACAGTCACAGGTGTACTAACTGCAAAAGAAATAAACTTGTTAAAACATTTTAAACATAGAAATATAGTAAGTTGGAACTACAGTATATAAAAATTATTTTTCTCTTAGCTATTTGAGTGTTAAGTTGTTAACTTATCAACAAGTGAATTCTCTTACACATCTCAAAGTTGGTACACTTGACTTCAAAGTTACCTTAAAGGCACAATAAGCTAGATGACATAAATAATATACAAATAGATCAATGAACAGAGTCAATCATTCATAAACAGGTTACTAAATATGGTCAGCTGAGTTTTAACTAAGGCATATGACAAGGATATATAGATCCAACCAGTCCATTCTATAGGAGATCAGTCTTAGGTATTATTTGGAAGGAATGATGCTAAAGCTGAAAATCTCGTACTTTGACCACCTCATGTGAAGAGTTGACTCATTGGAAAAGACTCTGATGCTGGGAGGGATTGGGGGCAGGAGGAGAAGGGTACGACAGAGGATGAGATGGCTGGATAGCATCACTGACTCCATGGATGTGAGTTTAAGTGTATTCCGGGAGTTGGTGATGGACAGGGAGGCCTGGTGTGCTGCGATTCCTGGGGTCGCAAAGATTCGGACATAACTGAGTGACTGAACTGAACTGATTGAACTGATGACATTTCAAACAGAAAAGCATTTTCATAAATTATGCTAGAACAACTGGTTCATTACATAGATCTCCATATGGAAAAGAAAAACAATAAAAAACTACATTTCATGTGTTATGATATACACAAAAAATGTATAAATGATAGAGATGGAAAATATAGAACTATACATTTACCAGGAGAAAATATAGGGGAAGAATAACCTTATGACCTTAAGGTAATCAGTATTTTGTTAGACTCAGAAAGCACTAACCATAAAAAGAGAAAAACAAAAAGATAAAATGGACTTCATTAAAATTAAAAACTTAACATAAAAAAAATGAATGAGCCAACCAGAAACTGGCAGAAAATTATTTGCAATAACTATATATTTGACAAAAAACTTACATGCAAATATAAACAACTCAAGGCTCAATTATAAAATCTCAACAACCTAATAAAATAGTAGGCAAAAGTAGAAAAGAACTGCATAAAGGGATTATATGTATGTTATATAATCATTAACCATTTTGTACAGCCCCAGTAAAGATGTTCAACATTCTTAGTCCTGAGGAAAATGAGAGAAATGGAAATAAAGGTCCATACTGCAATTTCGCTGCACACTCTACAGAATGGCTCAACTGGCAATGAAACTGCCAACACGAATGTCATCCAGAACATTGAACAATAGAACCTCTGTTAGTGTTGCTGCTGCTGCTGCTGCTAAGTCACTTCAGTCGTGTCCAACTCTGTGCGACCCCATAAATGGCAGCCCACCAGGCTCCCCCATCCCTGGGACTCTCTAGGCAAGAACACTGGAGTGGGTTGCCATTTCCTTCTCCAGTGCATAAAAGTGAAAAGTCAAAGTGAAGCTGTTCAGTCGTGTCCGACTCTTAGCGACCCCATGGACTGCAGCCCACCAGGCTCCTCCTTCCATGGGATTTTCCAGGCAAGAGTACTGGAGTGGGGTGCCATTGCCTTCTCCTCTCTTAGTGCTAAGGGTTTAAAATAGTATATACAATCAGTTCAGAAAATTATAACTTTTTTCACTAAGTTAACCATATACCTTATCCATGGCTGGAAACTTCACTTCTATGTATTTGCCAAACACATTGACACACACACACACACACACACACACACACACACACACACACTCAAACATGTATACACAAAATGACCCAAACACTGATTAGAAGGTGTCTGGATAAACACCACTCAGCAGTAACAAAGAACAGACCACTGATTAGCATGCAGAAACTCAACAATATTATGCTGAGAAAAATCACATCCAAAAGAATATTTGCTTTATAAATTCACTTACATAAAATTCTAAATGAGGAAATATCAATTTTCTGTTGAAAGAAGTTAGAACAGTGGTTGCCTGTTGTGGGTAGGAGGTTGACTAAGAAGTAACACAGGAATTTTCCAGGTTGATGGATATTTTACATCTTCATATGATTGCAGAGGCAGGTGCACTTGTCAAAATTCATCAAATCATATTTAAAGTCAATGTGTTTTGCTATAGGTAAGTAAATAATACTTTAAAATTAAAAAATGCTTTTCTTAAGATTTATTGATAAAGTCTAATATGCCAACAAATATTATCTCCCCTTTCCTATAATAATCTAACCATGTATATATGTTTCTTCCTTTGCTTTTTATCAGTTATGTTAATATATAATTATAGAATGTAATGGTATCTGAAATTTGTTCTAAGCCAAATAATGCATTTTTAGTGATAATAAAACCAGAAACCCAGGGAATTAAATTATTTTCCCATAATCATATAGGGAATTAGTTGTAGAAGATGGATTTCAACATAGTTCTTGTGATCTACTCTCCCTAAAAATACCTACAAGGTTGTTTGTCTTAACTGTGTATTTTTTAATTTTGTGTTTAGTGTGGTGGTGGTTTAGTCGCTAAATCTTGTCTGACTCTTGTGATCCCATGGACTGTAGCCTGCCAGGCTCCTCTGTCCATGGGATTCTCCAGGCCGGAATACTTGAGTGGACTGCCATTTCCTTCTCCATGAGATCATCTTCCTGACCTAGGCATCGATCCCAGGTGTTCTGAACTGCAGCAGACTCTTTTACCAACTGAGCTACAAGGGAAGTCCCTTGTGTTTAGCATAAGCAATTTCAAAAATCTTTTTAAAAAGTAGGTGTATTATAAAAATAAAGAATATAGAATATAAATCAAAGGTACAAATATTAATATTTGAGCATAGAGAATATATTCTTAATTGAAAATAAAAATAATTCAAAATAAAACAATTTTAATCATTCCAGTTAAAAATAGGGAAATAAATTGAATAGACATTTCTCCAGACTGTATACAAAGAGCCAATAAGTTCATGAGATGACGTTTAACATCACTAAATTCTTGTGCTGTGTTGTGTTGTGCTCAGTCGTGTTTGACTCTGTGCAACCCAACCTAAACTCTGTGTAGACTGCCAGGGCCCTCTGTCCATGAAGTTTTCCAGGCAAGAATACTGGAATGGGTAGCCATTTCCAGGGTATCTTCCTGACCCAGGGTTCAAGTCACATCTCTGTGTCTCCTGCACTGGCAAGTGGATTCTTTACCAGTACACCACCTGGGAATTCAGTGGTAAAGAATCTGCCTGCAGTGTAGGAGATGTGGGTTTGATCTGGGTCAGGAAGATTCCCTGGAGAAGGAAATGGTAACCCACACTGGTATTCTTACCTGGGAAATCCTATGAACAAAAGAGCCTAGTGGGCTAAGGTCCATGGGGTTGCAGAGTCAGACAGGACTTACCAACTAAGCAAACACCTGGAGTCCTTAGGGGACTTCAAATCAAAACATCTGAGCTCTCATTAGGATGCTTATTATCAACAAAACATGAAAGAAAACAACTTTTGGCACAATGTGGAGAAATTTGAACCACTTTACATTGTTGCTGGGAGTATAAATGATGCAGTCCCTGTGGAAACAATACGTTGCTTCCTCAAAAAAATTAAATACAGATTTATCATATGATCTAGAAAGTCCACATCTGGGTATATATACAGGAGTACTGACAGCTGGGTCTCAAATACTTATTTCTATAAAATAATTATTCACAATAGTCACAAGTGGTAACAACCCAAATGTTAACTGACAGATGAATGGATAAATAAAATATGGTTTGTACATACAATATATATTATTCAACCTTACAAAGGAATGGCTTCCCAAAACATGTTACAATATGATGAACCTTAAAACATAATGTTAAGTGAAATAAGCCAAACACCAAAGGACAAATGTTTGACTCATATGAGTTGCCTGGAATAGTCAAATTCGTGGGGAGAAAATAGAATAGTGGTTACTAGGGACTCATTTAGAGGGTAAAGGAAAATTATTGTTTCATAGATACAGAGTTTCAGTCCGGGTTGATGGAAATTCTTTGGATGGGTACTGATGATGGTTGTTCAAAACTATGAATTTTTCTAGGGCCACTGTTTTGTATACTTAAAAATAATTAGATGGTAAATTTTATGTTATGTATATTTTACCACAATAATAAAATAAATTATTTTAGAAATTTTTATTAGTATACTAATTTTAATATAGCTGATATATAATGCTGCTTATGTGAAAAGAAAGGTAATAAATGTATGCTTCTAAAGTTTTATTGAGATAGTTTGAAATTAACTTTTATTGTCAGAAACACAGCTTTGCCTCAGAACCATTAAGTAATTTCTAAAATAATTTGTGCACATTTATATTATTTCAAATGACTCCATCCTTTTCCTAATTTCAACTACTTATTGTTACAAAATTTTAGTAGATTTACTAAACATATTTAAAATGCTTACTTTTTTTTTTCCCCCAAATTGCTATTCTTTATTGTGGGGCTATTATCATTTGTGTATGTTTATGTGGGCAGATGTCTGCTTTCTTTGAAATATATTTTTGCCTGAAAAAGATCCAAATTTCTGTTGCATTGTGAATCCATTATTTTCTTAGAGCTATTAATCTGCAGAAATGTTTGCCTATGTTCTTAACAGTGACAGAAGTCTTTGTATTCAATTTTGTTTTCACTGAAAACAATAGGCTAAAAATATTTATGTGGGGTTTGTGTAGAGTCATCAGCCCCAGTTCTGCCTGGAAGAAGGGAATGTTGCTCCAACTGTATGAAATCACCTTCAAGAACTGTCTTAACTTCAGAGAGCTATCTCACCCAAAGTTACATTTGTGAGGAAAGTTCACATCCCTAATCTGATGGAGACAGAGGTGTAAGGGCCTAGCCATTTCAATCCTACAGCTGACGGGATATTTAAACTCCAGAGATCTCAAGAGCTGTATTGAGGTGGCATGGTCTGCATCACTTACTAATTCTCTTCGTTTTCCTCATTCTCAAATCTCTCTTCCACAAGTGTTTATGCCCAAGAAACTCGTCACACATGTTTTGAAAGGTTATCTCATGCAACATGTAAAATATATACTATTGTTGATTGTTATCTGATTATTGCTAAAATTGACACAGTAAACTGTTCTCTGCATTTTTATCTAATCATACCCAAAATTTAAAGACTATCTCTAGAGAATATATAGAAAATGTCTGCTTGTGATACATTTTTCATCTAATTTGCTTTGGAACCATTTAAGTTTTTCCAATAAGGAAAAATACTACTCTTTTCAAAGGTTTGAAATAATATTGATTTTGCCAAAAGAAGTTATGATCTGGCCAGACTCATGGTAGTGTGAGATGACGAATTTATTCGTAGCTGCTGATTTTGAAATCCTACTAGCTCATTACCTATTTTAATAAAGATCTGTTCCTGATCTAGCCTTTTTCAAAATGTGTTCTGAGAAAAAGAAAAGAAGCAGTGTCCATTAGCTCATTCCATCTCTTAGAGGTTGCAAATAACTGGAAGAGAAATTTTGCATCAGAAAAGACCCAGTTTAAGAGTCTGGGAGGAGAATCACTTTTCAATCTTCTTTCACTTTATTGTGGTATTCATCATAGTCAGCATTTCAGTGGTCAGTTGTGGGTTGCATATATAGGGTAAATATATTAATAAGCTATATGCTTCACTACATTTTACAGTGAGATTCATGATGAACCTTGACAAACCTTGATTAAGGGAAAGATTTTAAGACGGACAAAAAGATGTGAGAAGTAACAGAAACAGCTTTAATTAAACTAAAAAAAAAAATTGATTAATGCTAAAAGCCACAGGGGTCAGCATTAAGAAAATAGTTCAGAGAAAGGAAAGAGTGGACAATGATATGAAAGGAGAATAAATTAAGTCAGAGGCCAGGCAAGCATTATTATTCAGCTTTGAGTCAAAGTCAGTATAAGAACAATGAAAAACTTAAGAGGAAACTCCATGAGATCCATAAGAACTGAAGTTAAGACACTGGTTAGAGTATAGAAATAGGAAAGCAAGCAAGAAATGACTAATGTTTATTGAGTATTTACATCATGCCAGAAAGTGCTCAATATATTCCATAAATTAATATATTCAATACTATGTTCATGAAAAGAATGTTGCTGCTAAGTGGTAATCTTTAGCAACTCTCTGGAGGAAGGAGGCCTGATTGTTACAATCTGCCAATTTCCATGCTGTAAATACCACACCATGCTCAGTTTAAAACTACCACCAAGACATTAGCAGGCATGGGATCTAGTAGGCATGAATTAGCTCCGGCATACCTATGTTTAGTTTAAAAGTGAAAAACATAAATACAAATTATAAATCCAGGCAGACAAGGGTGGACTTTATGTAAAGCTTTTCTGATTCAAAACTCTATGATATTTTTACTAAACCAGTCTTTAGGAAAAGCAAAATAAAAAACAAAAAATTGTCTAGAAAGGGGTGGAGAAATCATATATTCCTAGTACTCTGGCTGGGCTAGAAATTAAAATTAACTAAAGGCTTAAAATCACCTGAGAAACCCAAGAAATGGAGTTAGAAGAATAAAGTCCACCACCCCTGGACATCCAGAATGAAGCTTTTGAAACTTGCCTTACAACTTCTAGTTTAAAAAGAACAATATATAGAGAGGATTTCCCTCCAATACAGTCTTGTAAAGTAAAAAATATTAATAATAAAATAAAACACATAAAGAAATTTAGGAGATTAAGAAGGAAAAATGCCAGCCTCATGTTTAAAGAAACCAAAAAGTGCCCTAGAGTTACCCATATGTGGTGAATTTTTAACTGACAGGAGGAAAAGACACTAAGAAAGAATACTTGGAGCTGAGGATCTAAGAAAATTTTGGCAGAATTCAAGTTGACAAAATATTTGACACTACATGACAAAAAAAATCAAGACCCTCATATTTAGCAAAAAGGGAATGGCTGTATGGACTGATGACAGGAGTAAAGAGGATTAGTTTTGACACATAAATGGCAGGTAAAATGAATCAAACAAGAAAGTCATAATTTGGAGGAAACTATGCTAGCATGAGACTGATGAAGGAAAATAAATTATATTTTGAAAAGTCTGAGAGCCACTAATTTGAGCTGGCTGCAATGACGTAAAATTAAACAAATGAAAGCCTTGTCTCTTATTCACACCACACTCACATTTTGTTCACTTCATACTCACATGTACTCAGAATTACTGACTTGCACTCTTGTCTCTGCTTCACATATTGCCTGTAAATAACTGGACTAGGACAAACATTATAATAACTGATTAGTAGAAATAGACCAGCTTTAAATCTGAATAATTGTACTAGAATAAGAAAAAAAGAGCAAAAAATAGGATCAATGGACAAATACAAAAAGTGGTTATCAGGATATTATGATGCAACAAGCATGTATTTTGTTTTATGAAAACAATTAAAAGTATAAAGCAATTTATGTGAAATCCCAAAATACCATACAGATAATGATTTACATAATAAATTACTTTAAACCACATAAAATGATGAGCACAACATTCAGGATAGCAGGAATTAATTATTTTTTAAAAAGTAACAGAAAATGAGTTTCATGAAACAAGAGTCCAAATATTGACATGAAAGTTGATATTATATAATCTAACAACAGAGATAGGGATTAAAATATAAACAGAATTCACGCAAAAAGAATGAAGAGAGCAAAAAGGGACAACAATAAATGAAACAAAATAGACAGTAGAACTTGCTATAAACATAGAAGATAAAAGAGAAGACTATATCTGGAAAAAAGCAAACTGAGTTAGAAAAAGTAAAAAAGATTTAGCAAGAATAAGCTGAAAAACAAAAATCATATGATCATATCAATATATGCACAAAATCTTTTGACAAAATACAACACTCATTCATGTTAACAACTTTACGTACATAAAGAGTAGAGGGGAACTTCAACCTAATAAAGACTATCTACAAAAACCTACAGTTTACACCATACTTAAAGGTAGAAAACTTGAAGCTTTCTTACTAGGATCAGGTACAGTGAGATGATGACTCCTCTCACCACTCCTTTCAACATGATACTAGAAGTTTTAGCTAGTGCAATAAGACAAGAGAAGGCAATACAAGGTGTACATATTGAGGAAAAAAATAGCATTATTCATAGATGACAAAACCAACTATATAGAAAATCTGAAAGAATTAAGAAAATGTTATTTAAACTTATAAGGTTGCAGGATACAAGGTTAACATACAAAAGTCAATAATTTTCCTATACACTAGCAATGTGTAAGTAAAATCTGAAAGTAAGAACACCGATATCATTACATTTGTTGTTGTTGCTGAGTTGTTAAGTCGTGTCTGACTTTTTGGGACTCCAGGGACTGAAGCCTGCCAGGTTCCTCTCTCCAAGAGATTTCCCAGGCAAAAAAAACTGGGGTGGATTGCCACTTCCTTCTTCAGGGGATCTTCTTGATGCAGGGATCAAGCTCACATCTCCTGCATTGGCAGGCATACTCTTTACCTCTGACTGAGACCCCAGGGAAGCCCCAGTATCATTACCAAAATTAAAAAACTATACATAAATCTCAAAAGGATGTACAAAATCCACAAAATAAAAACTAAAAACATTCTGAAGACTGAAATCAAATAAGAACTAAAGAAATGAAGAGAAATTGTACGTTCATGGATACAGTCAATATCATCAAGATATCTGTTCTTCCCAACTTGATCTAGAGGTTCAATGCAATCTCAATTAAAATCTCAGCAAGTTATTTTATGAATAATGACAATGTTTATATAGAGGTGCAAAAGCCTAGGGGCCAAAACAAAACTTAAAGGAAAGAATGAGATTGAAGGACAGATACTATCCAACTTTAAGACTTATTATAAAACTATAGTAATCAGGAGAGGGAAGTATTTGTGCAAGAAGAAATAAATAGATCAGTGGAGCAGAATAAAGAGCCCACAAATAGACTTAGATATATATTTAACTGGTCAGTGATATGGAGCAAAAGCAATACAATAAAGATAGTCTTTACAACAAATTGGTAAATATAACCAGACATCTACATGCAAAAATTAACCTGGACACAGACATATATCCAACACAAAACCAAACTCAAAATGGACCACAGACCATACATCTCCTAGAAAATAACATGTGAGAAAACCTCAATGACCTTGGATATGGTGATATATTTTGGATATAATACCAAAGGCACATCCATGAAATAAATAAATAACAAGCTGGACTCCATCAAAATTAAAAATGTCTGTTCTGTGAAAGAGAATGGCAACTGAATGAGAACCCAGGCCACAGACCAGAGGGAAATATTTGAGAAAATGCTGTTTTTGATAAAGGACCAGAACACATGAAGAACACTAAAACATCAACAGTAAAAGCAAAAAATTCAAGCATAAAATAGGTCAAAAATCTTAAGACACACCTCATTGAAGAAGATACATGGATAGGAAATAAATATATGAAGTGATTTCCCATGTCATATATTATATGGAAAATGCAAATCTAAATGACAATGAGATACCACTATCCATTAGACTGGCCAAAATCTAGAATATTGACAATACCCAATTTTAGTGAGGATGTGGAATAACAGGAAGTCTCATATTTTGCTAGTGGGAAAGCAAAATAGTACAGCCATTTTGAAAGATATTTTGTTGATTTCCTACAAAATTAAGCAAACTTTAACCATTTTGATCCAACACAGTATTTCAAGGAAGGAGTTGAAAACTTCACAAAACATGTACACACAGATGTTCACAAAACACCTAGACATGGAAAACTTATGTTCACAAAATACCTAGAGGCAGTTCTCGCTATAAATGTCAAATTTCAGAAGCAACCAAGATATCCCTCAGTAGGTGAATGGATAAAACTATGACACATCCAGACAAAGAAATATCACTCAGCACACACACACAAAAAAGAGCTATGAAACCATGAAAACACAAGGAACACCCTTAAATTCATATTACTAAATGAAGTAAGCTAATTTGAAAAGGTTAAATATTGTGTGACTCCAACTATATAACATTCTGGAAAAGACAAAACTGGAGAGAGTAAAAGGTTACGGGTTATCATATTTAGGGGATTGGGAGGGATGAACAAGGAGAGTATTGTCCCTATGGTTTCATCACAATGATATGTGTCATCATATGTTGTTCAAACTCATAGCATATACAGCATGGAAAGTCAACTACAAAGTAAATTATGGACTTGGAGTGATTACGATGTGTCACTGTAAGTTCATCAGTCATAACAAATGCACCACTCTGGTGGGGGATCTTGATAACTGGGAGAGTATGCACAAGTCAAGGCAAGGGATATATGTAAAATATCTGCACCTTCCTCTCCATCTTTTGGTGAACCTATAACTGCTCTTAGAAAAGCTTAAAAAAAGCAAATTTAAATAAAAAGGAAATTATGAGAAAAATTTTATAGTGAAAATGCCATTTTAATCCAATAATCATATTAATCACCAAGAATGGCACAATTTGAAACCTTGCACCCCCTGATAAGAGGCAATGAGAACAGAATCATTTGTGTGATTTCCCGCTAAAGATGCCTAGTTCAGTTCAGTTCAGTCGCTCAGTCGTGTCCAACTCTTTGCGACCCCATGAATCGCAGCATGCTGGGCCTCCCTGTCCATCACCAACTCCTAGAGTTCACTCAGACTCACGTCCATCCAGTCAGTGATGCCATCCAGCCATCTCATCCTCAGTCGTCCCCTTCTCCTCCTGCCCCCAATCCCTCCCATCATCAGAGTCTTTTCCAATGAGTCAACTCTTCGCATGAGGTGGCCAAGGTACTGGAGTTTCAACTTTAGCATCATTTCTTCCAAAGAAATCCCAGGAATGGATTGGTTGGATCTCCTTGTAGTCCAAGTGACTCTCAAGAGTCTTCTTCAACACCACAGTTCAAAAGCAAAGATGCATAACTCAAATCTAATCATGAGAAACCATCAGACACACACAAATTGAAGAACATTTCAGAAGATAGGTGGCTTGTAATCTTCAAAAGTGTCAGGATCAAGAAATCAAAGAATCATTAACTATGTCAAAAAACAGAAATAAACAAAAGAGGCATGACAACTAAGCACCGTGTATGATTGTGAACTGCCTCGATTTTCCATAAAGAATGATATTGGAAAAAGTGGCAAAATTTGAATGGAGTCTGAAGTAGATTGGTTGGATCTCCTTGCAGTCCAAGTGACTCTCAAGAGTCTTCTTCAACACCACAGTTCAAAAGCAAAGATGCATAACTCAAATCTAATCATGAGAAACCATCAGACACACACAAATTGAAGAACATTTCAGAAGATAGGTGGCTTGTAATCTTCAAAAGTGTCAGGATCAAGAAATCAAAGAATCATTAACTATGTCAAAAAACAGAAATAAACAAAAGAGGCATGACAACTAAGCACCATGTATGATTGTGAACTGCCTCGATTTTCCATAAAGAATGATATTGGAAAAAGTGGCAAAATTTGAATGGAGTCTGAAGTAATGTCTATAATGCACCAGTGTTAATTTCCTGATTTTGATGGTATGTTGTGGTTATATAGGAAATAAACACTAAATTACTTGAGTCTGGAATAACATGATTTAGAGAGAAATGAAAAGAATGAAAGAAGTTGCTTCCAAGAAGATATCAGAACGAGGGAAACAACTTAGAAAACAAAAGAAATAAATAATTTAACTCTATAAAAGTAACTGAATAATTTATTTACAGATACACACTCAAATGGTAAAACACAGTTTATACTAGGGAATATATATTTGCAATTTCTAATAAAACTCATAGGAAGAGATCTTCATTTTCAGAAATGGTAGAGAAGTTATTTGGAAAAATTATGTTAAGAACAATTTGAAATGCTGGAGAGAATATAAACAACAGTTCTTTTAAAGTATATAGTAAAGTTGCAGGATATAAAATCAACACACAGAAATCCTTTGCATCTTATGCACTAATAATGAGAAAGTAGAAAAAGAAATTAAGGAAACAATTCCATTCACCATTGCAACGAAAAGAATAAAATAGGAACAAATCTACCTAAAGAAACTAAAGACCTATATACAGAAAACTATAAAACACTGATGAAAGAAATCAAAGAGGGCACTAATAGATGGAGAAATATACCATGTTCACGGATTGGAAGAATCAATATAGTGAAAATGAATGTATTACCCAAAGCAATCTACAGATTCAATGCAATCCCTATCAAGCTACCAGCGGTATTTTTCACTGAACTAGAACAAATAATTTCAAGATTTGTATGGAAATAAAAAAAACCTCGAATAGCCAAAGCAATTTTGAGAAAGAAGAATGGAACTGGAGGAATCAACTTACCTGACTTCAGGCTCTACTACAAAGCCACAGTCATCAAGACAGTATGGTACTGGCACAAAGACAGAAATATAGATCAATGGAACAAAATAGAAAGTCCAGAGATAAATCCACACACATACAGACACCTTATCTTGGACAAAAGAGGCAAGAATATACAATGGAGTAAAGACAATCTCTTTAACAAGTGGTGCTGGGAAAACTGGTCAACCACTTGTAAAACAATGAAACTAGATCACTTCCTAACACCATACACAAAAATAAACTCAAAATGGATTAAAGATCTAAACATAAGACCTGAAACTATAAAACTCCTAGGGGAGAACATAGGCAAAACACTCTCCGACATAAATCACAGCAGGATCCTCTTTGATCCGCCTCCCAGAATACTGGAAATAAAAGCAAATATAAACAAATGGGATCTAATTAAAATTAAAAGCTTCTGCACAACAAAGGAAACTATAAGCAAGGTGAAAAGACAGCCTTCTGAATGGGAGAAAATAATAGCAAATGAAGCAACTGACAAACAACTAATCTCAAAAATATACAAGCAACTTATACAGCTCAATTTCAGAAAAATAAATGACCCAATCAAAAAATGGGCCAAAGAACTAAATAGACATTTCTCCAAAGAAGACATACAGATGGCTAACAAACACATGAAAAGATGCTCAACATCACTCAGAGCAAATCCAAATCAGACAAATCCAAATCAAAACCACAGTGAGATACCATTTCACGCCAGTCACAATGGCTGCGATCCAAAAGTCTACAAACAATAAATGCTGGAGAGGGTTTGAAGAAAAAGGAACCCTCTTACAGTGTTGGTGGGAATGCAAACTAGTACAGCCACTATGGAAAACACTGAGGAGATTCCTTAAAAAAATGGAAACAGAGCTTCCATATGACCCAGCAATCCCACTGCTGGGCATACACACCAAGGAAACCAGAATTGAAAGAGACATGTGTACCCCAATGTTCATCGCAGCACTGTTTATAACAGTCAGGACATGGAAGCAACCTAGATGTCCATCAGCAGACAAATGGATAAGAAAGCTGTGGTACATATACGCAATGGAGTATTACTCAGCCATTAAAAAGAATACATTTGAATCAGTTCTAATGAGGTGGATGAAACTGGAGCCGATTATACAGAGTGAAGTAAGCCAAAAAGAAAAACATCAATCCAGTATATTAATGCATATATTTGAAATTTAGAAAGATAGTAATGAAAACCCTATATGTAAGATAGCAAAAGAGACACAGATGTATAGAACAGTCTTTTGGATTCTGTGGGAGGGGGCGAGGGTGAGATTATTTGGGAGAATGGCATTGAAACATATATATTAGCATATGTGAAATGGATCGCCAGTCCAGGTTCGATAAATGAGACAGGGTGCTCAGGGCTGGTGCACTAGGATGACCCAGAGGGATGGGATGGGAGGGAGGTGGGAGGGGGGTTCAGGATGGGGAACACCTGTCTCTTATACACATCTAGATGTGTATAAGAGACAGCACTTAAGAATCTGCTTTCCCACAAAATACACCCTGTAGATGTGTATAAGAGACAGCATGTATATTATCATATGTGAAGCAAATCGCCAGTCCAGGTTCAATGCATGATACAGGATACTTAGGGCTGGTGCACTAGGATGACCCAGAGGGATGGGATGGGAGGGAGGTGGGAGGGGGGTTCAGGATGGGGAACACATGTACACCCATGGCTGATTCATGTCAATATATGGCCAAACCACTACAATATTATAAAGTAATTAGCCTCCAATTAAAATGAATAAATTTATTAAAAAATATTTTAAAAAACTTAAAAAAAATCATTCTTAACTCCCAGCCCAGACTTACTGAGTTGGAATCTGCATTGTTAACAATCACCCAGGTGTGTTATAGGCATATTGAACTTTAAAACCACCAGTCTTAATCACTATACACTTAAATGCTGCTCAAATACCCATAAGTGATGTCAGTAATGGTGGCTGCAGAACTGGTGTTTTACGAACTAAACAGCATTTATTTCTTAGCTCAAAGGTTAATTTGAGTTTATTTATCCCCTAATATAAATATAAATATTTGCATTTATTTATAGGGGTAGCAACCTACTACTATAAATAAATAGTAGCAATAGGAGTATATTTATTTTAGGAGGAGCAACCCACTCCTATAAATATAAATAGTTATAATATTTATCCCCTTTAGAATTTATTTCCTCTCATTTTACTTCAAACTCTGCATAGCAATTAAAAAGTGTCAATTAAGGAAGCCAGAAGATTTATATATCTTTGAAAACAATTAAAGGAATTATTAGATCATTGGTGCCTTTATAAGTATTTCAAAACATCTTCCAGAGAACTGAGAAGACAGGAATAATGGAACATTGAATCGCCATCAATCACTTTAATTGTTAACATTTACCATAACTGACAGGAAATTTCATACCTATCATTGTCTTAATGTTTCAGATAGTGCAGAGGAATGTTAATATAATTGAACAATCCAGAAACTGAGGTATATGATAGACTTTAAAACCAATGTATTTCAGTTAGGAAAATTTCTTTTAAAATTGCTGCTTGCATTAAGTACTTCACATGTCATATAGTTTGTTGCAATATTTCTATGGGATAAACTTATTTTCCTTATATTTCAATAGAAAAATGAAGATCAAAGAGGTTAATACAATTAATAGTAGCCTGACTAGCTATTACTATGTTTTAATGGAATAGATGAATCCACCTCCAATGCAGGAGACTGCCTGAAATGAACGAGACCTGGGTTTGATCCCTGGTTTGGGAGAATCCCCTGGGGAAGAAAATGGCAACCTACTCCAGTACTCTTGCCTGGGAAATCCCACGGACAGAGGAGCCTTGTAGACTGTCTACAGTTCACAGAGTTGCAAAGAATAGGACACGACTGAGTGACTAAACCACCACCAGATCTGGCTATTTGCAAGTTGATGCTCTTTTCTATTTCAACGAATTCAGTTCAGAGGAGTTTTCATAAATCACTTGCTTATGACATTTTCTTTACACTCAATATATTTGAAGCCTTCCACATTACCCAGTAGAAACTAATAATTTTAACTATTATTTAAATTATTATTTAACTATTATTTAATTTCAGTCATGTCTGAACTCTGTGCGACCCCACAGACAGCAGCCCACCAGGCTCCTCTGTCCCTGGGATCCTCCAGGCAAGAATACTGGACCAGGTTGCCACTTCCTTCTCCAACGCATGCATACATGTTAAGTCGCTTCAGTTATGTACGACTCTATGCGACCCTATGGACAGCAGCCCACCAGGCTCCTCTGGCCACGGGATTCTCTAGGCAAGAATACCGGAGTGGGTTGCCATTTCCTTCTCCAGCATACCATATTTTTGATAAGTACTCTTCTAAACTATTTTCTGTGATAAACTTGTATTTCCTTTCTGTTTTTGGTGTTACCAGTTAGTGACTTTCATTTATGTATCTGTTAATCTAAAATAAATAGACTGCCAGATATTGTCTCAGAAAAGATGGGTTAATCAGATACCAGCAGAGGTTTGCAATATCAGGTCTTGCAACTGTGGTGAGTCACATGAAAGTCAACCTCAAGGAAAGAGAAAGAGAACATACATATTGAAGGCAAAAAGGAAGTTGGCAGTCCTATAGTAAAGAACGAGTCTGTGGCTTTTCACTGGCTGAGTCCTTGCCAAGAAACAGAGCTCTCTTTCTCCTAGTGACTCAGTTATTATGGCAAGGCGTGAGAGCCCCCTTTGCAGTCTCTCAACTCTACTTAAATGAAGTTTCTGTTTATTAATTTTTTACAATTTTTTCCTTTTTACATTTTGTGTAATTTCCTCTAGGAGCTTATCTGGATTAAAAGAAAATGAAAATAGAATGACAGTTCCCCAAATCACTCAGTTCAGTTCAGCTGCTCAGTCATGTCCAACTATTTGTGACCCCATGGACTGCAGCATGACAGGCTTCCCTGTCCAGGGCCAGCTCCTGGAGCCTACTCAAACTCATGTCCATTGAGTCAGTGATGTCATCTACCATCTCATTCTCTGCCACCCTCTTCTCTTCCTGCCTTCAATCTTTCCCAGCATCAGGGTCTTTTCCAATGAGTCAGTTCTTTGCATCAGGTGGAAAAAGTATTGGCGCTTCAGCTAAATCATCACTCCTTGCGATGAATACTCAGGATTGGTTTCCTTTAGGATTGACTGGTTTGATCTTGCAGTCCAGGGGACTTTCAAGAGTCTTCTCCAATACCACAGTTCAAAAGTATCAGTTGTTCGGTGCTCAGCTTTCTCTACAGTCCATGAAATTAAAAGACACTTACTCCTTGGAAGAAAAGTTATAACCTCCAATTAAGTGTCTTAATTTCATGGCTGCAGTCACCATCTTCAGTGACTTCAGAGCCCAAGAAATAAAGTCTGTTACTGTTTCCATGGGTTCCCCATTATTTGCCATGAACTGATAGGACTGGATGCCATGATCTTAGTTACTTGATGTTGAGTTTTAAGCCAATTTTTTCACTCTCCTCTTTCACCTTCATCAAGAGGCTCTTTAGTTCCTCCTCACTTTCTGCCATAGGGTGGTGTCATCTGCATATCTGAGGTTATTGATATTTCTTCCAGTACTCTTGATTCCAGCTTGTGCTTCTTCCAGCCCAGCATTTTGCATGATGTACTCTGCATGTAAATTAAATAGACAGGGTGACAATATACAGCCTTGACGTACTCCTTTTCCAATTTGGAACCAGTCCATTGTTCCATTCCTAGTTTTAACTGTTTCTTCTTGACTTGCATACAGATTTCTCAGGAGGCAGGTAAGGTGGTCTAGTATTCCCATCTCTTTCAGAATTTTTCACAGTTTCTTATGATCTGCACAGTTAAAGGCTTTAGCATAGTCAATGAAGCAGCAGTAGATGTTTTCTGGAATTCTCTTGCTTTTTCTGTGATCCAATGGATGATGCCAATTTGATCTCTGATACTTCTGTGTTTTCTAAATCCAGCTTGAACATTTGGAAGTTCATGGTTGGTGTACTGTTGTATGTTGTACATACTTTGCAAGTATGTGAAATGAGTGCCTTGTTTGGTACTTGGAATATTCTTTGGCACTGCCTTTCTTCGATTGGAAGGAAAACTGATCTTTTACAGTCCTGTGGCCACTGCTGAGTTTCCGAATTTGCTTGCATATTGATTGAAGCACTTTCACCTGTAATAGCTCAGTTGGAATTCCATCACCTCCACTAGCTTTGTTCGTGGTGATGCTTCCTAAGGCCCACTTGACTTCACATTCCAGGATGTCTGGCACTAGGTGAGTGATCACCCAATCCTGGTTACTGGGTCATTAACGTCTCTTTGTATAGTTCTTCTGTGTATTCTTGCTACCTCTTCTTAATATCTTCTGCTTTTGTTAGGTCCATATCCATTCTGTCCTTTCATGTGCCCATCTTTGCATGAAATATTCCCTTGATATCTCTAATTTTCTTGAAGAGATCTCTAGTCTTTCCCATTCTATTATTTTCCTCTATTTCTTTGCGGTGATCACTGAGGAAGGCTTTCTTATCTCTCCTTGCTATTCTTTGGAACTCTGCATTCAGATGGATATATCTTTCCTTTTCTCTTTTGCTTTTTACTTCTCTTCTTTTCTCAGCTGTGTTAAGGCTTCTTCAGACAACCATTTAGCTATTTTTAACTTCTTTTTCTTGGGGATTGTTTGGATAACCACCTCCTGTATAATGTTACAAACCTCTGTCCATAGTTCTTCAGGCACTCTATCAGATCTAATCTCTTGAATCTGTTTGTCACTTTTTCTGTATAATCATAAGAGATTTGATTTAGGTCATACCTGGGTGGCCTAGTGGTTTCCCCTACTTTTTGTATGAATTTTGCAATAAGGAGTTCATGATATGAGTCACAGTCAGCTCCCAGTCTTGTTTTTCCAAACTGTATAGAACTTCTCTATCTTTAGCTACAAAGAATATAATCAATCTAATTTTGGTATTGACCATCTATGATGTCCATGTGTATAGTTGTCTCTTGATTTGTTGAAAGAGGAGTGCTTGCCATGATCAGTGCATTCTCTTGGCAAAACTCTGTTAGCCTTTGCCCTGCTTCATTTTGTACTCCAGTACTAAGCCTGCTAGTTACTCTAGGTATATCTCCTGACAGACCACTCAGGTCATCTCCTATGTCACTCTATAATATACAGAGACTAAATGTTACTGGAACCAAACTTACACTGTTGACTGTGGTACAGTCATTTTATGTTCAAACTGGGCATAAACTACCAGTGCTGGTGGGATTCCCATTGGACTTTTGGAGGCAGATTATATTTCTCTAGTCTATGGTTCTAAAGGGCTCATGCTGGTATTGTACAAAATTAATGGGAAAATGAACAAGAGAAGCAAGTCTGTCATGTATTTTTCATAAGAATATTGAGCAATGAGTTGTGTTGTATTTAATAAGTGGAATGAAAATACAATAATAGTTGTTGGTAACCTCAATATATCCATTTATACTTACCTTGGTTGGGATTTTTATGAATGAATATTTTAAAAGTCCTTGGTAAGATATAATTTGGGTAACAAGTGGGAAATAATAAACACATACACTTTAAAAAATAACATTTCTTTTCCTCTATCATTGGCAAGTTTCCTACATATGCAAAAGGGAAAATGGAATACTGTCCAAGCTTTCAGAGAGAAGTTCCTAAATAATTATGGCTGTATTTTACCATTGTATAGCACTTTCAATAAACTATGAAAAAATTTAATAGATTATGCAAATGTGACAATCTGTGATACAGGGAGTTCAAACCTGGTGTTCTGTGACATTCTAGAGGGGTGTGATGGGGTAGAAGGTGAGAGAGGTTCAATAGGGAAGGGACATATGTATACCTATGGCTGATTCATGTTGATGTATGGCAGAAACTAACACAATACTGTAAAGCAATTATCCTCCAATTAACAATAAATAAATTTTCAAAACGGATTCAAAGTGTGATATGAAACAAATTTAAGAAGGGTGTAATGAATAAAATTACTTATGGAGAGATTGGANAGGGACATATGTATACCTATGGCTGATTCATGTTGATGTATGGCAGAAACTAACACAATACTGTAAAGCAATTATCCTCCAATTAACAATAAATAAATTTTCAAAACGGATTCAAAGTGTGATATGAAACAAATTTAAGAAGGGTGTAATGAATAAAATTACTTATGGAGAGATTGGAGAATAACCAGGAAATGTAAGAAGAAGAGGGAATATTCCAGTCTTCAGGAGAAGCCCTCTTTGAATGACATTTAAGCTGACACCTGAAGGCTGAGAAGGAGTCTTCAATTAAGAACAGGGTTTGGCATATTGGATAGAAAGATGAGAGAGTATAAAAAAAAAAGACAAGGGTCCTAGTTCTGAGTCTTGAGGATCTCTGACACTTGAAGTCTGGTTCAACAAATAAGTACAAAAGTAATGAGAACAAAGAGTGGTATGAGGAAAATCTGGAGACTTGCTGGCAAAGAAAATAAGATTGTAAGCTCCTGCCATGAGATCATTTAAGAGAAGGACAAATTAATAGTGGGGGACAGGAATGAAGAATCCAGAGAAAGATGGTTGACAAGTGTTAAATGAGAAGGAAGAGACACAATGGGGAGGTAACACTTTTGTGATAAAAAGAAGTACATTTGGTGGGCACGAGAATTGGAGAAAGCAGTAAAGGGAGAAGACAGAACATTGACTGGAAGAGAATAGATAAATAAGAGTGTTTATGAGTTACTTTTGAGTTTATTTTCCAAATTTATTCTTCTTCAGAACAAAATCGATTGCTTTGATTACTTTCAGGTCTTCTGAGATTCCATAGGAATTTTCAGTTCAGTCCAGTTACTCAGTTGTGTTCGACTCTTTGTGACCCCAGGTCACACCAGGTCTCCCTGTCCATCTCCAACTCCCAGAGTTTACCCAAACTCATGTCCATTGAGTCGGTGATGCCATCCAACCATCTCACCCTCTGTCATCCCCTTCTCCTCCTGCCTTCAATCTTTCCCAGCATCAGGCCCTTTTCAAATGAGTCAGCTCTTTGCATCAGGTGGCCAAAGTATTGGAGTTTCAGCTTTAACATCAGTCCTTCCAATGAACACCCAGGACTGATCTCCTTTAGGATGGACTGGCTGGATCTCTTTGTAGTCCAAGGGACTCTCAAGAGTCTTCTCCAACACCACAGTTCAAAAGCATCAAAACCATAGCCTTGACTAGATGGACCTTTGTTGGCAAAGTAATGTCTTTGCTTTTTGATATGCTGTCTAGGTTGGCCATAACTTTCCTTCTAAGGAGCAAGCATCTTTTAATTTCATGGCTGCAGTCACCAAGAGGTTCTGTAATGATGGGCTATAAGAGAGAAGTGAGAAGGAACCAAAATGTCAACAACACACCCATTCAATAATCATTAAAGCAGATGAGCCTGATATCAAAGATGAGCATGGGCAGATGTGCACACAAATAAGCCTATTTATTAAGTTTCCAGTAATATCTGTCTACATTGGTGAGTCTAGATGTTATTATGGAATGCAACTATAAAAAGAAATATAATTGCAAAATCCAAGCTGATCCTATTTATTCTTTGTGATGAGTAGGCTTAATAGGAATTTTCTACAGAAATAAACTGTCATCAAGCATAAATAGAACATACGTTCTGAATTGGTTCTTTGCTCCAATTATTAGGCCTTTCATTCTTGTATGCAGACTTAATTTAGTGATTAATTGGAATGTGGGAGGACAGCTTATGTTGCCTTGGCAGCTTTGTAGGATTTACATGCTACTTCTAGACAGCTATATCAAATGTGGATTTAATCAGAACTCCTTATCCTCTGCTTCCAAGAAAATTCTATAGGAAATTGGGTTTCCCCAGTTCCTGGACTGGTTTGACAGAAGGAATTAGGCTTTTTATTTTTATGGCTTCAAAATTTCATTATATAAGGCCTTTTGCTAAGTCAGCTGCCTAAGTGACATAGCTAAATCTAATGAATTATATTCATCTTTCTCAAGACTAGATAGTAGGAACGAAGGGTAAGTTTGGATATCAGTACATTCCCATAATCATTAAAACTGAACCAGAAGCAGATTGTAAAGACCAAGATACTAGTTTACTTCTCTCCTAGGACATTTAGTGCTTATTTACTAAACCAAGGAAAAGATTACCATCGTATATTTGGTAAATTTCTATGGACTAGATTACTTTGTGTCAAATTTCTCAACATCTTATCTGGTTCCAAGTCTGTCATGCAAGAAGTATCACTGAGTATAAATGTGATAAGAAATGCATTTTAATTAAATATGTTTGCTTCATATAGAGGTATTAGACTGGCTCTTTATTTTGGAAGCAGTCAACCAACACCATTCTTGGGCATGAAGTGTATTTAAGGCAGGGGGATACTTGGGTTTGTCTGATGTTTCCTCGTAATTAAATTCAGGTTGTGGACTTTCAATATCTGTGGGTAGACATCAAGAAATCAGGCAAAACTCTGTTAGCCTTTGGCCTGCTTTGCTTTGTACTGCAAGGCCAAATCTTCCTTTTACTCCAGGTGTCTCTTGACTTCCTATTTTTGCATTCCAGTCCCCTATAATGAAAAGGACATTTGTGTGTGTGTGTGTGTGTGTGTGTGTGTGTTAACTCTAGAAGGTCTTTTAGGTCTTCATAGAACCATTTAACTGCAGATTCTTCACCATTACTGGTTGAGGCATAGACTTGGATTACTGTGATACTGAATGGTTTGCCTTGGTAATGAAGAGATCATTCTGTTGTTTTTGAGACTGCATCCAAGTACTGCTTCAGTCTCTTTTGTTGACTATGATGGCTACTCCATTTCTTCTAAGGGATTTTTGCCCACAGTAGTAGATATAATGGTCATCTGAGTTAAATTCACCCATTCATTCACCCATGACCAGAAGATGGTGGAGTAGAAGAATGTGAGCTCATCTTCTCCTGTGAGAACTCAAAAATTACAACTCAGGGCTGAACAATCATCCACAGGAAAATGTTGGATCCAAGTAAAAAGATTTCCACATCCAGGGGCAAAGGAGAAGCCCCAGAAAGATGGTAAGAGGGGCAAAATCACGTTTAGAATAAAACTCCGTACCTGCCAGAGATGCTCAGAGGGCTCAAACAAACCTTGTGCACACCAGGACCCAGAGACCTCATAGAGACAGAGCCAGAACTGTGTTTGAATGTCTCCTGTGGAAGTACGGGTCAGCAGTGGCCTGCCACAGGGGCAGGGGTTCTGGGTGCAGTAGACCTGGGTATGGCATAAGCCTTCTTGGAGGAGGTCATCATTAGCCCCACCATAGAGCTGACAGAACTTACACAGGACTGGGGAAACAGACTCTTGGAGAGCACAAACAAATCCTTGTGCACGCCTGGACCCAGAAGAAAGGAGCAGTGACCTCAGAAGAGACAGACCCATACTTGCCTGTGAATGCCCAGGAGTCTCTGGCAGAGGTGCCCTGCTGCAGGGTCGGGGGCACTGAGTGCAGCAGTGTGTGCATGGAACCTTCTGAAAGAGGTTGCCATTGTCTTCATTACCTCTACCATAGTTTGGCCTCAGGTCAAACAATAGGGAGGAAACAGAGCCCCGCCCATCAGCAGAAAATTGAATTAAAGATTTACTGAACATGGCCCCACTCATCATAACAAGACCCAGTTTCCCCTTCAGTCAGTCTCTCCCATCAGGAAGTTTCGATAAGCCTCTTATCCTTCTTCATCAGAGGACAGACAGAATGAAAACCACAATCACAGAAAACTGACCAAACTGATCACATGGACCACAGCCTTGTCTAACTCAATGAAACTATGAATCATGCTGTGTAGGGCCACCCAAGATGGATGGGTCATGGTAGATTGTTCTGAAAAAATGTGGTCCACTGGAGAAGGGAATGGCAAACCACTTCAGTATTCTTGCCTTGAGAACCCCATGAACAGTATGAAAAGGCAAAAAGATAGGACACTGAAAAATGAACTTCAGTGCCCAATATGCTACTGGAGATCAGTGGAGAACTAACTCCAGAAAGAATGAAGAGACAGAGACAAAGCAAAAACAACACTCAGTTGTGGATGTGACTGGTGATGGAAGTAAAGTCTGATTCTGTAAAGAGCAATATTGTGTAGAAACCTGCAATGTTAGGTCCATGAATCAAGGCAAAGTGATCAAACAGGAGATGGCAAGACATTGACATTTTAGGAATCAGTGAACTAAAACGGACTGGAATGGGTGATTTAACTCAGATGACCATTATATCTACTACTGTGGGCAAGAATCCCTTAGAAGAAGTTGAATAGCCATCATAGTCAACAAAAAGTCTTAAAAATCAATAATTTAAACAACTAATCCATTAAAAGTCAGCAAAATATCAGACACTTTAGCAAAAAAAAATGCATATAAGTCTATGAAAAAATGTTCCTTGTCATGTCATTAAACCTGTAAATTTCAATGACAGTGAGATACTAGTATACATCTGTTCAGCTCAGTTGCTCAGTCATGTTAGACTCTTTGCGACCCCATGAATCACAGCATGCCAGGCCTCCCTGTCCATCACCAACTCCCAGAGTTCATTCAA
>SJYX01011289.1:380073-450936 GCA_006410675.1 Oreotragus oreotragus | reverse complement strand
CCCCCATGTGCCCCCTGTCCCCGTGTCCCCCCGTCCCTTGAGGCTCACGGACCGTCCTGGTCTCCCGACTCCCCGCAGACTCACTTGAAGGAAGGCGTCTGCAGCCCCGCACACAGCCCGTGAGCTCTAAGGTGGCGGCTGTTTACCGCAGGCATCGGTTACGGTGACATCAGTGCTTAGTGCTGAGAAATGCAAGCCAGTTGTGAGCAGTGTTTTCCTCGAGGCTTACACCTTCTCATTTTCTGGGACGTGGATGGGGAGATGGCGTTTAAATTTGGCGAGTCCCATCTGACAGTCTGCCCGGGAGACAGCCTTTTGGATCGTACCCCGGGGGTGCGGGTGAGGGGCGATGGGTTTTGCAGTGAGCAGGACCTTCCGCGTCTGCGCTGGGCCGGCGGGGAGGCCCTCCCCCGCTTACCTGGCCACGCAGATGGCAGCTCCTGGTGCTGGCTCTTCTCCGAGCACCTCTGTAAAGGGCCCTCCAGAGGCTTGTATACATGTCTTAGTTCATTGTCAAGTGGACTTGGTCAGAAACTTGGCTCAGGTTGTTGTGGCCCTAGAGTGAATTCTCCTTGTGCTCCAGGATTTTAAATTGTTTTTACTTTTTGGATAGGATACTGAACACCATGGCTTAATTCCAGAATTTTAGAGAAAACAGGGTTTAGATGGTCCTCTTGAAAAGACTCTATAGGAACTTAGACCTGGTTTCCTAGCCAAGCTGCCCTTTTGTGTTTATGATGCTAGCCTTTCTAGGTGTGGGGCAGAAAATGGGCTCTAGAGTAATATGTACCAAATATTGCGTGCAAGTATACCTGGCACAAGTGTTTAATAACCATAAGTAATTTTTTTTTCTTTCCTGTTTGGGTTTGGGAGACCTGTGGATGATGAAATTGGATACAGTTTTGTTTGCATGCTCCCTGTTTAAGTTAAGACCAACCCTCCAATCCCCCCACTCTTCTTCCCATCTCAACCTCTAGCTCTCACACCAAAATTTTAATGATCGGTTAAAAATGAAACTCAGACCTCTGAACCTAGAAGTAAATATCAAACAAGAAACAATTGAGCTCTTCCTTCCAGCTCACATGTGCTTTTTTTTTTTCAGAAAGGATGGTACACACCGTAGACGAGATTTTACTCGCTCAGCACAGGAGAATAAAGGGTCAGAGTGGACCCTTTCTTGGGTCTGTTGAAAATTCCCATGGGTAAGGATTTTGGTTGCTGTTGGTTTAACCTGTCCAGGTGGAACCATAAGCCTTTCCTAATTTCTCCTGGCACTGGCATCTAAGAAATGGCCTGGGTGGATGACGCCTGACCAGCAAACAGGGCACACTCTTAGATTTGATGGGCTGTACCTCTGGACTGAGCTTTGCAGGGAGCAGCCATGTACCCCCTCTTACTGTACCAGGCTTATTATGACCAGATTAAAAGGCTATCAGACCTAATGTTCTTGAAAGCCTGAGTAACATCAGTGGTTTATGTATGTCCCGTTATACTGGATATGACATTTCAGTAATAATCATACTCTGGATTTCCTTACTGCTTTTCTTTGAGGAAGTGAAAGCTTTTTTATTGCCTTTTATCTCACTGAGTCTGAGGTCATCAGGTTTAGTGCAGTATATTATTTCCCACTTTATGGATAAAGAAATGGAGGGACATGATTTGTTCTAAATTGTGAGTGGACGGCTAAGTTGGACTTCGATTTTTCCTTCATATGAAACTTCACTAATACTTTCATAAGGGAAAAAACCCTCTTTTTTTGAAACCTGGAAGACTTAAAGATACCAAACCATTATGCTTTTCAGATTACTAGAGAGCTGAGAATAGTTGACATTTGCTGGGTGCTTATGTGTAGGGGCTTATGTGTGCCAGGCGTTTCACGTGCATTACCTCACTTGTTCCCCACGACAGTCTGCAAGGTAGGACGTATTATTTTCCCTGGTTTTACAGATGATGAACTAGGGTTTGGTGAGATGCAGTTCAAGGCAGTGACAAGGCAGGTCAGGCCTCAAAGCTGGGCAGATTCTGCAGTGTGTGCGTCTAACCTCCCTGGGTGTTAGTGGAGATGGGGAGCAGACAGCAGAGTCCCTGACACCTGTTGCCACTGCTTGCCTGGCTCTGATGGGCTGTGCTTGTCCAGGGGTTTCATTTTTCACTGAAGTAGAGTAGTGGAAAAGATTCTGGACTATTCCTGGGCCAGAAGCATTCTTTAGCCAGGTCATTACTTTAGGAAAAAATAAGAGTTGAAAAAATATCTGTATTTGGAGAGTGTGAAATGTTTTATGAGGCCAGATGGGGAACATAGAGAGGGAGACAATTGAAATGGTTTGTGGACGAAAGAAATGTGTGATATTCTAACCCAGGTAACTCTTTTAGTACCCAGGCTTTTAAACTTAAGCTGCAGGTTGAAATTGTAAACCTGGAGGCCTGGCACTTGGGCTAAAATCTGTGCAGTAAATAAGACTCTCAGTTTCTACTTTAGGTGGCAGAGTTGAAAAATCTGATTCCTTTTTGGTTTCTAACTTCTACAAATAATGTGGTACACTGGGAGTGGTGGGGATATTGTTCAGAAATTTACCTAAACTCTCTTTGGGCTTTCCCTTGCCTCCATGCACCCTTCTTTCACCTTTGGTTCCACTTTTTAGAATTCAGCTCTGATCCTGTGGAGTGGAGTGGGTGGTGGAGGGGACAGAACAACATCGCTTCCCTCTGGGGCTCAGCTGCATGTGACTTGCTGTTTTCTTGGTGTGGGCTTTAGCTGTCTTCTGGTGTTAAGGCTTATTATGAGAATCAAGAAACTGGGGAGGGAGGACAGGGAAACTGTTGCCCTAAAAACTCTACAGTTCATTCACTTTTTGTCAGTGTCAGTCTTCACAGAGAAGAAAAAATTGCCACAATTGAAAAAAAAAAAAAGGAATAAAGTGGTAATAATCAGATTAAAGAAAGGAGAAGTAGGATTGTTGGTTTGAACCCTGGAGGAAGGTGGAAGAGAAAAGGCAGAAGTATCTGCTAAGTGGTCAGTCCTTAGAGGTACCTCCTCACTGTTTGTGGGGAGGAGGAAAGAGCAGGTGTGTGTGTTTGGCTGAAGGCCAGGAGAGGGTCTTCTTGCGTTAGGCCGGTCTACAGAGGTCTGTTTAACTGTGTATCTAGGGAAGGATCTGGTCTGGTGGACTGTGGAAGGAGGGGAGCAGCATTCCGTCAGGCGGTTGACTAGTAGCTTTTATTGATTTTTCTTTACTATCTTGAAACATCTAACTACACAAAAGGCAGTGTGAAACTTTGGTTGGTCTGGCTTCATCCTGTCTCTTCCCCTGCCTCTTTTCTGTTGCTGATACGTCAGCGTTGGAGCTTAAAGACGGGGGCAGAGCAGCCCAGAGGCAGGACCAGGGGTGGGCGATACTTCTACAGCCCATCACCCCCTGGGTTACGACAACACACCGCCGCAGGCTGTCCTGGCCTACAAAATGCCCACCTACGAAGGTCCCAGCGACACCCCTCCATGCCTTCCCTCACTTCACCCGCTCCTGCTGCCTTGTGATTGCATTGTTGGGGCTTGTGCGTGGGAGAGGAGCAGTGGGTGAGCAGTGCCTCGATGGTGGTCTCTGCAGGAGTGCATGGAGGAGGGTGGCTGTGTGCTGGGCCTGCTCTGTGGGGGCTGCACACTCAGTCCTCATGGCGCCCCTGTCTCCTGCACGAGGACCCTGAGATGGAGAGCTCAGTGATGGCCCCAGTGGAAATGGTGGGCTCAGCTTCAGACTCAGGCGTTCGGGTCCAGAGCTGTGCTGTCACGGACCAGTCAAAGGCGACTGACTGGGGTGGACTTACCTCTGTTCTGGTGGCCACCCTGTCTCTCTTCCAACCATCCCTGCACTGTTTCACGTTGTCCTTCTCTTCACTTTTGCATTACCTGCTTAAAGTGGTCTATGAAAGGTGCATTTAGGTTAAACTGACGCATTCCGTCAAAACGGGCAGAGTTGGAGGAGATGACTTTGAAGCATCCAGAGGGGGACACCTGTGGGTGCCCCAGAAGGTACACTTAGCACAGTGTAGGGGCTTCAGGGACCTCGGGCTGGGCCGTGGGATCTGGAAAGAGTGTTGGTTAAAGTCTGCTCCCTGAAAAGCTCAGGAAACCCGTCCCCTTCCCTCCTATCTTTTTTGCCTTGCGTGGGTTTCTGATCCCTAAAACCAAGAACTCACACAAACCCGATTACTATCCTAGCTGAACTACTTTGTGGATGGTTTTTATTTTGTTCTGTTTTTAAACGAACTAGTGTGGGATCCTAACCACTGTTTGGAGCAGAACCCTTTACCCAGTTTGGTCATGCCTGGTCAGAGTCATTTGTTTCCCTATGAAAAACGAATAGGAAGTATTTGAACTCGTGACATGGACCTGTTTCAGTTTGTTTCCAGAGCAGAGAGGCTCTTCTCAAAACCAGACTTGCATAGGTAGGGGAAAAAACAACCTTCTGCCTTTGGCATTTTAAACACCTTTAGATAAGTGGATACCACAGGCAATTGTATAGGATCAGCCATCACTCAGTGAGTCTCACTGTGGGCCAGACACTGCCGAGCACCTGTGAGCACACACTGCTTCTAATCTCCTGCTTCCTGTTCGGGAAGCTTCCAGAGAGGCTGAGGTCCAGAACCGTAGATACTCTGCAGAGGCCAGATGACTGCAGATCCTGTGCATTTAATCACCTTGCTGTGAGGTGATGTGTGGAGGGAGCAAACAGAAGAGGAAGCAAGGAAGAAAAGGACAGTAAAGGGCAGGGGAGAGAGATTGGTGAGATGGCAGCGTAGCTGGGCCTCCAGGGCTCACTGAGCTCGGTGTGCCTCAGTGGGCTGAGCAGGACCCAGAGATGCTGCTGCCTGGACCACCCTCAGCGAGCCTAGGGACAGAGGGCCCAGAATCTGAGCGCTTTGACTTCATGCTGGGGCTTCTTCTTAGCATGTGTTTATGGAGCAACTACTGTATGTAAGGTGAGTGCTGGACAATAAGATGCCGGTTGCCCGCAAGCAGCCTAGGGCGGGGGTTGGGGTGAGGGTGGGGGTGGGGAGAGTAGGCGCNCAGGACCCAGAGATGCTGCTGCCTGGACCACCCTCAGCGAGCCTAGGGACAGAGGGCCCAGAATCTGAGCGCTTTGACTTCATGCTGGGGCTTCTTCTTAGCATGTGTTTATGGAGCAACTACTGTATGTAAGGTGAGTGCTGGACAATAAGATGCCGGTTGCCCGCAAGCAGCCTAGGGCGGGGGTTGGGGTGAGGGTGGGGGTGGGGAGAGTAGGCGCAGATGCAGAAAACTATAACGTGTTGTGATTCGCGACTCCACTGGCCAGAGAGCCCTGAATATGGAGTGGTAAGAAAATATATATTATCAGGCAAAGTATTTTTTTCTCCATTTGGTTTTGTTAATTTTGTGCAGGTAAGATTGAGAATTTCTAGAATTTACCCCCATGGCTATTGTTTCAGTAATGTTTGTATATTTGCAAATGGGATCTCTTTGCTGCTGCTCTCTGAGGTCCAGCTAGGCAGCTTGGTTGCAGGAAAGGCTGGACCCACCTCTTCCTGCCGGCTGCCCTTCAGCTCAATGCCACTGCCATTTGTGGCCTGTGCTGCTTGCCTTGGAGGTACCAGGCTCCAGGCTACCATTTCCTTGGTGCTCTGATGAGTGGGAGCGAACCTGAGCAAGAAGCGCTTAACCGATGCTTTGGGAATTAGATTAGGCCACTTTATCCAACCTCGGAACTCCATGGTCACCTTGTACTGGTACCCGGCAGCTCTCCCATTCCTCCTTCCTTGAGTATCTCTTTGTCAAATGCTGTATTTGGAAGCTGATCTATCATGGAAAAGGCTTGTTAGGACTTCTTCCTGGATATGCTCAGTGAGACATGGTTTTTGCTTATGTTTAATCTTTTTTTAATAAGACCTTTGGATCACTATGATCAAATGTATCAGATAGAAATTGCTGCGTCTCCTGGAAATGGTTAAGCATCTTCCCCTTTGCTCCCTGCTGTGTTACTTGAGTTTGCTCCATTCGGTAATAACATTTAGGACCCTTTCACATGTTGCTAATGAAACTCCCTGTGTCCAGGACCAGTGACCTCAGAGAAGGGTTCATTAGCTTAAAGATACCCTTGCTTCAAGCAAAGTTGGTGTATGAAAATGTGGAGTGACCTCCAAAGTATAATTGTGTGTGTCTGTATTTCTTGAATTCTCCATAGGATAGGAGTTTTGCAGCAGAATTCCTTCTTGAGGAATTTGGAATTTTGCTTTTCTGTATACAGCTTCTCCTGATGAGTCTCCTCTTCCACTCTTGGTGGAAGTGGCTTCCCATCATTTTTACCTGCCTTGCCCTCTCCATGCCCCACATAGGTGCAGCCTCAGTGCTGTACACAGTCCTTGGCCCTGCCTCTGCAGGCCTCCAGGCGCTGTCCTGTGGTCAGGGCGTGTCCAGGCAGCACCTGGCCGGCCAGCCTCTCNAAGTGGCTTCCCGTCATTTTTACCTGCCTTGCCCTCTCCATGCCCCACATAAGTGCAGCCTCAGTGCTGTACACAGTCCTTGGCCCTGCCTCTGCAGGCCTCCAGGCGCTGTCCTGTGGTCAGGGCGTGTCCAGGCAGCACCTGGCCGGCCAGCCTCTCCCCACGCAGTATTCATTTGCACCCCAGGGCCATCTGGACCGTCTGCACCTGTTGCTACCTCCCTTGCCCTGGATGCAGTTGCTTGCTTTGTGCTTGCTTCCAGGCTGCTTCTGCAGGCTTTTATGAAGCCCAGATGCGTGGGCATAGGTACCAACCAGGCAGGAAAACCCAGGGTAGGGTAGAGGTTATTCCCTGGTAGGACATAAAGGAGGGTAAGGGGTTTGGCTTAAAACCTTGCTTGTGTTGAGGTATGAGAAAGGTGGGAAGGGAACAAATTTATCAGGAGTGTGCTTTATCAGTACACTGTATGACAAGACCTCCTTTAGGCCTTACAAAAGACTCTTTCATATATGATGCCCACCTAACTAACTGGTTAGGAACCATGAGGCTCAGTGAGATTAGGTGGCTTGCCTGAGATCTCTTAGCTGGTGAAGGGTGGTGCCAGATTAGATTAAAACCCAGAATGTGGGATTGAGTCTCTGTTTTTTGGTTCCTGCCTGTGCTTCGTGATCTAGCTCTGCTTCATTACACCTAGGTTTTAGGGATTGCCTGAATAATCTTACCTGAGAAAGAAATCCAAAGGAAGAGGAAAAGAAAGGAGTGACATTTTCCTGGACTCCATGTCTCTGTAAAGGAAAAAAATGTTGCCCCCATTCCAGTTCTGCAAGGATCAAGGCATTAGTCACTGCGGTTGCCCCCTGACAGTGCAGCCTGCGAGGAATTCACAGTGGAGAAAAGCAAGCATTCTGCGCTTTGGGCTTGCCGGCCCCTAGACAGTGAAGACAGCTTGGGTACGGAGGGAGAATTCCAGTGAGCCTGGATTCCTGCATCTTGCACGTGGAAAAGCACTAAAGTCTCTGTTCTCTGTGGGCAGTAGTAATCTTCTTATGCTTGACTACATGGTTTTCTCAGCAAAAAAGGTGAGACATGTCCTGGCTGCTTCCTTTCTCCTTTGGAGCAGGCCCTCTGAGCTACTGGAGAGGCTGTCCCGCCAGCTACAGTTCTCAGAAAGCTTCCCAGGTGAGCTGGACGCATCCTCTCTCGCACACACAGACACTGTCTCCCTCACATACCTTCTTTCTCCACATACACTCTCTCGCACACTCTTGCACACACACTTGCACACATACCTTCTCTCTCACACACACAGATACACATTCTCATACACACACACCCCCCTTTTTCTGTCATATACACCCTCTCTCACACACTCTTACACACACTGTACCTCACACACATACCTTCTCTCTCCATACACACATATACACTCTCATACACACACCCCTTTTTCTCTCATATACACCCTCTCTCACACACATTCTCACATATACTCTTGCACACACACCCTCTCTCACCCACATATCTTCTCTCACATACACCCCCCTTTCTCTTACACACTCTCTCACACCTTTCTCATTACACACTCTCACATACACACTATCTCTCACACACATACCTTCTCTCTCAAACTCTTGCACACACATACCCCCCTTTCTCTTACACACTTTCTCTCTCACACACACACCCTTTCTGTCTCATTACACCCTCTCACACACACACTGTCTCTCATACACACATCTTCTCTCTCACACAAACTCTCGCACACATACCCCTTTCTCTCTTATATACACCCTCCCTCTCACACACAATCTCTCACACTCATACCTACTCTCACACGCACACACACACACCCCCTCTCTCACACATCCTCTCTCTCTGCCACACACTGTCTCTCTCAGTCACACTCACACACACACCCTCTCAGAGACACACACCCCTCCTCTTATCACACACACACCCTCTCTCTCTGTCTCTCACCCCCCCCCCAAATGTAAAGTGGTAGGGAGCGTGAACTCTGGAACTTCTTGTGCATCGTGTACTAGGGTATGTGGTCTTGCATGTGTTTTTAACCCCCGTGGGCCTCAGTGTCTCCATCTGTGCGTTGACATGACAGTCGTCGGTGCTTGGTGCGGTTGTGAGCATTGAGAATCCTGCCGACACCTGGTAAGCCGCAGTGAACGCCACGTGTGGCGCTGGTGCTGTGGCTGACTGAAGGGGCCGTCTCGGGTGAAGCTGGCTGGCCCCACACTTACCTGTGTGAGGCGCCCGATGCAGCCCAGTGCCCTCTGAGTCTCAGTGCCCCCTGCTGTATCCTTGGCTTTGCCTTGCTTTCCCTGTTAGCACCCCTTTGGACTTCCTGGAGTAGTTTGTTCATGACTTTGTCATCTGCTGGGCCCCTTCTCTGCATGTTGTCCTGCAGTGGGTACCAGGCAGGGCCCAAGTTCCAGGGGCATTTGACGTCCCTGCTTCAGAAGAGACGGCTGGGTGAAGGGAGAAGAACGGCAGTGAGATGCCAGACGGCATGGGCAGGCGCCTCCAGCCTTTGGAGAGGACGAACGCAGGCCCTTGCCGTTGAGCACTTACGCGCGTAGCGCTGGTGCAGATGCTTCTCACGCCTCCTCAGCCCTGCATTCCAGGTGCTGCTCTCGCCCCTGCTCCGCAGATGAAGATGGACACCCAGGTGTCTCAGCCAAGGGCACACAAGTGAGAGGAGGCTTGCATTTGGACCCTCGACTGCTGACGCGTGGGCCTGTGTAGGCTCCGTCTCAGCCCCGGTGAGGTGCAGGGGTGCCTGGACCGAGAGTGAGTGCAGTGCACCAGGGGCTTGGCAGCGAGGAGGCCAGCCTGGCAGAGTCGGAGCTGAGCTCAGGGTGTATGGGCCTTGGAGCCCCATTTGGTTTGGGTGTTGGGAGGTGAGTGAGACGTGTTCCTCGCCTTTTGGCATCGTCCTGTAGCTGTGGAGACAGACACACAAATAGATGCTTGCAGTGTAGTGTGGTGGGAACTGTGATGAGGGTAAGTACAGGGCGCTGGGGAGCAGAGGAGAGGAGACAGTGTGGTGGGGACTGTGATGAGGGTAAGTACAGGGCGCTGGGGAGCTGAGGAGAGGAGACAGTGTGGTGGGGACTGTGATGAGGGTAAGTACAGGGCGCTGGGGAGCGAGGAGAGGAGACAGTGTGGTGGGGACTGTGATGAGGGTAAGTACAGGGCGCTGGGGAGCAAGGAGAGGAGACAGTGTGGTGGGGACTGTGATGAGGGTAAGTACAGGGCGCTGGGGGGCAGAGGAGAGGAGACAGTGTGGTGGGGACTGTGATGAGGGTAAGTACAGGGCGCTGGGGAGCAAGGAGAGGAGACAGTGTGGTGGGGACTGTGATGAGGGTAAGTACAGGGCGCTGGGGGGCAGAGGAGAGGAGACAGTGTGGTGGGGACTGTGATGAGGGTAAGTACAGGGCGCTGGGGAGCAAGGAGAGGAGACAGTGTGGTGGGGACTGTGATGAGGGTAAGTACAGGGCGCTGGGGGGCAGAGGAGAGGAGACAGTGTGGTGGGGACTGTGATGAGGGTAAGTACAGGGCGCTGGGGAGCAAGGAGAGGAGACAGTGTGGTGGGGACTGTGATGAGGGTAAGTACAGGGCGCTGGGGGGCAGAGGAGAGGAGACAGTGTGGTGGGGACTGTGATGAGGGTAAGTACAGGGCGCTGGGGAGCAAGGAGAGGAGACAGTGTGGTGGGGACTGTGATGAGGGTAAGTACAGGGCGCTGGGGGGCAGAGGAGAGGAGACAGTGTGGTGGGGACTGTGATGAGGGTAAGTACAGGGCGCTGGGGAGCAAGGAGAGGAGACAGTGTGGTGGGGACTGTGATGAGGGTAAGTACAGGGCGCTGGGGGGCAGAGGAGAGGAGACAGTGTGGTGGGGACTGTGATGAGGGTAAGTACAGGGCGCTGGGGAGCAAGGAGAGGAGACAGTGTGGTGGGGACTGTGATGAGGGTAAGTACAGGGCGCTGGGGGGCAGAGGAGAGGAGACAGTGTGGTGGGGACTGTGATGAGGGTAAGTACAGGGCGCTGGGGAGCAAGGAGAGGAGACAGTGTGGTGGGGACTGTGATGAGGGTAAGTACAGGGCGCTGGGGAGCAGAGGAGAGGAGACAGTGTGGTGGGAACTGTGATGAGGGTAAGTACAGGGCGCTGGGGAGCAGAGGAGAGGAAACTGGGAAACGCTCTTTCCCAGGGTCTTAAAAGGCAAGTTAACGGTGAGTGTGCCGTGGAAGGCAATACGAATTTTCTTTTGTTTGTTCCTTTTTTAAAAAAATTTTTGTTGGCATATAGTTGACTTACGATGTTGTGTCAGTTTCTGCAGTACAGCAGAGTGAGTCAGTCACACACATACATATATCCACTTTTTTATTTTAGATTGTTTTCCCATTAGGCCGTTGCGAGTACTGAGTAGCGTTTCCTGTGCTATGCATAGTAAGTCCTTATTTGGTTATCTATTTTATATATATTAGTGTGTGTATGTCAGTCCTGCTCCCCCATGTATCCCTCCATCCCTTCCCCCTGGTAACCATAAGATTGTTTTCTACATCTTTACCTCTGTTTCTTTTTTGTGAATAAGTTCATTTGTACCTGGAGTTTTAGATTCCACATATAAGCAATATCATATGGTATTTGTCTTCCTGCGTCTGACTTGACTCAGTATGACAAAGAAGAGTTTTCTGAAGGGCAGAGGACAGCATGGGCAAAAAAGGCATGGCGCTGTGGGCTTTTCTTACTCAAAGCAAGTTTGTTCACCTGGTCTGATGAATGCCAGGAAACACTGGCGTTTATAATCAGGTGAGTTCATCAGAGGCTTGTGGACACAGAGCAACAGCACAGAAGGTGTGTTTTGTGTTGATTAATCTGGTGGAGTGGGGGAAGATGGAAGTTGGGAAAGACCAGCTATTGGAGAAGTTGGCAGGTTTTTCTCTGTAAGGGCCAGAAAGTAAATATTTTCTGTGTCAGTGGGCCATATGATAGCTGATGCAACCACGTGGCTGCTGTTACAGGTAGGAAAGCAGATAATTGGTAAATGAATGAGCATGGCTGTGTGCCAGTAAAGCTTTTACGCCCCACCCCCCCCAGGTTTGAGTTCACATGTCACAAAATAGTTATCTGTCGATTTTTTCTCCACCCATTAAAAAAATGTAAAAGTCCTTCACTTGCAGGTTGGATTTGGCCCACAGGTCATGGTAATAATTCAGGTGTGAATGACCAACTAGAACAGGATGTTGGCGATGGAGATAGGCAGGGACCTGATGCCAGAGACATTTTGGAAAGGAGACACTGATTAGATGGAGGAGATAAGGAGAGGGGAGAGACCCAGGTAGCACGGTAGCGTCAGGGCTCGTGTCTTCCCAGCCCCTCTTCTGGTAAAACTGATCTTACTTTCCATGAGCCCCGGTGGCTCCTCCGGTGGCTCAGACGGTAAAGCATCTGCCTGTAATGCAGGTTCCATGGATCGGGAAGACCCCCTGGAGAAGGAAATGGCAACCCACTCCAGCATCTTGCCTGGAGGATCCCATGGTCGGAGGAGCCTGACAGGTTACAATCCATGGGGTCGCAAAGAGTCGGATGCAACTAAGCGACTTCACTTTTTCCATGCGCCAAAAATGCGGCTTGATTCTGGAGAAAAAACGCCAGAGACGGCGAGCCGTCGTGCTGGCAGCACCGAGGTGCTCTAACGCCACCACGTGAAGTCTGTGCTGCACACCTGAGCTGCCTGGGCCTCCAGGGCCTCACTGGGTCGGTGTGCCCCCCGTGTGTCGGGGCCCAGGAAAAGTGTAGTTCCTGGATAACGTGATGTAGTTCCAGACTTACAGAGAAGTACTGAGAGCAGTGCTGGCGGCTCCCTTGTATCTGTTCCCCAGTCTGTTTGTAATGAGATTTTACTACTTACACTTGGTCCCATTTGCTGCGTCATTCTCCCTCTGCCGACCCGGGTTCCCCTTCCAACTCTGCCTTTAGTGGCTGTGGAGTCCTGGACCTGTGTCTTCGTCGCTCTAGGCCTCAGACCGTCAGCTCCCTAGTAGAGCCTTCAGTAGGCTTGGATGAATAGTACGCACCAGGTGCCAAACGTGCTCTCGCCTGGCTGGTAGCAGATGGTCGGTGAGTGTTATTCCTTTCCTTCCTCAGTCCCCCTGGAAGCTGTGAGTCAGTGAAGGAAGCAGGCGGCAGGGAGGAGCAGGGGAAATCCTGAGTCCAGGTGTAGAGAGGGGGACAAAAACAAGACATCAGAGATGTGACCGTGAGAAGGAGCTCTTATTATCAAACGTTGACACTAAGATGAGGGTTTAGGGTTTTGGTTTTTTTTTTGTAACCTTATGTTGATATGATTTCAGAAAAGGCAAGAATGGTACAAGGAGCTCTTGTTCCAGAAGCACCCATTGTCTTTTGTCCCATTTGCTTTTTCATATTTTTTCCTTCTCTTTTTATAAACTAGGGACATCAAGTCCTAAATACTTGAGTGTTTGTTTCCTAGGAACAGAGATGCTCTCTCAGATTGTGATAGGGAGCCTGAGGTTCTGAAATAGGGACGTGGCATGGTGTGAAGATACTTGGGGAAGATGGGCTGAAGGCCAGGGCCCTGTGGGCAGGCAGTCTGGAATAATTTTCACTGCAGGGTGATGAGGGCAAACTGACCAGAAACGAGAGAGATGCAGACCCAGGAGACTTGGGACAAGGGAGAGGGTGGGGGGAACTGTGCTGCTTTCTGGGGAGGAGAGCAGCACGAATAGCTGGAAAAGCGCATTCAGCTTTAGTTTATACTTGGGAAAATGAAATGTCTCTCTCCCTTTTCATTCACAGTATAGTCTCTGGAAGGTAAAGGCCCACCAGCCGCTGGCCAGTGGGGTTGGAGTCTGTCTGCTGCAGCTTTGGAGGAACAGTTCTTCAGGCTTTGTCATGAAGCTGGTCGGTAGAGAGGAGGGTTCAGGTGAGGGTGAGGTCTGATGGAGACCAAGGAGTCCTTAGTGACAGGCAGGTGGTCGTAAGCGGGGAGCATGGGGGGCCAAACCCACTCTTGGGAAGGCAGCTGGGCAGGACCCACAGGGAACCGGGCATTGGTAAGGCAGCTGGGCAGGACCCACAGGGAACCGGGCAGAGACATGCAGAGCAGAGACAGTTGAGAGGGAGGGAGAGGACCAAACTGAGCTCCAGTAACCTGGATCAGTGGGTCTTGTTTGGCTCTGTTTTTTCCAGTGTGAGAGCCAGAACTTCAAGAGAGCTTTAAGGAATGCCCTATGAACATGCCACCCAGGATGCTAAACCAGATCAGACTGAGGGGTTTAAAATTAGCCTCCCACTGCTGAGTGTGTTCTGAAAGAAACACCTCAGGGAGAATAAATGTATCAAAAAAGGTGTCATAGATTTGAGCTTATGTGAAAAAGTGTTACTCACTCAGTCATGTCTGACCCTTTGCGACTCCATGGACTGTAGCCCACGAGTCTCCTCTGTCCATGGAGTTCTCTAGGCAAGAATATTGGAGTGGGTTGCCATTCCCTTCTCCAGGGGATCTTCCTGACCCAGGGATCAAACCCTTATAGTAAGGATAAGGATTAAAAGATCCGCCCCCTGCCCTTTGTGAAAGTGTGTTAGAGGGAAGATCATGCTGGTCTCTCTGGCATTCAAAATTCCCAGCTCTGGGAAAGCCTTGTCGTAGGAAAGTCTTGATTCTCTCTGGAGTCTTAGGGGTGAAGTCACTGCAGGATTATACTTTGTTTCCACAGACATGCATGAGCATCTTTTGTGTACTAAACACTGGGAGTGTAGGAGTGAACCATGGCCTGCCAGAGCTTGCTCATACCTTGTGGTTAAATTTTCAGAAATTTTGCAAGTCGGTTGTTAAATTCAGCTGTTGTTAAAAATTAAGTTTATAAGCTTATAGTTAAATAAATTGTATTGGAAACAAGGGTAATATATTCTCAAAGTTTATTCCTTCCTCATTATTTTAGTGTGAACTATGCTCTCAGGACTCTTGCCCACATATGGTGGAAATACTATATAATTACGAACTATGGTACATCTCCTCCCAGCTCTGTATTCAGAGATGTCAAGTCCAGAGCTTGATCTTGGCCATGGTGGGTGTATTTATACCATAGAAACCAACAAACTCTACACATTGGGGCTTGATTTGTTGTTTTGTTCATTGTCTAAGAAAGTGATGGAAAAATGTTAACATTTTGCATTTTTAAACTTAAAAATGTTTTGTGTCCATATCCAGTATATTGTGAATAGCACAAAAAATTGAGGAAATAATGCTTTTAGTATTTGAAAAGCTAGGGTCCAGTTCAGAGAGAAGTTGCTTATGTCATGTTTGATACAGGTTTTTTTTTTACTATTAAGTACAGCACATCGGAGCCTAGTTCCCCAACCAGGGCGAAATTGCCCCCCTGCAGAGGAAGCATGAAGTCTTCACCAGTGGACTGCCAGGGGAGTCCTGATATGTATCTTTCTTGTCCCGTTTTGTTTTACTCCTTAAGGTAAATGATGATAATCAACATTCACTTATTTATCAGTTGAATCTATGGATTGGCCATCAGTTCACTTCAGTTCAGTTCAGTCACTCTGTCGTGTCCTCCTCTTTGCAACCCCATGGGCTGCTGCATGCCAGGCTTCCCTGTCTATCACCAACTCCTCGAGCCTGCTCAAACTCTTGGCCTTTGAGTCGGTGATGCCTTCCAACCATCTTATCTCTGTCGTCCCTTTCTCCTGCCTTCAATCTTTCCCAGCATCAGGGTCTTTTCCAGTGAGTCAGTTCTTTGCATCAGGTGGCCAAAGTATTGGAGCTTCAGCATCAAGTCTTCCAGTGAATATTCAGGACTGATTTCCTTTACGATTGACTGGCTTATCTCCTTATAGTCTAAGGGACTCTCAAGAGTCTTCTCCAACACCATAGTTCAAAAGCATCAATTCTTCAGCACTCAGCCTTTTTTATGGTCCAACTCTCACATCCGTACATGATTATTGGAAAAATCATATGTGGACCTTTGTCGGTAAAGTAATGTTTCTGCTTTTTAATATGCTGTGTAGGTTGGTCATAGCTTTTCTTCCAAGGAGCAAGTGTCTTTTAATTTCATGGCTGCAATCACCATCTGCAGTGATTTTGGAGCCCAGTAAAATAAAGTGTGTCACTGTTACCCTTGTTTCCCCATCTATTTACCATGAAGTGATGGGACTGGATGCCATGATCTTTGTTTTTTGAATGTTGCGTTTTAAGCCAGCTTTTTCACTCTCCTCTTTCACTTTCATCAAGAGGCTGTTTAGTTCCTTTTCGCTTTCTACAATGAGGGCCTTTCTGTGGATTGGCCATAGATATGAATTAAACAAACAAACAAAAACTTTGAGAACCAGTTGACTGTGTGGACTAAAGAGCATTATGTATTTTATACTCTATTACTTATTACTATGGGCTTCCCTGGTGTCTCAGTCAGTAAAGAGTCTGCCTGCAGTGTGGGAGACCTGGGTTCAACCCCTGGGTCAGGAAGATCCCCTGGAGAAGGAAATGGCAACGCACTCCAGTGTTCTTGTCTGGAGAATCCCATGGACAGAGGGGCCTGGTGGGCTGCAGTCCACGGGGTCACAAGAGTCGGACACAACTGAGTGACTAAACCACCACCACGTCTTACTATATATACATCACTAGTATATATTTTGTACTTTATCACTTGTTACCATATGTTTATTAATATTATGTATTTTATTGCTATTATATGCTATACAACTTTATATCAGTGAATTTTATAATAAATGTACGTGCATATAAATAACACAAAAATGGTTTAGAGAATAGGTTGTTGGGCATTTACCCGCACAACACCATAGTGAGTTAAACAAACACTACTATCACAGAGTTCACAGTTTAGTATAGATGAGCCATAAATCACAGACATGCATAAGTGTGCAAAAGGCCTGGAGGAAGGCCCAGGGCAGGGCCTGGGAAACTGTGACGAGGTGCTCAGTCTGGCCAGAGCTGTAGGCCGGGGAATGGAGGGGCCTGACCGGAGGGACCAGCTGCTGGGGAGCCAGGGAGGACTGTGAGGGCTTAGGGGGTGCTCAATGATGGGAAGGAAGCAGGTGGGGCTTTTGGAAAGAAAGGTGGGCGTGGACCAGGTGGCCTCCTGCTGTAGGTCATGTGAAGGTCGTGTTAGCTGTCAAGCATCCTGCTTTTAGGCCTATTGGCTGCTTAGCTGTTACAGGCATGTAAACGTGACTCCCTGTTTGGCTTTAGAAAATAAATATTAATAATGTTTTTGTGAAGTTGATACTTAAATTTAACACATACAAATTATTTCCTGTGTGCAGGACGTTGTGCTAACGGTTTTCAAGGAGACATAAGTTATTAACGTTGTCCTTGTCCATTAGGAATGTATTCTATAGGAATGTGTTATATGGTAGGAGAGCCAGAAATATGTACAGTGAACTGTAACATAAGGTGACTTTGAACAAATGCTGTGCAGAAAGCAGTTCATTCTGGTTGTGGAGCGGGAATGCCATATAGACAAAGCTGGGAAGTAGTTTTCAGTAATCTGCTTGGGGAACCCTGGAAGAGTGTCCCTGCATTTGACCGAAAGCCCTTACTGTCTTTATTTCCTGATTTATCCCCATTGTCTAGGGATAAATGCCCTGAAGTCTTTGATTATTTCATGAATGCTGATTCTGCGTGTATAACCAGACTGCTGAAGGGGTGGGGGTGGGGGCTCTTCCTCGTGGTACCTGACCAATAGCTCATGTGGTTTCAAGGATATATATATATATTCTGTATTCACCAGTAAGGCATCCTAGAATTAGGGGTTTAGAGGAGACCTTAGACGGAAACTGTCAGCCTGATGTTTGTGGGTGTGCTAGGCTGGGAGCAGGAGCTGGAGCAGGCTCCCTGTCTCCCCTAGGCCGAGGCTGGCTCACAGAGGCCCCTTAGCGTGATGGCGGAGTTCCTCTAGTGAAATCTTTGGTGAAAAGACTCAGCGCTCCTGTTCTCTTTATTTTAACATTTGCTTAGTACCTACTGTGTGCCAGAGCCTGTGCCACTTATGAGAATACAAGGACACAAAAGACAGGGTACTACCCAGAGCCGTTTTATTATGTAATGCACGTACCATAGTGTTCATTCATTCAAACTGTAAGTTCACTGGTTTTAAGTATAGAGGTATACAACCATCACTACAGTTAATTCTAGAACATTTCCATCATCCTGTAAAAAAAACTCTGTGCCCATGGCAGTAACTGTTCTCTCCAGTCCCTCTCCTCTGAGCCATAGGTGACCACTAGACTACTTTCTGTCTCTATACATTTGTTACTGTGGACATTTCATATAAATGAAGTCATGAAGTATGTGGTTTTCTGTGACTAGATTTTTTTTCACTCAGCATCATGTTTCAGAGTTCATCCATGTTGTAGCCTGTATCAGAATTTCATTTCCTCTTGTGGCCAAATAATATTCCATTTTATGGACCTACTGCATTTTCCTTATCCATTCAACAGTTGATAGACATTTGGCTTTTGGCTGTTTTGAATAACGTCACGATGAACGTTCACGTACAAGTTTCTGAGTGGGTGTGTGTCTTCACTTCTCTTGTATGTATACATACCTCGGAGTGAAATTGCTGGGTCATGTGATAACTGTGTCTAACATTTTGAGGAGCTGCAGAACTTTTCCCACGTGGCTGCACTGTTTTCCACTCCCAGCCTCACTGTCCGAGGGTTCAAGCTCCCTCACACCCTTGCTGCCTCTTGCAGGTATCCTTTGGTTCCAGCCGTCCTAGTGGGTGTGAAGGAGTAGCTCGATGTGGTTTTGATGAGCAGTTTTGAAATAGTTAATGACGTTGAACAGCTTTTTGTGTGCTTGACCATTTGTGTATCTTTGGAGAAGTATCTCTTAAAATCCTTTGCCCATTAGAAAATTTGGGTTACTTTTTTATTTATCAGGTTGTAAGAGTTCTTTATATATTCTGGATATGAGTTTCTAATGAGATAGATGGTTTGCCAACATTTTATCCCCCTCTGTGGGTTGTCCTTTCGTGATAGTTTCGAAGTATCAAAGTTGTTAATTTTGATGAGTCAAATTTGCAGTCAGTTCTTGAGTAAACTCAGATTTACATGACAAATTTCTATGTGTTTAGGTGTTCCCGTTTTATTTGACAGGTTTCTACAGCTGAATAGTCTATAACCAGTTTCATAGCCTTTACTAATCAGACTTTCTTCCCACGGACAGAGGAGCCTGGCGTGCTGCAGTCCATGGGGTCGCAAAGAGTTGGACATGACTGAGTGGCTAAGCATAGCACTTCTTATGTTGGTGACTTTGTTTTAGTTTTTAGAAACTTAAAATCTCATGAAAGCAAAGACTAAAGCATGTAGGCTCTTCATAGCATTTTACTAATCATGTTGCGGATAAAAACAGCCATAAGCTGATGGCTCTTAAACACTCAAGAGTGGGGACCAGGCTTCTTGGAGTAGCTTAAGGTTGAACACGGTATACTGAAGTTGTATTTAAGCACAAGTCAGGAAAGTAGAGCAGTGTCCCTTCCCATTGTAACCTTAACTCTCTTGTGTTATCTAATGAGATTTTCAGCTCTATTTACTCTAGTGTAAGACATAGAATTAATAACTAGAGGTGGATCTGGGTTATGTAGGTAAGTTGCTGTAATGAAAAATGTGAACTGTCTCCTACCCTGATCCTGCAAGACATTTTAGCAGTCTACCTTATTCCAGTGTTGTTCAGACAAGACCGAAAAGAAGTAGGCGTCTGACTTCCATGACAGTGTTGTGTTGGCTAAACCATGTGTCCCCTACTACCTGTAGCAGTAAGGAGTATGTCTCCTCTGTGAGCCAGCCAGCTCAGGAAGTGGGCTGTTCCTTGTCCAAGATCACATTCCCAGTTGGTGGGAATGCTGAGGTCTCTTTGGGGGGACATACTTGAGATTACTTGCATATGTGGTATTCCAGTGCCTCGTTTGTTCTGTATCCCTTTCTTAATTGGATATTTCCATTTCTAAGCTGGGGTAAATGAATGTGGTGGTGGTGTTTTGTTTTTTTTTTTCCCTTTGCATGTAATCTAAACAAGTAGGTATAAACCGTGTAGCTGGGGCCTGGAGAGAGTATGGAGCATAGGAACAGCCCTGTGATGGAGAGGAGACCTGGGTAAAGACAGTGGAGAAGGCAGAAGTCCTGTCTGTCCAAATGCAGGACAGTTGTGGGGTTTATGAAATAGGGTGGGAGTCAAGTAGCTTGTGATGAATCACAAGCTGGAATCGATTTTGCTGGGAGAAATATCAGTAACTTCTGATATGCAGATGATACTACTCTAATGGCAGAAAGTGAAGAGGAACTCAGGAGCCTCTTGATGAGGGTGAAAGAGGAGAGTGAAAGAGCTGGCTGGAAACTCAACATTAAAAAACTAAGATCGTGGCATCTGGTCCCATCACTTCATGGCAAATAGAAGGGGGAAAGTGGAAGCTGTGACAGATTTTATTTGCTTGGGCTCCAAAATCACTGCAGACAGTGATTGCAGCCATGAAATTAAGAGATGCTTGCTCCTTGGAAGAAAGCTATGACAAACCTAGGCAGCATACTNGTGGCATCTGGTCCCATCACTTCATGGCAAATAGAAGGGGGAAAGTGGAAGCTGTGACAGATTTTATTTGCTTGGGCTCCAAAATCACTGCAGACAGTGATTGCAGCCATGAAATTAAGAGATGCTTGCTCCTTGGAAGAAAGCTATGACAAACCTAGGCAGCATACTAAAAAGCACCTGTTGACAAGGGTCTATATAGTCAAAGTGATGGTTTTTCCAGTAGTCACGTATGAATGTGAGAGTTGGGTCATAAAGAAGCTGAGCACCGAAGAACTGATGCTTTGGTACTGTGGTACTGGAGAAGATCTTGAGAGTCTCTTGGACTGCAACAAGATCAAACTAGTCAACCCTAAAAGAAGTCAACCCTGAATATTCATTGGAAGGATTGATGCTAAAGCTCTAATACTTTGGCAACAAGATCAAACTAGTCAATCCTAAAAGTCAACCCTGAATATTCATTGGAAGGATTGATGCTAAAGCTCTAATACTTTGGCAACCTGATGTGAAGAGCTGATTCATTGGAAAAGACCCCGATGCTGGAAAAGATTGAGGGCAGGAGGAGAAGAGGGAAACAGGATAAGATGGTTGGATGGCCTCACTGACTTAATGGACATGAGTTTGAGCAAACTCCAGGAGACAGCAGAGGACAGAGGAGCCTGGCGTCCTGCAGCCCATGGAGTCACGTAGAGCTGGACACGGACTGAACCACAGCAGTAACAAGTACTGTGTGAGGCAGCTTGAAATTCCCAGGCTCGTTTGCTGGTGCCACCTGTGAGGCGCCAGAGTGCTTGGATGCCTTAATAGCAAGTGTACTTGTGAAATGGAGCCTCGTCCCGCATTCCCACTTTCAGCAGAGCTACCTGTGATCAGTAGGCCATGGTTGTGTCTTGGATTGTTTCTGGCCTTTCTCTTCTGTAGAAGAGAACCCTCCACATGGTTCTGCGATCACTGGTTTGACCTGAGACTGGCAGTTCTTTCACGGAAGTCACCCTTGGGGAGTTTTTGGAAGGTCTTTGCCTGCTTTGTTCTTGATGAGGCAGGTGCTTGAAGATGGCTGCGGTGTGGTCACATGTGGGGCTGCAAAGTCAAGTGGCTTGGGTTTGCTTCCATCTTCTACCAGTTAGCACTATGTGACCTCGAGTACATTACTGTCCCATTTCTTCACCCAAAGCCTGAATGATAACATCTGTGTCATAGGGTGATCGTAAGCATCAGTGAAATCTTGTGTGGAGTTCTTCGCAGAGTCAGCATATGCTAGAGTCAGCCACAGTTATTGTTACTGTTCTGGTTGCTAAAGCAACCACATCATTAGTTTAGACCCAGCTCTTGTAAGTGAAGTGGATCATCAGGTTGGATGTGAGAAGAAATAGCAACACTTCAGTGATTCCCACGTGCTGAGCTCCTGTATGTTAGGGCCTCAGCGTGGCTCTCACCTGCGTTAGTCTGGTCATCTCTCGTGACATCCCAGAGGGCCGTGCTCAGGTCAGACAGCTGCTGGGAGCAGAGCCCTAATGCTTTTCTTGTCTGTGGCCGCCTTGGCAGCCACAGGAACAGGCAAGTCATCCTTTGCCCGGAGCCTATATTTTCAGCTGCTCACATATGATGTCACCTGAAAAGAGGAATGATTTCCAGGATGGCAGCTTTCTAAGGGTGTGTCTTTTCTGCCGTGATGGTTGAGCGGTGAGAAGAACCTCAGGAACCCTGTCCTTTGAAAAGGCCCCTGATCACCAGGTGCCTGTTGGTCTTCTGTCCACCCACAGGCAGGTACCCGCAGCCCGGACTGACCCCAGGCTGCGGGGGGAGGGCAGAAGGGGAGCTTGGGCCCTTCCTCCACTGTCAGGATACAGGCTGCTTCAGGACGCCGGCAGGGCCTCGGGTGGCCCGGCCCTGCCTCTCTGGGGAAGGAACGTGTGCTCGGTTACATTTTCTCTAGAGATGAGGCCCTTGTCAGGGGAATAGCTTGCAGGAATCTTCTCCCATTCTGTGGGTTATCCTCGCACCGCTTTGATGGTGTCCTTTGAAGCTGACATTCCCTTGCTGCCCTGGCCCCGCCCTGTCTCCCAGTTGGTTAGGTTTTGCAGGCGTGGGATGCTCAGACCTAGGAGGGAAGGGGCGCAACCCTTTTCCCCAAGCACCCTCTCCCCCGGCTCTCTCAAGGTCGCTCAACCCAGAGAAGAGTTGAGTGGGCATAGGGTCACGGTGGAGCTCCGCCTCAAAGAATCTGGAGAATCTGGGCCTGCAGCCTGGTGTGGCCTTGCAGGTGACCTCGGAGCAGCGGCCCAGGACTGTGGCAGGTACCGCTGGTGGCCTGTGGCCTGCAGGCTGAGCACTGAACACGGTCGGGCGCTTCACATTTGGCCTGGCTTGCCAAAGACTACACGGCCGGCGGCTCAGGTTACAGTTGCTGTGGGAACTGTGACCTTTGAATTTCCTGGCTTATGCATGGAATTTCAGTTGCATAATTCTACAACAATTTGGATTTTTTCCTCTTCTCACTCTCCTTCTTGGCATTTGATTTTTTTTTTTTTTTTATACCCAGTGAATGAGATCCATCACTCTCTGCCTTCCTGTCTCCTCCTGGGGCAGACAGTCTCACTCACATTCCTGTCCCGGCAGCTCGCCTGGAGTGTGCCAGGCAGGAGACTGGCTGATGCCAGGCTGTGGGAACCTTCCTGTTGTTCCCTGCAAGGCCCCCGAGGCTGGGCTGGCTGGCCTGGAGAGGCTCCGGCTGGACTGCTGTCCAGGTGTCAGGGTGTCCAGCTGTGCCCTGGAGGTTACCCCGTCTGTGTGCCTGGAACTTCCTCCCAGCTGGCTCCGCTGAATTCTTCCAAGCTTCAGTTTCCCCTTGGAGTCCTGCCTTCTCTGGGAGACCTGTTGTCACTACTGAGGCCTAAAATTGCTCCCTTCCAGGGACCGACATGCGACTTGAATGTTTCACTGGGCGTTTAATCAGATACTGTCTCAGGATATTTTTCTTGTTGTCTCGGGAACATTTGTTCCTTGGGGTTGCGGGGTGGTCTGTTTTTTTTTTCTTCTTTCTTTTCTTTTCTAGATTCTTGAGGGCCAAGATTGTAAGTGATTGCATTGCTTGTTAAGTGGTCAGTGGTTTATAATGAAGTGTGTGTGTTCTTAGTGTCTGCCGTGAGGAAGGCATTGGGCCGAGAACTCTGAGGGTCACAGGAAGAAGCAAGGTCCTTAAATCCACTTTCCTCAAGAGGCTGAGCCTGGCTGTCCATGATGTGGCCTTGCCTGCCCTGCCATCTTGCTCATCCTTTCTGGGGAGCTCCAAACCCAGGATTCCTGGGGGGCCGCACACCTGGGCCTCCTCGGCCCCTGCAGAGAGCTCCCACCCTCCCTCAGCTCCCTCCTCTAGTCTCAGGTGAGATTGCACGCCACGACCTGACCACCCAGCCCAGGGGGCCCTTCTGATATTTCCTCTTACCATCTCTGTTCTCTCCCCCCATACACCTCCTTACACTGGGTAAGTATGAACTCGTTCGTATGCTGAGGTTTTATCCTGACAGTTGTGTCCACCACCGCATTCCCTTCTCTGAGGCGTGGGAGACGTTTTGTTCACTTCTGTACTCAGACCCAGCGTGATGCCTGCTATTTGTAGACTCACAGTCAACGGTGAACAATAGAGTATTCATATAGAAAGAGTGTAAAATGACTGGCGGGGTATCCCCCAGGTTTTGCTGCTCTGGCTGGCTTGCAGTAGACAGGCTTGTGGCAGCACCCGGCTCCCCTCTCTTGAGATGAAAGTGGACCTCAGGAGATCTGCTGTGACCTCAGCACAACGCATGAGCTTTTTTCTTCCTCTCCTTCTCCTTCTGTTTCCCCCTCTCCTGTATTTCTTCTCTGGTTTTGTTTTAGCAATAATTCAAGGTCCCTTGGGCTCTTGATTTGTGCTGTGGGTGAGGCAGGACTGTGACTCTGTTCTTTGTCATTCTAGATGCTTGTTTTGGGACCTGTGGGATACTCAGTTTTCCCTAAAATCTCAGAATCCTTTTTGAGAAGCAACCTGTGCTCCTGGCCAGGACAGCAAGGAGCAGGGGTGCTTGAGGCTTGGCGCTCTGCTGATTCCCCTCCAGCAAGCTGGTATGGGTATGTGGGCCCTTCCTAATCCAAGAGTGGACACGGCTTTCTTGGGTGCTTGAGATGTCTGTGACTTGCTGTGAGAATGTTTAAATAAAGAACCTGAAGAGCCTGGTCAAGTAGTGTCTCCAGAGCACTTGATGGAAGAAAGAGGCCGTGTAAGCTCAGAGTGTAGCTGCTAATCGGGCTTTGCTTTGGTCCTCTTCTCTGCCCTGGGTTTGCCTTCTGTTGGTGCTCAGGCTCCCAGGATCCACTGTGGAAAGTCCCTGCGCTGGTTCCCCCCCTCCCCGGCACAGTGGCCTGGGTGGCACAGAACCGCCGCTCCGAGGGCCTGGCGCTGGCGTGCTGGGCAGCTGTGTGACGGGGCCCTGGTCCCGTGGGACCTCCAGCTGCCTTCCATGGGGAGGGGCGGTGCTCCTGCTCATCGTCTGGTGGACTTGGGCCTAGTTCTGCGTCCTTGAGGGGCAGTTCACCGGCGTGGCGCCCGCCTGGGGCGTCTCCATCTTTCACCCCAGGCCACACTGGTCGGAGCCCCCTTCTGGGGACAGATAGAGAAGCTTCCGCAGCTAGAACTGTGTTCTTCACTACAGTGGCATGTTGTCTTGTTTTTAAGTTTTAGTTTTCACTTCTGAGAAAGCATCTGATTTCTATAGTAATAGCATATATACATTTAAAAAAAAAATTCAAAATTTTAAAAAAGGCCAAATTCAGAACAGAATTGGATAATTTTCCTGGCCCTGCCTTTTCCTGTGTCCCATCCTTTCTCCTGAGATGTCCTGTCCCCTAATGCCTGTCGCATTCCTGGTACACGATAGATGTTTTCACAGTCCTTTCATCGGGGGTGGTGGGAAGAGGCTCCCAGTGCTGTCCTGTCTAAACCGTGTAACTTATCAGTGTTCACACAAGTGTAGAACAGTACTTGTTGTGTCTTATCATTCCTGTTTATCTTGTCCTCTATTTCAGCTCCACACCCCACTCTGAAGCAGTACATGGACTGTTATAAAATGATCTGGAGGAAAGTAAGGCATATTCTTAAGATGATTGAATTTTACTCATTTTTTTGGTAGGGAGAGATTTTATTTATAAAGCTTTTAAAAACTAGTCATTTTTGCAACAATTTTGCAGCATGAGACTTTCTGATTTGTGGTTCATAAAACACACAATAAATGAATAAAATAGTTTAAGAGTTTACCCAGAATGTTGAATTCATAGCTTGGATCCTTAGGTGCTTTCTGCTTTGCCGTCCCGTGCTAGTCTGCGTGCCTCGTGCCTCTTGAGCTCCTTTACCCTTCCTTCTGTAGATTTCTGCTTGAGAGATGCCGGGCTCGGTCTTACCTTTGCACTCACTCCCTCTGGTGTGGTCGTGAGAGCGTGGTGTTATCTGCTTCTGGGACCCTGTGCTCTCTTCATGACGGTTACTTATTTTAGCCTCACTTCAAAACCCCTCTGTCCCTGTGAGGCAGGCAGTGTTGGTCTCTGTTTTACAGCAGAGCCTGGGCTTAGGAGCCTCCCCCACTAACCTGACCTAGTGAGGGGTGGGTCCCAGGTTCAAGTCCAGACCCGTGGCCTCTGGAGCCCGTGCTCTTTGCACGGGAGCTCCTGGAGTCTGCCCTGCTGTGTCTTGAGCAGGCGTGTCCCTTCCGGATGGCAGGTTGACTGGGCCCAGGTTATGACCACCTCCTCCCTCCTCTCAGTGGGCCGCTGAGAAGGCTTCAGGCTGGGCCACTGCTGACATTCCCAGCCCTCCTCCACTATCTCTTATTCATTATAATATTTAAATGTTTGTTGTAATTAAGTTAGCTAAATTTTCATTGAGTTGAATCTGTTAGAAGTTTGTCATCTAGTCTCTACCAGCTTCTGAACTGTTATCAGTAAATTTCTTTGAGTGATTCCCCATGCTTTGGGCAGAGATTGTGTGTGCGTGCATGCATGTGTGTGCGCGCATGCATGTGTGCGTGCGTGTGCGTGCATGTGCGTGTGTGTCCGCGTGCGTGTGTGTGTGTGTGTCTTTACTGCCCATCCGCCAGGCTTGTGAATCTGTTGAGTAGACTCATCACACATCAGAGCTTGAGTTAATGATGTATATATGTTCTGCTTTTTTTGCAGTGCACATAGGTGCTGTAGTGATTAACAAAATACAAATTCATTGAAAAATGTTGAGTAGATTGTTTTTATTGTTAGGCATTTTTTTCAATCAACAAGGTGTTGTAAGGAGTGCCTTATATCACAGTGAAGTGAAGTCGCTCAGTCGTGTCCAACTCTTTGCGACCCCACAGACTATAGCCCACCAGGCTCTTCTGCCCATGAGATTCTCCAGGCAAGAATACTGGAGTGGGTTGCCATTTCCTTCTCCAGGGGATCTTCCTGACCCAGGGATTGAACCCAGGTCTCCTGCATTGCAGGCAGATGCTTTAACCTCTGAGCCACCAGGGAAGCCTGGTTATTCTTATATCACATAATGATCAGAAATAATAGTTGATGTTAAAAGGAGTCATCATAACTGAAAAGAGCTGGGAATCCAGGCCGTACCATTTGTTTAGCAGTTATGTACTTATTTGTGTTTAGTTATTTTATGCATTGTCTAAACTGCTTAGCTAGATTGTAAGCCCTGTGAGTGGGGGCCTTTGTCTTACACGCCCGTGTGCCCTTTGGAGTGCTTACACAGTCAGTACCCAGGAGGTGTTTACCAACTTGATTTCATCCTTGGATCCTATTTTTCCTGTTCCACTCTACTGTTTTACTTCCGTGAGCTCCCTCTTTCTCTTGTCTAGTTCTAACAAGTAACCCTAACCTTCAGGAATCGCCCATCAGTGGATTGACGCTGCTTGTCACACTCCAGCTACACTCTCAGCAAGTCTTAGGCCAGGCTCTGGCCTGATGTGTTATCGTTGAAGAAATTATTTATTGAGCATTTTTGCCAGCATTGTGGAAAACAATGTCAAGATGCAGTCTCTTATTTATTTCTTAGAAGTACTCTGAAGGAGGTTCTCTTCTCACCTCCATTTTATAGGTGCCTGACTGGGGATTGGACAGCCGGGCAGGGCAGTTAGGATCCAGTCTCAGCCTGACTCCCAAGCCTGTGCCTTCTGGTGGCTGTGCCTCCTGAGGCCCTGCATGGTTGGCTGTTCCCCTAAGGAATTTTCCATTGGAGAAAGAGAAACAGTGGCAAACAGTGCTGCTTGGATGTGAATAAGTGTGAAACTGTTTGAAACCGCGAAGGCGCTCAGAGGTGGAGGAGCTCAGGCAGGACTCAAGGAGGCAAGGGGTTCTGAAATATGGAAGGGAGAAGGGCATGGGCGAGTTCAGGTGTCGTGAGCCGCCGAACCACGTCCATCCGTGCGAGTGACAGGGTGGCCAAACTGGAGGGCTGGGCTTCTCGGGGAGAGTGGGAGATGAGATTGGGTAAGTCACGCCACACTGGAGATACCATGGGAAACAATAAGCACGTCTGTGGGTCGTGAGCAGGATATGACAGTAGGTTCTGTTTAAGAGCCATGGGCTGGACAGCTGTGGCACCATGGTTCTTCATTCTTCCCTGCTTCATGCCCTCGGGACCAGTGTTACCTCTTCCGGTCCTAGGAGCGGCTGTCTCTACAGACGTCCTGTGTTGGTTCATCAAACTGTCCTGGACTGTGGGGAAGTGGAAACTGTAGACCATGGGAGTTCAGAGACCCAGAGCGGACTCCTGACCCTGTAGCTTACAAGCTGGACAGATCATTTGGCCTTTCTTCATTCTTTTTCCCCATCTGTAATTTGCAGATGAAGTGATGACTCAAAGGGCTGTTATGGGATGAAGATGGTAGCAGATATAAGGACAGAGGCTGTTCAGCTGGTGGTTCCAGACTTCCTGGGGTTAAGTGCCAGCTGTATCACTTACTGTTTGAATTTGGGCAAGTTGCTTAACCTCTCTGTGTTTCCTTTTTCTCATCTGTAAAATCAGCCTGATAATTGTACCTACCTTGCAAGGAGAATTAAATGAGGAAAGGTAGATAATTGGCTCTGAGATATGCCTGGGCATATGGTAATGTGATTAATAAACTGCAGCTGCTATTTTCAGTAGTATCATTACTACCATCATCACAGTATTAATACTTGGTTTGGAGTGGTACTTTCTTTGAGGCAGGAGACCAAAACATAAAGCCTCCCAAATATATGGTAAGAAACTAGCTCTGATCACTGAGTAAAAGTGATGTGACTTCAGAGCTTCCCTTAAACACTGAAATTATAACCATCTTGTGCCAGTTTAAGGATCTTTTAGAGATCCCAGGTATTACTGAAATCCTTTAAAAAAAGTTAGTCATCGTTGTTTTTTTCTTCCGAGAGAAGGAAGGCTTTATGATTGCTTTCAGCAGGTAAGTGATAGTACTGGAAATTTTGCCAGAGCAATGTCTCAGTTGCTGTTTTCTGATACAGGACTCTTGCAATCACATTTCTTAGGCACAGAAATACTGCCCTTCTCTTTTAAATAAAAAGGAGGAGGGAGGGAAAGGAGAGAGGAGGATGCCTGGGTTTCCTCTGGCCGCGGTTTCCTCCGACATTGGAGGACTTGCTGCCGCAGGGTGGGAGTTGCTCGCCTGTGCGGGTGAGGTCAGCTGTGCTGGGTCTGGTCTGCCCTGGTGGCGCGGAGGCCCCACTGCGAGCCCCGCATCTGCTCTGTGCTGCTGCAGTCCAGGGCTTCTGCTTAGGGCCATTTCCCTCCACTCCACCCAGACCTCGACTAGCCGTGTTTAGTGTTAACAGAGCGAAAACTGCCTGCCTTCTGGCCGCTTTGAAAACCCCCAAGCCCTGTTCTTGAACCAGTGATTGTGTCCGAGTCTTTAATTTATCTGTGTGGAGCAATTATTTCTTTTCCTTTAATTTTTTTTTAAAACAAAACTCAAATTGTTGGACTTTGTTCTTTATGGATGAAGTGAGAGTTGCTTTCTGAGGACTGGTTCATACCAGAAACCAGCTGCTTTTAGGTTGCTGAGGATCTTTAAAGGGACAGTTTATTTGTGGATTCACGTTCCCTCTCCATGGAACCCGGTGTCTGCAGGATTCTGGTGTAGGCTGCGATGGCACTGAGGTGGGTGGCGGCTGGCAGAGGTGTGTGAGTCTGGTTTTAAGACTAATCTCAGTAGGGTCAGAGTCTTGGGGAGCTAATCCCTTCGACTCCCCCGCCCTCCCCGCCTCCAGCCCATTACAGTCAGTAATAAGTGTGGACATGTACCATGTGCAGAGCTGGTGAACAAAACCCAGATGCATGCATGAGCCACACAGGCAGATGATCAAATAGAAGGTGCCTCCTTTGGGGACAGCGATGTCTTCCGTGGAGCCATACCCTCCATTAGCAGTCACATTGTGCGTTGCCAGAAGACTGGGCTTGCGCGTGTTTGGCTGCAACTGTGCAAGAGAAACTTGCCAGAAGGATGTGGTGGGAGGACAGCCTGTCGGAGGGGGGCTAGGTGCTGTCACCCGGAGTGAAGGCCACAGACTGTTCTTCCTCCATCCTTGCCCTCCTTGTCTCTCTGGGGCTGTGGAGGAGAGGCTGGTGTTTCGGCTTCTGCATTCTTGTTAGGGCACAGGGTTGCAGCTCCAGCGGTCATACCGTTTTGAATGTACTCCACGTATAGAGTCCTTTGGTTGGGGCTAGGAAGTATGCCTCCACCTGCCCGGGGGCGTGTAGGGGTCTCTGCTAGCGTCTTAGTTGTCCTTGTTGTTGTGCTGAAGAGTCTCTGAGGGGCTCAGAATTGCAACTGCCCTGTGTTATAAGTGCAGCAAGAGAGGGGCCACGTCCTTAGAGTACACCCCGAGGTATCTGATCCCAAGCTGGGCGCTCAGTTGTCTGAAGCTGGAGGATCTGACCTTGAAAGCTTCTGTTCAGCCTATGGCATTTTGGGGTTTGGGCTAGGATGAGAGATGACAAAAGACATTTTCATGGCCCCCAGTGCGTGTGGCTGTGTCCTCAACGAGGCCCAAAGTGCCAGGTTTGTCATGACCCTTGAGGCTTTGGGGGCACTTTGAGGGTAAAAGGGGGTCAGATGAGTGAAAGCCTCCCTCAGCACCAGGTGTCAGAGGTCTTCCAGACCCACCTTCTCAGACTCTTGCAGAGGGAAGGTGAGCTTGGCGGTGGCCCATCGCATGGTAACAACAACCTTGCTTCACTGCTTGGGAGATGGGGATTTTCAGATCTTTTCATCCAGACTTATGTAAAACACAGGGGAGCAAAAATATTGATAATTCCATGAAGGATTAACGATGGCTGCATGTGAGTCTCTAACCAAGGCATCTTAAACGTTCTGTTTTTGGGGAAGTTGTAGATAAAGTTAAGCCACTGACTGGGGTATAAAGTATTTGTCAGCCTTCCCACCCTTGAACAGGTTGCAGGTAATGAAGTCAGCAGTTGGTTTGTATACCCACTATAGCTAATCTGCTTTGTTATTTCTTTGTTCAGATTGCCTTTGGAAATTGCTTATGCCCAGCATCTAACTATACCTGCACAGTTGGTGCTCAGTATTGTAAGAACCTTTCCTTTTAAAATTGCAGTTCCCATTGCTGTCGTTCTAGTCTATTCTCCCTTCATTTCATGCTCAAGTGGTTGTTCAGACCTCCTGGACATTACTTGGCTGCAGCTCCATCCTCCTTGGTACCACTCTCTTGGCTGTGGCCAAGCCATTCTGCTTCGAAGGCTGGGCTGCTCCCTGCAAGGCCCCAGTCAGCTCTTCTACCTGGCTGTGACCGTCCACAGGCGATTGTCGCCTTGCTCCCAGCCCCCTGCATGTGCTGTGCGGAATCGTGCCTCCAGTCTTGTCTGCGCCTCCTCTGTGTCTTCTCACCCAAACCCCAATCATCCTCGCTCTGGTTGCCTGGCCCCCCAGTACAGGAAGACAGTGTTTGCTTGTTTGCTGTAGTGCCTGTGGTTATTTCTTCCTTAATTGGATTATAAGCTTCTGGAGGGTAGGAATACTGTCTTTTTGCATGTCTCTCCCAGGGATCGTTGTCTGTTGGCCACTTCGGGAGCAGTCAGCAAACACTTCATTGACACACTTAGCAGGACTTACAGTCATTGGCCTAGAAAATAATCAGTAAGAAGCACTTTCCTACTTTTGCCCCATTTTGAATCCTTTTTTTCTGTAGGTCTTACTTTCTCAGGCTGAATGTTCAGGACATAGCTTATATGGGTTTGGCTAGGAAAAGAAACCCCAAACAGTATACTTCTAAACCTGAATCTCATGGAAATGCCAAATACTCTTTTGCTCTTTGGAAAGTTGGGTGGAAGAGGAGAGGGCTAGGTCTTGATGGGTGATTTGGTGATGGTGGTGGTGGCAGGTGTGTATGGGGACAGGAGGCCTTCCCTTGAACAAGAGATGCTCTTGAATCGCTGAGGGCAGGCATAGCTCAAGGGTGGGTTTGGGGGTGCAGACCTTCCAGCCTCTCTTGTTTTCTCTTTCTTATCTCCTGTTGTTCCACCTCTACCCCCGAGTCTGGGCCACCTCCTGCCGTGTTGGAGATGATGTTGCCTCCTTAGCACAAAGTGTGGGGAGGAAACTCTAGCAGTTGGTGAACGTGCTAAGAATGTAGACCTTTTTTATCAAGAGCTGCCCTGAACTGTTTTGGACCTGTTCAGCTTTGATAAGGGAGCAGATTCTTTGGCTGTGAGACCATGTGCCCATCCACTTAGCGAAGGGTCATGGGGCCTAGAGTGTCGGAAGTGAAGTAGGGGGCAGGGTGAGAGGCTGGATCTGAAGGTAGATACCCCCGACCCTGGCCAGGCCTGGAGTGTGGGAGAGAACCCGCTTCCCTGGGGCAGACACAGCTGCACGGTGCGAATGGCCCAGGGATTACTCCATCTGCCGTCAGTGGGGCCTGGCAGGAAGAAAGTCTATGTTTGTTCTTCAGTCAGTTTGTTCTTCATTTATCTTTTTACCTCCTCAGGCCCAAACTCTTTGGGTCACCCTCTCTTATTCCCATCCCTCACACTTTATCCATTAGTGTATTCTGTCTACTCCACTTGGGTATTTTGGTCCAGAATCTGCCGACAGTCTGCAGTGATGGTTCTTTACCAAGTCATGGTCATGCATTCCCTGGGTTTTTGCAGTTAGCCTCCTTTGCCTCCTCCAAACTGCTCTGCCTGCTTCCTCCCGTGTGCGCCTGGTGTCTGTCACAGCCAGAGTGGTCCTGGTCCCGGACCTGCCCGGGTGACAGCAGCAGCTGCCGCGGCCGGCGTGTCCCCTCCCGCACTGCGTTTTCCTCCATGGCGCGTGCTTTCCTCTGATACTGGGGTTGCCTGCATGCTTTCTCCCCCAGGATGAAAGCTACTTGGGGACAGGGGTGTCTCTCTTGTTCACTCTGGTCCCGGTGCCACACACACGGGGCTTGAACAGCAAATACGGGTTGGCTGCATTCATGTCCGTTTGTTCTGCACCCATCATGTTCAAGGAACTAGGCTCTGGGGCCCACAGGGTGTGCACACGGGTTCAATACCAGGGTCCGGAAGATCCCCTCGAGGAGGAAATGGCAACCCACTCCAGTACTCCTGCCTGGGAAATCCCATGGACAGGAGCCTGGCAGTCTGTATGTAGTCCATGGGTTTGCAGAGTCGAACACGATGAGCGCCCACTCACGCACAACGAACAGTAAATGCCCTAAGCACTCTTCTAGGCATTGGAACACTAGTGGATCTTGAAGGCAGGGAAGGTGTCCTGAGTTTTTTCATCTTCATGTCAAATGACTCTATTTCCTGTAACCTTTCCTTATAAGGTCTGTCTTACATAAAGTTCATCTTTTTTTTTTTTCTTTCTGTACCCTTTCCAGTTTTTTTTTTCCTCCCTTGTTTGTTTTTCTGCCCTAGAAGGATTCTGTCCCTACTTGGGGGAATTTATTTCCTTAACCTACTTAGTATTTGACATGAAAAAATCCTCCTGCCTTCTCCTCCCCTCTGCAAAGGGTAAGCAGTCATTGTAAATCACGTGTGGTGCAAAACAGGCCCCAGGGCCACCCACCACTGCCTGAGCCCCATTCTCTGGCCTGTTCTGGCCCTGCTGATTGCAGTGTGGCCGTAGTATGGTCTATCTCACTCTTGGAGAGTTCGACTTGACCTTGGCTCTGGGGCAGAGAAGTGCGTCTGCTCCTGCTTTAGCAGGAGGGCCAGCAGGGGCGACACCTTTGCGGGGAGGACAGTTCCATAACTGCCTCCAGCCCTGTTGTCCCTGTTAGGCGTTTGCATTTTGGGGGACAGAGCAGCACATGAACTGAGCACCACCCTGAGGAAGGCTGTGTGCTAGCTGTGAGTTAACGAAAGGGTTCAAGGTTTGCTGGCTCTGTGATGGCGAGGCTTTTCTGCAGAAGATGGTAGGAGATAAGCTGGCCTGAAAGCGTTAGAAGTTGGTGGTCATGGGGCTTGCAATATTTTAGTTGCTGAGGAATATCTATAGGTTAATATCACCCAAGAGATCAAATCCATGCCCCCTCACTGGGTCAGTTTCTTCTGAGAGTTCAGTTATGGGTGATATGGAATATTTGGTTTCTTGAGGGTGAAGCTTCCTTCCTCTTAATGCCAAGAAAAGTTCTGTTCCTTTTTCAGTAGCGGGGCTTCCACTTAGGAACGTCTAGCCAAGGTCGCTCAGTGTAAAGCGGACCCCAGTCAGAGTCCGTCCTGTCTCCATGCAAGACCGTGCACCATTCTGTCTCCTGCAGAGCTTCCTTTAGTAAATAAAGGTCAGTGCAGAATAGGGCCCGAACATGTAAGAAGGTTTTCTCCATTATGTAGAGAAGCTCGGAGATGGGCGGCTCAGTCAGTAGCCATGTCCATGGTCGTCAGGCTCCTTCTGTCTGAAAAGAGAGAAGTTCTAGCCCTCTTAGCTGCAGCATGTGGTCCATTCCGTGGATTGCCAGGTGAGAGTGTAACGGACTTAACTCCACTGCCCTGACACGTGATCGCCTTCCTCTAGGTTAGCGTGTCTGGTCAGACATGGCTGCCAGAGCTCCACCCATCATCTTTCTGTTTCTCGGAAAAACACAAAAAGGAGGAAATGGAGAGAAAGACAAAAAGGTGCTCTTCTTTGAGACAGAGACGCGCCAGGTGAGAAGCTCCCCAAGAGCAATCTTTCTGGAAGGCTCACACACTTCTGCCCACGTCTTGTTGGCCAGCACGTGGAACGCATGTTCACAGCCACTTCGAGGAGGGCTGGGCAGTGGGGTTTTGTAACGTTGCTGGCCCTGGTGGAGCTGGGGGTCAGCAAGAAGGCCTGCTGCGGTGAGTTCCTGTGTCTGACCTCTTTTCTGGAGCTGGTGACGAGTGTGCCTTGCTCCCCGCGGGTCCACCCCCGCCTGCCCTGCCTCCCACGTACATAGAGACGGTCACTGATTCTTCGGGTACTAACTGCCTGTCCTTGCGTCTCTCCTTCCAGTTGAATGATAATCCAGGTGCGGGAGTCAGTTGGCAGCGTGGTGGGTGGAGGGGTGTGTTGTTTCTGGAGGGGCCTGCCCTGCCCCTGTTGCTAGCCGGGGCAGGGCAGGCAGGCCTGAGGACACCTGGGGGGCTGCTCCTCTCACATCTTGTGCTCTCCTCCCTTCTCTGAGCAGTTTGTTCATAAGCTGTGATCCTGATGTGTGCCCCCCCGGCTTTGCTGTTCCACTCACTGCTATAGGACCTTGGATGAGAGGGTGTGGTTTGGGGACCTCAGACGAGAAAGTGCAGTGTCTGTCAGGACCTCGGATGAGAGAGGGTCGGTGTCGCTAGGGTGAGAAGCTGACGTGTGTCCCTCTGCAGCTGTGTCTCCTGGGAGGTCAGCAGTGCAGAGGACACAAGCAGGAGTCAGGTTCCTGCTCATTCCTTCCTGTTTTGCATGTACAGATTCACAACCACCACCTAATGGTCCAGGATTTTGGCTTAGGACTATAAGTCTGAAATTCCTAGATTCTCTGCATGTATGTTCCTAGGAAACCTGGATCTTATGCTCAGCTCAGTGCGTTAAGTGGGGATCTCTCAGATCTTTTTTCCAGTTCGAATTTTCAGCAGCTCTGAGATGCCATTTGGGGGCCCTTCGGGCAGGAGATGTTTCTCCCTCCCACCCCAGCTGAAGTTGTCTGGCAAGTTGCCCTGACACCTTGAGCTATGGCGCACGTTTGCGTGGGGCTGTCGGGAGAATTGTGCGGCTCAGCTTAGGACAATGGTGGTCTTAGGAGCTTGATAAAGTGCTAATTTGTAAAAGCCCTGTCAGTGTGTTAGGGCCACGGGGAGGGGATCCCTGTGTGAGTGGTGGGAGGGTGTCCTGGCTCTTAGTTGCAGCGGGGTCTTGGCTGGGCGCCTTTTCAGCCGACGGCTGTCTCTCGCGCTGCTCTGGCTTCTCCCGGGGGTGGGGGTGGGAGTGCCTGCTCTCTGGCTGTGCTGATGTCCACCTCCTCGGGACAGAAGGCGCTCCCTGTGGAGAAGGGACGGGTGGGCACTGGTCTTATGGGAACAGGAGGGCAGAGAGGCTGTTGGGGGCGGGGCAGACACACTGTGATTCGAGTTAGTCTGGAGCAGGCCCCAGGCCAGCGCTCTGATACTCCGCCTCTCTTTTCTCTCTCCGACGAGGGGGTTTGAGGAGTGGGACGGGAGAGAGGAGGTGATTATATTAATAGCTGAGCTACCATTTAACGAGAGCTTATTGTGTGCTAGGCATTAAACACATTGTCATTTAATCCCTAACAAAAATCCTGTGATGGGGGTTTTGAATTTCCGAGAGGTTGAGACGTAAGTAACAGAACCAAACAGGATTGGAATCTAACTCTCTGACTCAGGTCTGTGCCCTTAATCATGTCATAGAGATGCCTCATCCTCTTCCTGTTGTTCACTCGACAAGTGTCTGAGTGCCTCTAGGTTCCAAGCACGGTTCCAGGTGCTGCAAGCCAAACAGATAGAACTCCTTCCCCTTGTGGAGCTTGTATTACAGCAGGCGGTGAGTGCCCACCTCCTTTCACAGTCAGTTTCCTGACACAGCGTTTTGTCTAAACACTGCACTTCTTTGGCACTGCTGCTAAGTCGCTTCAGTCGTGTCCGACTCTGTGCGACCCCGTGGACGGCAGCCCACCAGGCTCCCCCGTCCCTGGGATTCTCCAGGCAGGAACACTGGAGTGGGCTCCCATTTCCCTCTCCAGTGCATGGAAGTGAAAAGTGAAGGTGAAGTTGCCCAGTTGTGTCTGACTCNCCGACTCTGTGCGACCCCGTGGACGGCAGCCCACCAGGCTCCCCCGTCCCTGGGATTCTCCAGGCAGGAACACTGGAGTGGGCTCCCATTTCCCTCTCCAGTGCATGGAAGTGAAAAGTGAAAGTGAAGTTGCCCAGTCGTGTCTGACTCTTCGCGACCCCGTGGACTGCAGCCCACCAGGCTCCCCCGTCCGTGGGATTTTCCAGGCAGGAGCACTGGAGTGGGTGCCGTCGCCTTCTCCGCTTCTTTGGCACAGTGTTCTTTAAATGACTCTTCTTTTCCTCAAAGCTGAAACTAGGGGTTTCTTGTTTGTTGGATACTGGAATATTGATCCCTACCGCCCCCTGCTCCTGCATCGTAGCAATTATAGGGACGGCTAAGATACAGTGCCTCATCGGAGGCCTGGGGGCTCCTCGGGAGGCCACGCACCCCTGGGGTCCGGCCTGTCATGTCCCTTCTTTCCTGGGGAGGGGTATTCTTGGCTTGTGTAGAGTTGCTTTATGTCCCCTCCTTCTCTGCTTGTTCTTGAGAGTTAGTTTCAGAGAGGGTCTTGTGTTCAGTTTGTTTTAGCCAGTCAAGTTCCTGTTTTCTTCTGCTGGAATCTGGGTCAGGCCTTGTGGATGTACGAGAAATTTAACTGGATGTTTCTGTCTGCCTTCAGACCTGATTCCCAGGAAAGAGCAGGGAAGATGTCAGAAGACTGGTTTCCACTGAGAACGGTGCACTCACGAGGTCTGAATGGACATGTTGGAATTTGACGTTGCCGTCAACTTCCTGATGTAAGGCTGGGAGGCAGAGTCCCCACCAGCACTGTTGTCTTCTGAAGCCTTTATCGAGCATTGGCTGTGTGTCTGGCCCTGTAAGAGGCGCTTTATGTATGTCCCAGCCTTAAGGAAACCAAGGCTAAGAAGCTCCCCCAGGGTCACGCGGATGGGGTGGGACAGAGTTGGGTTGAACTGAGGCTTCTTGATCTTGTACAAGCCCGCAGGGCAGTGCCTTCTGCTCGCTGGCGGCTCTGCCAGGACCCTGGGTGTGGGCCTGCCTCACAGGATGTGCCAGCTTGTGTGTAGGCTCCTCTCCTTCACAGCAAATCATAAAAGCTCAGGGGGTTTTGGTCACTGACTGACGAGTGGTTTGATTTTCTTTTTTTTCCGTCTATTTCCACTCCTCCCTCTGTTTCCCCCACATGGACCCAGGGTGGATTACTTCTGCCTTCTCCATTCTAGGGCTGGGCAGACTTTAAAGGCTGGGAGAGTGGAGAGTGGCGGGGATTGGAGGAGGCTGCTGGGCAGGTGGGGCTGCCCATCTGCTCCAGAGCTTTCTTGTCTAGACGCTGGGCTTGGTGATGCTTTAAGGAAATGAGGACGCACAATTGTCTGAAGGGTCTGCAAGGAGGGGTGCTGGCCTCAGCTTCCACCGCTCTGGATGTGGGAATGGGCTGCCTCCAGGAGGTCTAATCATGAAGCTAGTCTGGGCCTGTCTTTACAGAAAAGGAAGCTACCTTCTGTGTGCACGGCTGGGGTGGCCCACGGAGCCGTCGGGTCAGCTCTGCAGTGCTTGCCACTGAGGCTGTCGGGTGGCCACGCCAGTGCTGTCCCGGGGCGTGACTCTGCAGGGCACCTTTAGGAAGGGCCAGAACATTGAACCTCTAGCGGCGAATTAGGAGATGGCTTTCTTATTCTCCCATAATGAAAGATGTTTGACTTCATGACAACCTTGAGCCGTGGCTTTCATTCCTCCAAAGTCATGTATTTGGTGTTTGACCTTGAGCAAGTAAGTCTGTGGTTGGTTTCTTCTTTGTGCTTTGAGTTTTTGCTTTCGTGAAAAGGATATTAAATACCAGATAGGGACAGTGGGGTGCTGACAAGAAAGGAGGAGCGTCGTAAAGGGCCTCTGATTTCTCAGATGCTCTAAGAGGAAGAATTGTGTTCTTCTAGTACTTCACAGCTTACAAAGCGTTTCCCAGACACTGCTGAAATTGATAAGCACTGTAGGGTGGGTGGGGCTCAGGTTGTGGCTTCCACTTTGAAATTGTCCAGGTGGGTTGAGAGCGGCTGTGTTACTTATAAAACGAGCCCTGTGTCACAGCCCTGTTCCCGAAAGGGAGCGCAGCTCTCACTGGGCCGCCCTGCCTCTCCAGAGTGTGCATGCTGTCAGGATGCCCGGTGACCTCTCCTGCATCTGGGCACTCACATCTGTTTGCTGAGGAGCTTACTGGGCACGCAGAGCCACTCGGTCTGAAATGGCAGAGGAAGTGACCCAGCCGGGAAGTGGGGCCACGTCAGCAGATGGCACAGTTGGAGCCCACTATCCTGGCTCTTCTTCTGGGAAGCCTTTCTTTAGGAGGCTGACATAGGGTGGAGCTGACAGTGGGATTTCCTTTCCTGTTCATTATGGGATGAAAGTGTTTAAAAATGTCTCATGAACATTCTTTGGCTGGGGGCTGGGTGTGTGCCCAAGTTCATGGCCGTAAACCTCAGTCACCAAGTAGCCGAGTGGCTGGGCCCGTCTTCTGTGGCTGTGGTCACGGGTGTTGCCCTTTACTGGACCAGCACGCTGAAGTCACTCCCTGCCGCGGACTTACTCTCAGGCCCCTCAGGGCTCTTCCAGAGAGTTGTCTCATAATCCCTGTCACCTCAGTGGTCATGCAGTTTAGGAATAGTTTTATCTTTTTTACACAGACAGCTGTCCTCTGAACGACCTGTGTTTCACAATTCTCCTTTGCCTGAATTTTTTTTTGCTGCATTTAAAATACTATTTTCTCTCATCCCAACACTGTATCCCAAACTTCTCCAATTCTCCTCATTCCTCTGAATCTAAAGGCTATTTTTGATTCACCTCTTTACCTTTCCAGAGCACTCCAGCACAACTCAACCTTCGGAATTCTTTGGCCCCTTGCTGGTAGGGAGCTTGTTCAGAGCTGTGGCATCTGAACCTGCATTGATGGTTCCTGGGTGATGGGCATGTGCAGAGGAGCGCCTGCTCACGGGCCTCCTGTCGTGTTTGTCACTGTGTGTTAATAGTAAGCGTCTTGCTTTTTCTTCCTCCCCTTTACAAATTTATCTTGTTTTCTCTTTGATCTCTTGGCAGTATCATTTAAGAGATTTGTCAGCATGTAGGAAATTGTATGAGAGGGGTGACATGCATGCTCATAAAAATGTGCTGCTATAAGAGCAAGAGGACTAAGAGGGTACACGGTAAATTTGCATGCATCTCGTGCAAGGGGCACCGGCACTGGAACCACCCAGCCCTCTGGAGATGGTCTCCCAGCCCTCCCCTGTGTGACCTGGGTAATCCTCTCAAACCCGAGTCTAAGGTTCTGATCTCTAAAGCGAGGGCGTCACACTTGTAGTGCTATTCTGAAGATAAGAGGAGATAATGTAGGTGAAGCATGCCCCAGCGTCTGCCCAGTATGCTCAGTATGTGGCAGCCAGAAGGTCCAGAGTAAACCGTTGATGGACTTGCCAGTCACTGTGAGTTTTGAAGCTGCTTGCCGACCTCTGAGTGGTCCCCTGTTCTGCAAAAGGACTGGAATGGAGACAGCTCTCCAAGGATCGTGTTCCATCTGCCTCCTTGTTGTCTCGTGTTTTCCAGGATGTGCCCTAAGCTCTGGGGACACGGTTCCTGTCTTGTGTATTCAGTGTCCCCCAAAACACCACTCTCAGGGAGGTGCTTGGCTGAGGTGTGAGGTTTGGGGGGAGCAGCTGCCTTGGAGCACCGTGCTCCCGCGGCCCCCACCACCCAGGGTTTACACTGCTGCAGACGCATGGGCAGAACTCCTGAACGGTGTAGCCTGACCTAAAGGGCTGCCCTGGGACTCTCAGAAATGCAGTTAGATAGTCAGCACAGTGGTGACTCACAGTGGACCGTCCTTCCCTCATCTTGCACTTTCTCTGGTCAGGGAGGGACAGGGGGACTTGGCAGGTTACAGAAGATTTCTAACTCTAGGGCAGGTGGTGGGAGGGGAGAGGTGTGGCACAGGCATCGGGGGCTCGACTTTGGGACCTGCTGTGATACAGTGCGTATGGTACTCGGAGTTGGAGTGGAGGCTAGAGAACCTGGAGACCCGGGTCTGTCTGCTGGTGGCCGCGGGCTGTCTGCCCCTCGCGAGGCAGGGTGTAAGCACGTGTGTGGGTGAATTCACAGATGTCAGTCTCTCTGAAGATGAAAATCACTGAGTTTATCAGCTAGACTATCATTTCTAGACTCTTTTTTTAAAAAGTGATCTCATTTCTTCTTCCTCCATTTTTAAATTGAAGTATAGTTAATTTACAGTGTTGTGTTACTTATAAGTGCTCGGCGATGTAACTCAGCCAAACACACACGTGCACACATTGTTTTCAGATTCTTTTCCTCATTTTCTTTACTCTTGCTTTAAAATAAAATAGAGGATTTACCTTGTCTTATGCACTGGATCTGTTTCACCTGCTTCGTTTGAACCTTGTTCCGAGTCATGTTAAAAAATTTAACTTTTGAGGGGATTGAGACTTCTTCCTATACTTGTAATTTACAATGACAGGTCAGTGGAAAAGCAGAATTAGCAGAATTCACTCTTCAGTCGAGGTTGGCAGTTCTGTGACAGCTCAGTTCAGTTCAGTCGCTCAGTCGTGTCCGACTCTTTGCGACCCCATGAATCGCAGCACGCCAGGCCTCCCTGTCCATCACCATCTCCCGGAGTTCACTCAGACTCACGTCCATCGAGTCCGTGATGCCATCCAGCCATCTCATCCTCGGTCGTCCCCTTCTCCTCCTGCCCCCAATCCCTCCCAGCATCAGAGTCTTTTCCAATGAGTCAACTCTTCGCATGAGGTGGCCAAAGTACTGGAGTTTCAGCTTTAGCATCATTCCTTCCAAAGAAATCCCAGGGCTGATCTCCTTCAGAATGGACTGGTTGGATCTCCTTGCAGTCCAAGGGACTCTCAAGAGTCTTCTCCAACACCACAGTTCAAAAGCATCAGTTCTTCAGCGCTCAGCTTTTTTTATGGTCCAACTCTCAAATCCACACATGACTACTGGAAAAACTGTAGCTTTGACTAAACAGACCTTTGTTGGCAAAGTAATGTCTCTGCTTTTTAATATGCTGTCTAGGTCGGTCATAACTTTTCTTCCAAGGAGTAAGTGTCTTTTAATTTCCTGGCTGCAGTCACCATGTGCAGTGATGGGATGAAATACCATGAGGTCTCGTGAAAAGAGGCATGTCTTGGAGTTTAGAGGGAGGCAGGTGTCCGCCTCTTTCCTGTGTCCCCTACGTGGTAAAGCAAGAAGGCTGGCCGTGTCAGGGGAGCTGCGGTCATTCCTGTCTGTGGGCAGGCATGGTCTCTGCAAGGTGAGGAGCTGTCTTGCCTGGTTCAGCCCGCCAAGAGGGCTTGTGGGCTGCGAGATTCCCGTGCCTGAGAGACAGAGAAGACGGGCGTCCAGGCCCGCTGCGTGGCCCAGAGCAATGCTCCAGTCCAAGCCGGGCGAGCGCAACCTTTGGTATAGTGTGTCTCTTCTTTTGAGACAAGATTATCTTGGTTTATTCAGGTGGTTCTGATGTAGTCACAAGGGTCCTTATAAAAAAGCAGAAAGGCCAGTCAAATATGACAATGCAGATGAATCTATGAAACAGAAATAGAATCAGGGACATAGAGAACAGACTGATGGCTGCCAAGGGGGAAGCGGGTGCGAGAGGTTTGGGTTGAGAATTTGGGATTAGCAGATGCAAACTGGTATGTGTAGACTCAATAAAACAATCAAGTCCTACTGTACAGCATGGGGAACTATATTTAATACCCAGTGATAAACCATAATGGAACATAATATGAAAAGGGATGTATATATATGTTGTATAGATGTATAGTCAGTTTGCTGTGCAGTGCTAATTAACACAACACTGTAATTCAACTGTTTTTGTTTAGTTGCTCAGTCATGTCTGACTCTTTGCGACACCATGGACTGTAGCCTGCCAGGCTCCTCTGTCTGTGGGATTTCCCAGGCAAGAACACTAGAGTAGGTTGCCACCCACTTTTCTTTGTGATTTAAAAAACGTCTTCCCCCCTGCTCCTCCTCCAGGCTCCTCCGCCCACCTCTTTGCTGTCTGACTTGGGTGGGGGCAGCTCCAGGGCTCCCACCCCCCTTCCCGCTTGGTGTAAGTGCCCTTTGCCCTGGCAGAGCTGTTTGCAGGAGGGCAGAGGGAGGGGCGTTCCCTTGGGAAGAGGGCAGGAAGGACCAGAGGTTAAAAATAGGCGGCTTCTAAGAACCAGTTTACTGCTGCCTCAGCTCAGATGTGGTCCTCCTGTGATAACCGGGCTAGAAGCAGAGTGTTGCTTTTGGAACAAAGGAGAGAAAGTAAATCAACCCTCATAAAAAGGAAGAAAGAAACAGACATCACCACAAAATGTAGGCTTTTAGTCTGTGTCCCGGATAAGAGGAGCGCTCCCAAATTGCCCCGGGGGTTTTAGATGTTGTCCCGTGGTGATTCTGGGCGCGCGTGATTGTACGTGCGTGTGTCCACGTGTGTGATGCTCAGATGGTTCTTTGTGCCAGGTACTGAGATGTTCTGGGACTGGGTAGGTGTTCCGAGAGATTCTTGACACATGTGTCCCATTTACAAGGAGTTCTTGTGACCCTAAGTGGAGGGAGCTCCCTTGGTCTTGTTTGTGCAGTAAATACCCAGCCTGGACCCTCACTCACACGGGAGGCGTACCAGCTGCAGAGCCAGGGTCAAAGCCAGTGGTGCCAGCTCTTGTAATACGATAGACAAGCTGCCTCATTCCCCTTTTTGTTCAAAGTAAGAGTTCCCCTCACCAAAGTACAGAAAACCGAGCCTTCCCTGCCTGCAGGCGCTAGAGCAGATGGAAGTGAAGCCCATGTACTGATGGGCTTACCCTTTAGTCTGAATTTTACATCTAGTCATGCTGTTTAAAAAGAAAGAAGAGTCCCAGTGCTCTGATACGTTCATGTTTCCTGGCCTCTGATGTGTGTATCGTTATTTCGACGTGCAGCGGCTCGGAGGGAGCAGTGACCCCATCAGCAGTGAACTGTGCAAGACCCAGCAGCCTGTGTTTCCCCTGACGTGTGCGGCCGCCCCCTATTTCATTAAAAAATGTGTCTTGAAACACTTGCCTCGCGCCTTCTCACATAGCGATACGTGTATGGGTGCAGTGTCCGCTTCTGGAAACCCGGTCGCTTCGGCCTTTAATCCGGGGCGAGGGCTTGTCTGCCGCTGCCTGGCTGTACCCAGCACTCCCATGGTGGGTGCCCAGGAGAGCTGTTGGCACGGGCCATCGCTGGGCGGACTCGCACGGAATGTGGTCCTGGTGCCACCCGCAAAGCGGAGGCTGGGTCGGCCGCTCTCCCTGCCTCGGCGTGATTGTTTGGGACTTAATGTAATAATTTGCTCAAACAGGCGGAGAGAGCACATTCGCTGGGCTGTGCGGCTGCAGACAATGTTTGCTCTGTTAGTTTGCTCCTTATCCCCACTCTCGGAGCCCTGTGTCCTCTGCCACCCCCGTCTCCTCGCATATTCTAACCTTGGCTAAACGGCTTCATTCGTGAGCTGGACAGTATTTTCTGGGATGAAAATAACCAAGTATCAAGAACCAGCCCTGATGCACAGGTCAAAACTGTTTAGTCTCCAGATAGAGATTTTTTTAATTAATATCTGGACAACCAAAGTATTTTCTTTTTTATTCCACGTTCCCTTCACTTCTTTGGAACCCTATTTGAAAACACGCACACACGTGAGTGCTCAGGTTAAAAGGAAATTAAAAAAAAAAAGCAGACACTTTCCTAACCTTCTGGCTGTGTTCCTGGCAGGGGCCCCGGGAAGATTCCATCCAGTGCCTCACAGACAAAGGCGTCCGCTGTCATTCCTGGCCCAGGTACGGGGTCGTGTGTGGGCTGTGCTAGTACCTAGGGAAGTTGGGGGGGGGGTTTCTTTGTTTTTTCCACAAAAAAGGTTTCCCCCCTTCTTCTCACTTTCTGGGTAACGAACACAGGGTAAAAGAAAGCCCTCTCTCACACCTGCACTGCGTTCTGCAGGTTGACAGTCTTCTGCAGTTCGCAGTGGTTGGTTCCATGGACAGAACCGGCCCTTCTCGCCACTGATGGGTGGCTGACGATGTCATGGCACAAAGCTCAGACTTTCCCGCAGTGGGACGGGCCCCCAGAAGGCGGACTGCAGCGCTCTGGCTCTTCTGCCGCTTCTAGTTCATGCTCTCAGAGGGAAGGTAAAGAGGTCGGGGCAGAACCGAGGCTGCAGACAGCTCTGATTTACTCCGAAGGCTCAGCCCAGGCCGGGAGTAGGGAGCCTCATCGTGCCTGGAAAGAGCCTTTGTTTTTCGTGAGCGCACAAGAGTACTTTCTGCACTGAAGGGGTTTTGTTCTTTCTGCCTTAATCTTCTCTGATAAAGGAAGGATAGAGGCATTTTCAAGGAACCTATTCTAGTGGCCCAAGAAAGCGTAGGAACAGGAGTTAATCTCAGAAAAATACACAGGAATTGGAAAAATCTCATTCGGTTCCTCATAGAGATGAGGGACTCTTGCTGTCAGCACGCTTTTGTCATAAAGGTAAAACTTAGCTAGAGCGCCAGTGCTGACGTGTGGATTAAGGGGATGGTGCAGCCCCAGAGTTTCGCCTCTGGTTAAAGAGCCCAGGGAGCAAAGGTTATTTGTGACTTTACTCTTAGGGGCCTGATGGGGCCGGCCTTCCCCTTGGACCTTCTGGCCTGCTGTGGTGCAGGCGGGCCACTGGGCTTCCAGCAGAGTGGGCCCGGCTGGTCAGGACTGCCTTGGTGAACACTGCGCTGGGCTCGCCTCATACTGGCCGGAAGGGAGGATTGATGGAACTACAGGGCACTCACCCCGTCCAGCTGCTCCGGTGTCTGGGTGCAGAGGCCAGGCTCCCTCAGGGCTCTCTGCAGCCGATGCCTCCGGTGAGTGGAGCCCCTGAGTAAAGCTCTCCTTTTCGTCAGGGGTCCGTTGCTGCCTGTCTCTGAGCATCGGGAAGCCTGTCTTAAGAGATTTTCATATGATCACAGCCAAATAACCCAAAAAGTTACTTCAGGATACATTTTTTTCCAACCCATTTTTCTCCCTTCAGACTCACGGTCAGACATGAATTAGCACCGACCTCAATGACCGTTTTCACGAAGCTTGAGCGGAAAGGGCTCACCGCTCTGATAAGAGGGCAGGACTGGCCTGGAGTCTCTGCCAAGCCACAGAGCAGGACTGCTGGTTGGGATGCCCGGACCCGTCGGGCCACATGGAGGAGTGTCAGTCCTTCAGGAAATTGCAGCGCGTGCCCCTGGGTCTGCCTCACAGGGCTCTGACCGTCCGTGTGTGCGGTGGGGCTGGTGGCTCCCGGTGTCTTTCCAGTGTCTGGTGTCTTGTTTCCACGTTGCCTTGAGGGACGTGCCTGTCAACAGGCAGTAGTGATGGGACTGTTAGTGTGAAGATGGGACCCTGGCATCCCGAGTCACTCTCCAGCCGGGAAGGGCCTCCGTTTCTAAGTGTGGAAATGACTGTCCGATGCCACCTTTCAGAGGTGCATAGACCGGAGGCTGGGTTTGTTCTTTAGTTTTTGCTTGGTTCTTTGCAAGGTGCACAGAGTGAGTCAGACCCTTCCCCTGGCTGAGCCCACTGTCTGCGATCCAGACAGCGCTCGTGGGCCTCGGTTGGCAGGGTGCACGGCCGTCCTTCTCTCTGCTAGCCCCTCTGTGTACCCCCCTTTGTGTGGATGCTGCTGCTCTCCAGGTGTGTGGGTTTCAGCCGGTGCAACCCTCTGGGAGCTAGCACTGCCGTGCATGGTGGCCAGGGCCAGGGCAGGAGGTAGCCTCCGTCCAGAGTCATGGGCTCCAGTGCCTGTGCGGATGTGTCTTCGTTCTCTGTAACTGGTTGCCCATCCAAAGCCGGGGCACTGGTGGGGAGAACAGTCCACTTACCTTTCAAGTGAGAAGTAGCCCCACCCTCTGCTCGGCTCAACTCAGGTCTTTCAGATTCTGGTCATCAGAGCACTGTCTTAGACCAGGGAACTCAAACCTCTTGACACCCAGATCTTGTGTGCAAAATTGTACTTGGCACCACGGTTCAGCATAGTTATCTTCCAGGTGTAATGTTGGCAAGGGCAACGTCGTAAAGGAGGCCTGCTCGGTCCCAGGTCTGTTCCTTAGAAGTGCACAGATCTGCTGGCATAGAGCTGAGCCTGCTGATCTTGGTGGTGAGTTAGTGATAAGTCAGATACAGAGCATCCAAGGCTCAGAATGCTGGCCTTTCCCATCAGGTGTCTGGTCTCCTGTGGACACGTCAGAGTCCTTTGGGAAGAGGTGGGGTAATTTGGGCTTTAGAGTAAGGCACTCCTGTGTTTAGATGTTGTCATTTTCAGCTTCCTAGCTGGCAGGCTCCTGACTGTCTGAGGCTGAGTTTTCTCATGTACACAGTGAGATCATAAGAGTTCTTTGTGGGACAGTGTGAGGACCAAGTGTAAAGACCGTTGTGACCTGCCAGTACCATGCCTGGCACATAGGGAAGTTCAATGAATGGTAATAGTTATTACAGTCAATAAGAGATGGCCAAAAAGTCTCTCGAACCTTCTCCTTCCAAAACAGGGAGTGATTGTAGAGTCTTGGATTTAGTTTGAAATCTAGTTGCTGTAACTGTTTACAAGAGGGAAAAGAGAATAGTGTTTTTTTTTTTTTTTTAAGTGGCTTGTTCGGTTCCTTGATGTCTTGACCACTTACAGTCCTGGGAATGAGATCTGGCGTGGTCCTTGCCCCTAGGGATTCACAGATCTGGGGATGGTCATGTAAACCGGCTCCTGAAGTGTAATTAAACCTGCGGGCGCTGTGTAGACGTCCCTGTGGTGCGTCTTTACCTCTTGACGGTAGTCATCCTTTCCCCCCGCCCCCCCCCCCCCCGCCTGCTTTGGACTGAACTTGTCTTTTTACAATAAGTGTGGGACTGAAGTAGACTTTGGCATTTTCCCACTTAAAATAATATCCTTAGCAGATTGATGGGTCCTTGGAAAGACCTGTAGTTGGAGAGTTTCTAACAAAAGTGCTGGTGAAAGGAAGTGGAAGGGAGTTGATGGAGGGAAATTAATCACGGTGCCGCTGATAGCTCACACGTGACTCGGGACAGGTGGTGACATGCGCTCAGACTGTGTGAGAAAGAAGTCTGAGAAAGATGACATGTGTGGAAATACCTTGTGAAATGTGAAGTGAAGAGAGTCTGGGATGGACATTGTCCACTCTGGAGGAAGGCTGTGTTAAGAACTCCAGAGGGGAGCTTGTAGTGGCGGGGGCGGGGGGCTCCAAGCTGTTCTGTCCTGTCGACTCTGCTGTGAGTCACTTGCTCAGAGAAGCTTCCATGACCAGCCTGTCTCAGGTCCCTTCCTGTTAGTCACCATAACCTGTGCATTTCCTTCCTGGCAGTCATATTTTGTAATTATCGTTGACCCTTGAACGATGTGGGGATAATCTGTGTATAATTTATATTTGGCTCTCCGATCTGTGATTCCTCTGTATCTGCAGGTTCTTACTGTTTTGGTTTGTTTTTCTCTTGCCATGCCATGCAGCATATGGGGCTTCCCAGGTGCACCAGTGGTAAAGAACCCGCCTGCCAGTGCAGGAGATGTAAGAGATGTGGGTTCGATCCCTGAGTGGGGAAGATCCCTGGAGGAGGGCATGGCAGCCCACTCCAGTATTCTGGCCTAGGGAATCCCATGGACAGAGGAGCCTGGCGGGCTACAGTCCATAGGGTTGCAAAGAGGTGGACACGACTGAAGCGACTTAGCATGCATGCATGCAGCGTATGAGGTCTTTAGTTCCCCAACCAGGGCTCAAAGCCCCGCCCCCTGGAGTGAACGCACAGGGTCTTAATCACTGAACTGCTAGGGAAGTCCCAGTATCTGTGGGTTTGACCATCCACAGGCTGTGTAGCTCTGCAGTATTTACTGTTCTCAAACATTATGTGTAAGTGGACCCAGGCAGTTCAGACCTGCACTGTGACGGTGTCAGCTGTATGTGCTTGTTTTCTTACTTGTTTACTGTCTGTATCCTCCAGCAGACAAGGGCAGGCATGCATTAATTCAGTTCAGTCAGTCTTGTCTGACTCTTTGCGACCCCATGGGCTGCAGCACAACAGGCTTCCCTGTCCATTACCAACTCCCGGAGCTTGCTCAAACTCACGTCTGTCGAGTTGGTGATGCCATCCAACCAACTCATCCTCCGTTGTCCTCTTCTCCTCCTGCCCTCAATCTTTCAGGAGACCTGGGTTTGACCCCTGGGTTGGGAAGATCCCCTGGAGAAGGGAAAGGCTACCCACTCCAGTATGCTGGCCTAGAGAATCCTATGGATTACAGTCAGAGACATGAATTAAATATTTGATTAGCTTTATTTCTTTTATCATCTACTAACTAACCTACTTTATTTGGATTTCAAAAAGTTAGGAACCTGTCTGTAGACTCATCCATTAAATAAAGGGCACAGCTAAGGTTTTAGAACATCTGGTCAAAAGACTGCAACTTCCTCTCTCATGAAGACTCATATTTTTATCTGGTACCCTCAGTTTGTCTGCATAATTTCTCCCCACAAATTGGTATTTAAACCTCAAAACCTTTAGCTAACTACATCTGTCATTGATATTTTATTGTTTAATTTTCTTTTTATGGAGCCAAATTACATCTCTCCCACATACAGCCGGCGCTTTACATGTCTAATTTGTCGACATGTTCTATAATGATAATTTCATTGATTTAGAAAGTGACATTATGAGCAACATATGTTCAGTTTAGCAGTAGACCTTGTTATGGCAATCAATTTTTTTCCCCTCCAGAACTCAACTAGTTTCCACATTTAGAGGCGGCAAAGTAATTTAACCAGCTCATGTTCTTACGATTTTTTAAGAAAGAGAAAGAAGGCTACTTGTGGCAAGTTTTCCTGAAAGCGGCAGTTCTTACAGTGTGCAGTTTGCCATGTGTACATATTATCACTGTACACCAGAGGCAGGCATATAAAGGAGCAAAAGCACCTAATGAAATAGAAAATAACAGAGACAGAATGTCTTGCAAAAGTCCTTTAACTTTTTCCTATCTCTCTGACTCACCATGCAAGCTTAAATCAACAGCTCTGCAAGTATCAGCTGAGAATCCCCAGCACATCAGGCACCATGCCAAGCTCTGGACTTTTCCGGGTGTTTTCTAGCCCCCATGATCATGCTTGTATTTTTTTTTTCTCTCCCTCTACTTAAACAAAAACATTCCTCTCATACTTCAAAATCCAACTCAAAGGTCACCTCTACACAGAGGCTCTCCTCAACCCTCTTCTCTCAATCCATCAGCATTATGCCATCGCTGAAAGTGAAAGTGGCTCAGTCGTGTCCGGCTCTTTGCGACCCCATGGACTATACAGTCCATGGAATTCTCCAGGCCNTGCATGTCTGAGGTTATTGATAGTTCTCCCAGCAATCTTGATTCCAGCTTGTGCTTCATCCAGCCTGGCAGGCATGCATGTGTGTGTGCTAAGTTGCTTCAGTCGTGTCTGACTCTTTGCACTCCTATGGACTGTAGCCTACCAGGCTCCTCTGTCCGTGGGATCCTCCAGACAAGAACATTGGGGTGGGTGGCCATGTTCTCCTCCAGGGGATCTTCCCCACCCAGGGATCAAAGCCGCATCTCTTACGTCTCCTGCATTGTCAGGTGGGTTCTTTACCGTGAGAGCCACTGGGAAGCCCACAGGGACAGTCATGTGTTTTTATTCACCTTCGTAATTTCAAAGCCAAGTGTCAGACCTGATATATACCACTCATGAGTGGAGCTGGCTGGTTGGTTTAGTGGCTAAGTCATGTCCACCTCTTGCGACCCCGTGGGCTGTAGCCTGCCAGGATCCTCTGTCCATTGGGTTTTCCAGGCAAGAATACTAGAGTGGATTGCCATTTCCTTCTCCAGGGGATCTTCCTGACCCAGAAACTGAACCTGGGTCTTCTGCATTGCAGGCAGATTCTTTACTGACTGAGCTATGAGGGAGTAAAAGTCAGCAAAACCTGTGGGTCTTCTGGCAAACAGTGAGTCTGGGGACTGATTCTTGTGTGGTACCCCAGACCGCTGTAGCAGTACCAGCGTGCGGTTGTGGACAGGCTGGACTGCCGCCTTGTCTCTGCACCCCCTGTCCACATGCCTTCCCGCCCATTTGAGACCCCGGGTGCACAGGGACTGTGGTGAGTCTCCTCTTCCAAAGGGAAGCCCCCTCTGGACCTTGGAACTTGGTGCCAGGGAGTCGGCAGCTGCCAGGCAGGGAGCACACCTTCTGTTGGTGTCCAGAAACACACCCCTAGGCTCTGGCCGCACCCCGGGCTGCCCTTGTTCTTGGCCAGCAATGCTGCTTCAGGTCCTTTGCAGGTGTGGGGGGTGCAGCGCTGATTCCAGTGGCGTGTGCTGCCCAGAGTCCTGTTCTCTCAGGACGTGGGCAAAAAGTCCTTTTTTGTTGTTTCTTGACTTTTTTTTTTTTTTTAATGGTGGTATAATGTATGTTCTTAAAGTGCACAAATCTTAAGTATTACAAGTCATGTGTGTGTATATATACACCTCTGCATGTGTCCGTTGCTCAGCTGGGAGCCGATCAGTATGTAATCTGGGAGACAGGGATTTCTTAGAGGAGTCGGACCTTCCCCACTGTGGGAGGTGTTGGGGCAGTGACGGTCCAGATGAGGGGTTGGAGGTCACAGGGGAGTCCCTCTTCAGTCTGCCTGAGGCATCGGTGTGGGTGGACAGGTCAGAGCTCCCCGAGACCTGCTGCCCAGTGGGGCTTACCGGCATCTGGTGCTGGTGGCGGCTGCTGTCGGGCAGCAGAGTCAGCGGTGAGAAGGGAGAGCTGGGTGGAATGGCAGGAGAGCGAGGATGGGCTGGAACCCTGGTGCCTCTGTCTCTGTTCATCCGCACATCCGACTGTTGAGACCTTTGGAAAGCTGTGGCCTCCAAATCTTGTATGAGTCGCATTTCCGACCAGTTCTAACTCAGAACTCTGGGGGTTCCGGGAAACATAGTTCCCAGCTGAACCAAACTGACACAGCGCTGCCTGGCCACCCACGTGACACCGTCCCGATCAGGGGCCCACTGGCACCCCTTGCCCCTTCCCTGACAGTGATCCACCCCACCAGCCCCAGCCATTACTCTTGATGGACTTCTTCAACCCCATAGATTTGGGGGGTTTTGTTTTTGATTTTTTGGCTTGTGGGCTCCTAGTTCCCTGACTAGGGGTTGAACCTGGGCCCTCGGCAGTGAGAGCACAGGGTCCTAACCAGCGGGCTGCCGGGCAGCTCCCTCGTCCGTGGATGTGAACTGTGTTTGTCCTCGGCCTTTGCAGAGGGGAGCCTGGTCCTGTGCTCGCTCCCGCGTCCGTCTGCCTCCTTGTGCTCTCCGCTGGTCTGTGCTCGTCGTCCGCGGTGCTGCCTGAGGCAGTAGTTCGTAGCAGGACCCCATTGCTGCTGCCTGTTTCTCATTTTGTATTTGGGTGACTTGCGTTTTAGAGTCTTGTGAACTGTAATGCTACATATAAATGCGTGTGTCTGTAATGCCATGAACATCGTTGTACTTGTCTTTGGGTTAATACAGACATAGGTTTCTTTCAGAAGTATTCCCAGGAGTAGGATGTCTGAGTTTTCTGGTAGAGTTTCTTCACCTTCCGGAACTACTACGGAACAGTTTTCCAAAGTGGTTGTGAGTGGACACGCTGGTTGTTGAGCTTGTATTCTGAATGTCCACTTGTTGGTCATTCTAATGAGTGGGCAGCGTTTCTCACTGTGGTTCTGACTGACATTTTATTGATGACTAATAATGTTGCGTACCTCTTCAGATGCTTTCTAGCAATTTGGAGGTCCTTTGTGAAACACCTAGTCAGGTGTTTTGCTTATTTTTCATTGAGTATCTGCTGGTTTCTTATGAGTTTGTATAAATCTTTTAAATATTCTGGATATGAGGCTTTTCTCGGTTACAAGTAACCCTTTGGCTTTAATGAAGTGTGTTCCTTCATAAGCTGGAAACAGATCAGGGTCCAGGCATGTTTGAGAAAGGAAGCCTTTGGGAAAAATGTGGTTATTTGTTGCTCCTTTCTTGGGGAACTAATATGTTGTAGGTTTGGATGTTAGTAGCTCACGTCACTTGTGGTTTTAAAAATAAAATATTGGACACACAAGTATTTCTACTGTTTTTTAAAAATGGAACTTATCTTGAACACTCAAAGTATATACTCATAAACCAAAAATCCATTCCGTAGGGATCTGAATGTTTGTCATGGCTCTGACACTGCTAAATTCTGGGGGTAGAAACCTGAGAGAAACTTGCTACCTCCAGGAGCACCGGGTGGGAACAGAGGAAAGGTCTGTGCCCAGAGAAGTGAGGAATGAAGGTGTTCAGAGGGTCTCAGATGGGACAGGGAGCCAAAGCCCTGATGGGTGGTGAGGCTGTGGTCGGCCTTGTGCAGAGACGACCTGAGGGGGTTGACTGTGTGTGTGTGGTGGGGAAATGTGTCCTTGACCATGAACCACGCCACGCAGGGAAGAGTGAGGCAGATTCCTGAGGCAGCAGATAGATAGAGATAGGTGTGTATTGGGAGTGGAGAGTAGGCTGCTACTAGCAGCTAAGGAGTTCAGTCTGTCAGCAAAATGATGAGGTTTGCTTAGAAAGACCACTTTGGAAGAAACACGACATATAAGTGGGATTACAGAGTTGAGGTGGGGTCTACAAACTCATACACCCATGTCCATAGCAGCATTATTGGCAATTAATCGGAAAGTGGACATGACCCAGGTGTCCCATTTGTGGACGAGCACATACCTGCAATGTGTAATTAGGGGAACAGTTTTTGGTCGTGTTAAACAGCCCCAATCAGTGTTGGAAACATTCTGCTAAGCGAGACAAGCCAGGCGTAGAAGGACAGATATTACATGACTCTGCTTTTGTGAGTTACCTAGAATGGGCAAATTGGCAGCAACAGCAGTGGGTGAGTGAGTGAAGTGAAGTCGCTCAGTCGTGTCCGACTCTTTGCGATCCCGTGGACTGTAGCCCACCAGGCTTCTCCGTCCATGGGATTCTCCAGGCAAGAATACTGGAGTGGGTTACTATTTCCTTCTCCAGGGGATCTTCCCAACCCAGGGATCAAACCCGGATCTCCGGCATTGGAGGCAGATGCTTTAACCTCTGAGCCACCGGGGAGTGGGTACTACCTTCCTATTCAACAGCCTAACACCTATTGAAACAGACTCGTCTTCAGATTGGGAAGTTATTAAAAACACCACAAGATTGATGGAAATGTTCTTCTAAAACTGTTGTGGCAATGGTTGCGTAGTTTGGTAAATTACTAAAAAACCATTGAATCATACACTTAAAACAGATGACTCTTATGGTGTGTGAGTTATACGTCAGAGTTGTTTAGAGACCCACTCCATCCGGCCCTGAGCGCTGCACCACGCCTGCCTGGGTGTGCTCTTGTGGGCCGTGGGGCCCCGCACAGAGCTCTTACGGCTCTTGGCCAAGCCCCGCAGATTCTGAGTGAGGAACTGGCACAGCCTGGGCTTTGCCTTGGCTCCTCTGCTCTGGCTGTGCCAGGGCGTCCAGCCCCTGACCTGGCTGGAGCATCCAGCCAGGGAGCAAGCCTCACCCGTCCGTTTCTTGCGCGGGGCTGAAGGGGAGGAACCTAGAGGCCTGTGACCCGGTTAGTTCTTTATGTGGATCTGATCACTTTCCCCCCTCTAGCTGTTTGGCTGTTTTATTGCTCTGTTAACACTTGATTTCAGGGTGAGCAGGAGTTTTAGTGAAACTAAAATCTTACAGTATGACTGTTTCTCAGCGGTTCCATTTGAAGGGAGAGGTGGCTGCATATTCTCTCACCGCTTATCGTCTCCTGCCTTCTTTTCCAAGTTCCCCAGCTAATTGAAAAGGAGATGAACAGATTTCCCTGCCTTCACCGCAGTGTAGCTCTGTGCGTTTGGACTGCATCGCATGAAGCGGGCGTGGCTCACCACCTGCTTATCACTAACTTCCTCTTCAGGAGCTGGGCACTTCAGGACGGCAGAGACCTGGTCCACCTTCAGTGTCGTATTGTCAGCGCCTGTTGTTAAAAAACACACTTGCTGGTAGCCAGGATTGTGGCCTCAGTGTGAACAGGCGGGGTGAATTGCCCCACAGGAGGTAGGCAGTGAGCACAAAGAGAGGCTGCCCTTGGCCGGGGTGGGAGGTGGTCATCCTCATGTGGCAGTTATTGCATCCTGCTTCGCTCATGCTGTGAAAGGAGAAGACTCTGGGGCTTCTGGTGAGATGTCTTTTGAGACAGAAGGCTGCTTAGTTGAGGCCCTTTAACAAGGTCTTTGTGTCTGATGTCCAGTCTCTGCCTCAGATGTGTAATTAGTGGAACAGATACAGTCCCTTTCCCCCGCCCACAGGGAGTGTTATTTCTGAAGGTGAAATACTCAGTTGGTACCCAAAAGGGGGAACCTCAGAGTGAGATGTTCCCAGATGGCCTGGTCATGCTCGGCATCTAGTGGTCCTGTCTCAGCTGAGGCGCTGAGGTCCCCCAGCTCGCGAGAGGGCTTCCTGGAGGCAGGCCCGCCTCAGCCGCAGGGGTGAGAGGGTTGGGCAGTAGATCATGCCTACTGCCACCCCTAGGGCACACTTGGTGCAGCACATCAAGTCCCAGTGACTCAGCCTGTGAGAGCTTGGGCACAGGTCTCAGAAAATCCAGCGGTGGTCAGGGAACAGCATGTCACCCGAAGCTTGCCGCTGCTGGACCAGAGCAGGATGCTGAAGGCGGTCGTCCCCTCACGGCCGTGGGGTGCTTCTGGTGTTTATGACATGGGCGGATGTGGAGCAGAGCCTTCAGGCCCTGGGGGGCCTCACTGCCTAACGTTGTTGGTGCTGAACTGAGTGAAGATTGATTAGTCCTCTGTGGAGAAACCTTGGTAAGTGTTGGCCTTGAGCCCAGAGTAGTTGGAATTTTGGAGCCCAAAGGTCTCAAGGCAGTTGGTTTTTGGCAATTGGTCTTTGGGAGAAAAGAAACTCAAGTCTTGGCTATACTTGAGCACTGCCACCCCGCCCCACCACTAGACAGGAAGGGGGTCATCCCTAGGGCAGGGGTGGCGTAAGTAAGGAGGAGTTGTGGGCTGTGCCCTTTCAGGAGCCTGCCAGAGTACAGCTTGAGTTCCCAATATTCCTTAAGTGTAAGGAAATGAAGTTTGTTGTTACCCTCCCCCCACTTTTTCTGTTTTTTTTTCCTAACCAGATGGACTCTTTCCCTCGTGAAGGAGCTGGGCTGTAGCTGCAGGAGTGATTGTCGAAGGTCAGAGCTCAGTGGAGTCAGTAGGATGAGAGGGCTGGCTTTGAGGAGTGTCTGATTCAGAGAAGATTGTGTTTTGCTGGAGAATTATGCCTAAGCCCCATGTCCCCCCACCCCCGCCCTGCGTTTTTAAAGAATTTTTTTTTTTAATGTGGGACCAATTTTAAAGTCTTTATTGAATTTCTTACAATATTGCTTCTGTTTTCTGTTTTGGTTTTTTGCCCACGAGACATGTGGGATGTGGGATCTTCGCTCCCTGACCAGGGATCGAACCTATACCCACCCACTGCATTGGAGGTGAAGTCTTAACCACTGGGCCACCAGGGACATCCCAGTCCCACGCCCTCTTAAGCCAATTGGGAAGGGAAAGTATACTCTGTAGAATGGTTTACGATTAGCCCTCTTGGTTAATTTCTGCTTTGGAGACAACAGCTGAGAGGAGCGGCTAGCCGCACTCTCTCCCGAGGCCCAGCACTGAGGCAGATTGGGTCAGTTTGCCTGGTGTGTGGGTGGAGATGAAGAGGTTGTCATCGACATGCGAGAGATCTTTTTCCTCCTTTATCTGCTGGCCTCCTGAAACAGCTCCGTCTTCCCACTCCTGTTTTACAACCAGTCTTAACACCTGCTTTATCTCCCCCTTCCTTCTGTGTCTCTGTCTCCAAGAACCCTGTGGGCAGCCGGTAAGTCTTCTCCTGTAGACTGTCTAGCCTCCGGGGAGCTTAGACATCGCCATGTTGGTGACCAGGGGCGCTGTGGTATCTGAAGAAGCTGTAAATAAGGTCCTGAAATGTCGACTGAAAGCAGAAGTCGTTTTCTTCATCGAGAACTGTCCAGAGCTGGCTCAGGTACTCCCTTTGGCTAATTCCGAGTCCTGCTCTCCGCCCCTTAAGTCAATAACAAGTTAGTAACAGACGGATCGTCACGTGTCCTTTTTCTCCTTTCTGGATTCTGTGACAGTAGTCTCTGTGGCCCACATGAGCCTCTCATTCTCGCTCTTCTCCTTCCCATTGCTATGTGTGCTGGGTGAGCGCCTCTTCCTGCCTGCCAGCACCCCTGAGCTGCCGGGAGGCAGACCTGGGCTTTACCATGGAGCAGTGGGGAGTGTGGAGGGGAGGAGGGGCGACCTGGCTGAGCAGGAGCATGGGAGTGGAGGGCAGGAGTGACGGCCGTGCTGCGTGCGGGAAATGACTGAGGACTGAGGACAGCGGTCTGTGTGTGGACGGGAGGAGGCGAGACAGCTGCTAGACCTCTGGGGCCTTGTGAACCTTGCTGAGGCTTTGGATTACCTCCTGGAAACAGTGGGCTGGGGGGGGTGTGTAGCAGTCACATTTAAGGAAAGAGATCACTTTTTCTCTTTGAAAAATGCACCCGGCACTCCTGTGGGGAGTTTTAAGATTGAGAGGCAGTTGTAATGGTCCGAACTGGAGACCACAGATGTTCCACCAGAATACAGTCGGGAGATGCTTTGGAACCCAGAGGTCCTAGAGCGTTTGAATCAACAGGTCTTTGCTCTGAGGTGATTGGATTGAGGGGTGGACACAGAGCAGGGTCTGAAATGACCCCCATTCTTCGTTGGTGGGCGGACGGTGGTGGCATCCGAGTGCATAGGGGGAGAGAGCCGGGGAAGAGAACAGTGTCCGTCTGCACTGCTTGCTCTGGGACCCCGTGGAGTGTCTGCTTGAAGATGTCCAGTAGCGTTTGGCTGTCAGGAGCAAGGTCAGCAAAGACAGAAGTGTTGTCGGGGGGCAGGGGGGGGTCGTCCAGTTTATGAAGAGAGGGGGCAGCCAAAACAGCTGTAGCCGTGCGAGGAGCTGAGCAGTGTGAGACCAGTTAGTGGCTGAGAGCAGGAAGCCGAGCCAGGGAGAAGAGGGTTTCCAGGAAGAGCTCCAGAAAATGAATAAGTGAGATAAGGACTGAAGTGTCAGCCTTTCATGCCGCCCTCGGTGGAGTGGTGGAGACAAAAGCCAGACTGAGAGGCAGGGGAAGGTGACAGGGCCTTGCCAGGGGGTCCAGCGGTGGGGACAGGCGGGTAGAGGGGAGTTAGGAGGACGGGGAGGCAGCAGAAGGGAGGGGCCGCAGCTGGAGATGTGCACAGGGCGGGGGTGCAGGAAGGCGGGAGTGGGGAGGACCGGCGGGTGCACAAGACGTGAATGACCTGATGCCCTGAGCTGCACACGTAAGGATGGCCCGACGGGGGGACATGTTCGATCGTGGATGGGGTCAGATTCAGAGGAGAATGCAGGGCCCCTGACTGGAGGGACATCCCGAGGGGCGTGAGGAGTGAGTGCAGGCAGAGAGGCGAAGGCGCTGCCTCTGCCCTTGTGGGCGGGGCCGCCGAGAGTGGGCAGGTGGGTGTGGATGGGGCCTGAATCCGTGTTGGCGCTGCCCCCGCCCAGGCTGCAGGTCCCGGCTCTGTGGCCGCGTCAGTGTGAGCTGCCAGCTTGTTTTCCTGCTGCAGCTCAGAGGAGTCACCTCCCCACCCACCTCCTAAAGCTGGGGTGTCGGGTGTCTAGCTGTCTGTCGGCGCCCACCCCCCACCTTCTTCACCTCATCCCTGGGCACCTTGTCACAAGCTGGTGGGTGGTGCCGCTCCCCTTTGTCGTCAGCCCCAAGTGAGGGCTGCAGACACCCTGGCTTATGACAGCAGCGTGGATTTCTGAGGCAGATCTCACACACACACACACACACACACACAACTTGGATCTGGAAAGCTTGTAGGTCCTTCACTTTATCTTTTGGGGCAGGTGGGCTGGGAGCTGCCATGTAGTGTTTCCTGACACTGATAAATTCTCCTCTGGAACCAGATTCTTTCATGGGGGTGGGGGGTCAGTTACTCTGAAACAAGTTTGGCTGTGAGAACACAGCTGCCTCCAGGTCTTGGCTCTTCTCCTGCTGGGTAGGGCCCGTGTGAGCAGGTGTGGCCTTGGAGAAGGCCTGGGTCCCCTCGTAGGACCCCTCATAGGACCCCAGACTTGCATGTTCCTGCTCTCAACCTGGTGGCTCTGAGCGCATTTTCATTTGATTCCTCTTCATCTCACGTCCCAGCAGAGTTCTGCCTGAACCCCGGATGCCACCCGTCCGTGCGTGTGCGCTTCTCTGAGTCAGGAATGGGTTCTGGGTGCGACGGTGCAGCAGGGAGAAAAGGGCAAAAGTCCTTGTTCTCACAGAGTTCACATTCTAGAGAGGAGGGCCGGCAGTAAATAGCATTTCCAGTACGTCCCATTGTGGTAAGAGCTTCCGGGGGAAACAGAAAGAAGATAGGCCGGTGCGGGTCAGGGAGGGGGCAACACCCGAATAACAGCCCAGGGCGGTAAAGGTACACGCGCGCCGGCCCTTCAGAGGACAGCGCCCGGGCGGAGCGAGGCTTTCCTCTGCTCCCACGGCATTTCCAGAACCGGACACAGTGCTCAGCACTCAGCGGCTGCCCAGTAGTGTGTTCTGCATGTGCGACTGGACCTGGGGGAGAGTATTTCAGATGGGAGGGCAGTGAAGGCTTGCAGGCAGCAAGGAGGCCCGTGTGGCTGAGAGGCCGAGCATGGGGGCCACAGGAGGAGAAGCCAGAAGGCGAGGTCAGGGGTGTGGGCTTCTGGGACCTTCTCAGGGGGTCCATGAGCTGAGAACTCCTCTCACAGTAACGCTAGGCTGGAGGGGCTTGTCTGCTCACAAGTGTATGGTGGGGTTTTCTAGAGGTTGCGTGATAGATGCAGCAGATGGAGAGTGCAGGAAGCAGGCATGAGAGCCCAGTTGTCTTAAGTCAGACGTTGTCACTCTAATGGCTAAATTTTTGTTTTGAAAAATATTTTATGAAAGAGAATCTTAATTGTGTTACTGTGTTTTAGTCCAGTCACTCAGTCATGTCTGACTCTTTGCGACCTCACGGACTGCAGCACGCCAGGCTTCCCTGTCCTTCACCAGCTATCAGAGCTTGCTCAAACTCACGTCCATTTAGTCGGTGGTGCCATCCAACCATCTCATCCTCTGTTGTCCCCTTCTCCTCCTGCCCTCAATCTTTCCCAGCATTGATTTTTTCCAGTGAGTTAGCTCTTGGCATCAGGGGGCCAAAGTATTGGAGCTTCCGCTTCAGCATCAGTCCTTCCAATGAATGTTCAGCACTGATCTCCTTTAGGATGGACTGGTTGGATCTTCTTGCAGTCCAAGGGACTCTGAAGAGTCTTCTCCAACAGCACAGTTCCAAAGCATCACTTTTTCGGCGTCAGCTTTCTTTATAGTCCAACTCTCACATCCATACGTGACTACTAGAAAAACCATATTTGCCTAGATGGACCTTTGTTTGGCAAAGTAACGTCTCTGCTTTTTAACATGCTGTCTAGGTGGGTCCTAACTTTTCTTACAAGGAGCAAGAGTCGTTTAATTTCATGGTTGCAATCACACTACAATTTGCAGTGATTTTGGAGCCCCCCAAAATACAGTCTGTCACTGTTTCCATTGTGTCCCCATCTGTTTGCCGTGAAGTGATGGGGCCAGATGCCTTGTAGGCCATTGTAAGAATGTTGGTTTTAATGCTGCTCTGGGAGCTTTGTCCGTCTAAGGGGAGGGGTCCTGGAGGGGTCTCCCGGCAGCCCTGCTGCCATCCTTGTGGGGGTGTCATGTCCCTTTGGGCTGCCACAGGGCCTCGAATCAGCAGAGCCTCTCGAGCAGCTGCTCTGTGCCTGGAGCTGGGGGCACGGGGCTGAGCTCCAAGGAGCGGAGCTGGCCCGTGTACAGGTAGACAGCTTTCGGCTGTGCTTTTCCACAGCCTCAGTGAGCGCCTCTCTCCGTCCCTCCTCACCTGCCCACCTGCATCCTCACAGCCCTCAGACCCTGGGTCTGTGTCCCGCAGCTCTGGACTCTTGGTAGAGACTAGGCTGAGGTTCCCCTCCTGTCCTGCCATGAGTCCCTTCGCCAGGTCGAGCAGTGCTGGCTGACTCCCAGATGCTCTGTGGTCCATCGCTCCCTGAGAGGCGCCGCTGCAGGACGCAGGCCGGGGATCCCTGTGACACCAGAGCACCCTGGCCTTTCAATGACTGGAGGGCTCCGTCTCAAAGAGGCAGTACGGTGATACACTCTAAGAAGAAGAATCCTGACTGGAGGGCTCCGTCTCAAAGAGGCAGTACGGTGACACACTCTAAGAAGAAGAATCCTGGTTGTGTATGCTTGCTCACGTCACCCGAAGCTGCCTTTCTGGAAGCTCTGTGCCTGGCGGCCGCGCGTTGTTCTCACAGCTCTGTTTCTCAAGCTGTGTCTCGAGTGGTTCTTCCGGTTCTTCCTTCGTTGCAGCTCGGGCCTTGGGCTCTGGGGCCAGAACCTGGCCGCACTGCTCTCCTGCTGTGTGACTGTTAAGTGTCTTTAAGCAGCACTTTCCTGTCTGCAAAACGCAGGTGGTAGATTGTGGTGGAGGCTGAGATGCCGTCTGGATCTGACCGCTAGTAACTCCTCAGTGTTTGCCGCTTTCGCGACAGTCCTTGTATCTTCCTTGTGAACGTTGGAGTTTGGCAGGAACTTGCTGGCGTGTCTTCTCCCTCAGCTCCTCCTGCCCAGTGCCCTAGTCACACCCTCTGGGACAGGCGGGGATGGGCGGGGGGGGGCACAGAGGAGGCTTCACCACATTCTTCTTTCTTTCAAAAGACAGAGCTGTCTTGAGTTCTCTCATTCTGTTATGTGAGTAGCCACTTACTTAGCTGAATGTAACCTTTTGTGAATGGGGTTATCAACTACTAGTTGATAATAACACTTCTATCATTTACTGGGTCTGGCTGTGTACCCAGCACTGCTAACATTTTGCATTCATTACTTCAATTCCTGCAAAAAACCCTGTGATTCATTGAACACTGCCTTCACTTTGCAGGTGAAGATAACTTCCTGAGATCCCGGGACTGGGGCAAGTGTTCTTTTTGATTCTTTGTTTTTCTGGGTTGTCTAGGGGCAGGCATGTGCATTTGCATCATTTGCACTGGCATCAGCTGTTATGTTTACTGGTGTTTGGTTCTGACTTGGTTTCTTTCTAGTATTTGCTTGGGGTGACAAAGGGCAGGGGTCATTTCTTTTTAAAGTTCAGTTTTGTATATATTTTATTTTTTGATCCTTCAACATTTTATTTTGTGATCCTACACACATATATATTTACAGAGATGTTTTGACTGACGTCCAGCTGACCTGTGCTGTATAGCATGGTGACTCACTTGTACACATACGTATTCTTTTTGTGTTTTCTCTTCGCTTGTGGTTTATCACAACATATGAGCATATAGTTCCCTGTGCTGTACAGTAGGACCTTATTATTTATCTGCTCTGAGTATAATGGTTTGCATTTACCAACCCCAAATTCCTTGCCTATCCCTCTCCCTCCCCGCTTCCCCCTGTCAACCATGGGTCTGTTCTCTATGAGCAGAAGTCCTTTCTGACTCATTGGTCAGCTGTGTAGGTGTTTTTCCTGAATAAATAGGTTGCTGTTGAAGAAAGTAAAATAAAAGGTTTTGAGAAAACACAGTATTGGGGATTAGTGTTGCTCAGAATTGGAGACTTGGAGGAGAACCCAGAGGTCATGGTCCACGCTCTTCCTGGCCCCTCTAGAGAGGGCTGTTTCACAGCCAGAATAAAGTGGTCTGAGGGCCCATAGCAGAGTGCCGCATTCATAGTTCCTCTTCCTGCCCAGCCGTCTGCTCTTGGATAGCCCTCCCATTAGATAGAAGTTTCCTCTGTCGCCTCCACCCACTTCTCTGCCTCCTCCTCCCCAGCCATGCAGGGACCCCCAGACAGATGCCCTTGTCAACTCCACAGACACTAGAGTGTTTCTGCTGGAGCCGCAGAGACTCACTCCCTGCCCTGAGCTGGCGGGGGTGGGGGGGGGGTGGGGATGCTCAGTCACGCGCTTGTGGAATTAGGACCGGTGGGCGGGTCTAAAGAGCAGAACCAGGGAATGGGGAGGGCCACCTGGAGGCTTCTGTGTCCTCAGCATCCTGCCAAGTGTCCATCTGATGCTAAATAGGATGGAAAGAGAACGGGGAGTGAGCGAAGGCAGGAACAAGGATCATGAAAAGTTCTGCTTTGCTTCTGGTGTTGTGAGCTGCTTCCTGGGAACCAGAGGACCTATCCTGGGGCCGTGAGGGATGAGAGGGCTTTGGGACCAGAGCTGGGAAGCAGTTGGGGTGACAAGGAGCTTCATTCCCAGATGGTCTGATTGAGTTAGCCGCCCCAGGCGAGGGACTCGGTGTCCCCATCCACAGATGATGGTGGCAGCCTGGGCGGGCCTTTTCAGAGAGACTGATCAAGAACGCAAGGCGTTTGGCCACGTTGGTCCTTGTTTCCGCAGACACGAAGAAATCTCTGTAAATTTCCTCCCAATGACATTCTAAAACAAGCCTTCCTGTCTGCCTTCCTTCTAAGGTCTGTTCAGACAAGCTGCACCTCTGAGTGCACTAGGAAGGGAGCATTTCGTAGATTCCCTCGTACGAGTCAGCTTTGCACACATGCTGGTATATTAGTGGTGGAGAAGCTCGGGAGAAATTTAACCAAACTTGGCTCTGATTTCTTATCCTTGAAGTCTAATTGTCATTTTGTTGTTTTGATTCTCTTTCCTTTTTCTATCTTTAAAAATAAATTTCCCCCACCCCTCAAGTAACCACCCATCTATTCTAAGAGCCAGAGATTGAGTGTTCTCAAACCAGCCATGAGTCAGTGACAGCCTCTTGCTCTTATAAATAGAAACATAGACTCTGCTCCCGCGTGTTCTTCACAGGCTGTCTCTCCAGCACTTTCCTTTCCACAGCCAAGGAATGTGCTTCTGAGTCAGCAGTCAGCTGCCGAGATTGGAGCACGCAAGGCAACGCCAGCGGCAGAAACCGCACTGCCGCGGGAGACTGGGCCTCCCTTCCTTCTCCAGCCTCCCTCCTCAGACTCCTCACTTTCCTTGTTCCTTCCTTCCACACCTTGGCTTTTCAACCCCCCGGATTTCTGGCACCTCCCGGCTGGGTTTCCAGGTCTGTAGGTTCCTGTGATCACGACTGTTGGTTTTCCCAGGCTGCTGGGATGTACACAGCACATGGGGTGGTTCAGGAGAGGCTAGGAGAAGCACAACCTGGGTTTGACCTTCAGGAACGAGGGCATGCGTACGATGGTGGAAGGGCCTTCTGTCTGTCCAGCAGCCGTCAGCGTGGACCAGTGCTGGGCAGTGCCCACGCTGCATGCGATGTCCTGCCAGCAGAGCTGCAGAACAGGCACTGGAGTGTCTCTGCTGTGGCCTCTTGGCTTGCGGAGGAAAGCTGAGGCAGCCCGAGGGAACTGATCTTGTGTAGTCTTACCTCGAGCGGGTGTCACACTGTCCCAGGAGCCACCTTCCCTCCAATTATCTGCTGTCATTAGTGACCTGGGGGTGAACTCCTGTGGATGGGCACTTCCTCTGCGTATGCCTCTGACTGGAGCCTGTTCATTTGAAAGCGCTTTGCATCAGCAGAGGGGGTGGGGCGGCAGGTGTTAATGAAGGAGTTTGCGTGTGGTGAGGTTTGAGGAAATGGGCAGCTCTTTGGAGGTGTTTATTTCAAACATACAGCCAGCCAGGGGGTGTTGGCCCACACTTCAGAGTTCTTTGAAAGTAGATGCCGAGACTTCTGAGAGGGGAGAGGGAGAGGCTTTTAGAAATGCGTGTTGCAGGATCTTGAGTATGTTGGGGTCAGCTGGAACACAGAGTCCCTCGGGCTCCTTGCTCATCCTGGCAGGGAGTGGAAGGCGCTGCTCTTTAGGAACAAAGAAAAATCATTTTCTTTCTTGACGAGAGGCGGGACGAGAGGCGGAGCCATCGGAGTTGGTGTGGTCAGTGCTTTCCAGACACTGTGACTGGAGGAGTGCCAGTCACCTGTGAACACAGGTAGGCAGGCAGGGGCCGGATCCTGGGAGTCCTCTGCTGCCACAGGAACGGAGCAGATACAGCTGCAGAGGTCCTGCCCGGGCCGCCCGGGGCAGGAGGCAAGAAGGGCGCTCACGGAGCACACACCCTGCAACCTCGGTTTCTAGTCGCTGGCTGGCTGTTCCCCTTTCCCCACCTCTGGGCGAACACTTCTGGTTTTTTCTGCCACTTACAAACTTTGACCACCTGACATTTCTAAGATGACCACTGGCTTGTAATAAAAAGAATGGATTCTTGAGAAATTTTAACATATTTCTCTTGGTGTGTTCTACTGTCTAAATTAAACTTTTGCTTTGGGGGATGCTGAAGGTTAGTTCCAGTTCTATTTCTTGCTGAACTCTTGGCCACGGGGGTGCTGGGAAAGGCTGTGTTTTTAGCAGTGTGTATAGGAGGTTGTTGAGTTAGTGATGTGTTTGAGATGAGAAGCAAATCAGCGTGTGTCAGGTAAAGAATTACCGTCTTTGGCCTCCACAGAACAGGTCACGGCATCTTTCTCCATCACTTAATGGCACGTAGATGGGGAAACAGTGGAAACAGTGACGGACTTTATTTTGTTGGGCTCCAAAATCACTGTAGACGGTGACTGCAGCCACAAAATTAAAAGACACTTGCTCCTTGAAAGAAAAGCTATGACAAACCTAGATAACGTATTAAAAAGCAGAGACATTACTTTGGTGACAAATGTCTGTATAGTCAAAGCTGTGGGTTTTTTTAGTAGTCATGTACGGATGTAAGAATTGGACCAAAAAGAAGGCTTAGCATGAAAGAATTGATGCTTTCGAACTGTGGTGTTGGAGAAGACTCTTGAGAGTCCCTTGGACAGCAAGGAGATCCAACCAGTCAATCCTAAAGGAAATCAACCCTGAATATTCATTGGAAGTACTGAAGCTGAAGTTCCAGTACTTTGGCCACCTGATGTGAAGAGCCAACTCATTGGAAAAGACCCTGATGCTGGGAAAGATTGAAGGCAGGAGGAGAAGGGGATGTCAAAGAATGAGATGGTTGGATGGCATAACTGACTCGATGGACATGAGTTTGAGCAGGCTCCGGGAGTTGGTGATGGACAGGGAAGCCTGGCGTGGTGCAGTCCATGGGGTCACAAAGAGTCAGACGCAACTGAACAGCAGCGGCAACGAGAACATGAGGACTGTTGTGTCTGGTGATGTGGGAAACCTGGGAAATGGCAGTCCTTGTATCTAGGGTAAACCACCCATAGCCTCAGTTGATCTGGTTTAACTTTATAATACATGGCAAGGTGTGGGGAGAAGCAGAGTGTTACTAATCCTTTCCAAGGGGCTTCTCACCTCCTGAGAGCTTTGGGACGGAAGGCGGTCTCTTCTGTGGCACTGCTTCTGGATGGAGCTGGGAGGCAGGCGGGGGGCGTCCTCAGCAGACAGCTGGTGGCTCCCTTCGCCCTTGGCTGTCTTGCTGGATAGTGAGTCACTCCTGCTTCTACAGGGCTGAGCTCCGGTGAGGCCCTGTGTCTCTCTCAGTGGGAGGCGGGGACGCATTGAGGGGCTGCTCGCCTGGAGCCCTAGCAGTAAGCCCTGCGGCTGGGAGGGCTGCTCACACCTCCTCGCTCACTCGGTGGGGAGCTGGGCTGAGGGAGGCACAGTGTCCTTGGGGTGTCTGCACGTGGACCCCAGGCCACGCCGCTGCGCGTCTTGTTGGCCTGCCCTGCCCCTCTGCTGTCCGGCCACCCTGGCCCTCGGCCCCTTGCCCCCCAAGCTCTCGACAGTGCTTCTAGGTGGTAGTGGTACGTAGACGTGGTCCTCTGAGGCCTCCCCGCTCCCTGCCCTGGGTCTGTACCATGTTCACTTACCTCCTCCCCCACCCACCCCGTGCCTCAGTATCTCTCCAGACAGCCGTCTGTGCTGTCGCCCCTTCCATCCGTGAGTCTCAGATCTCTGGGGTGAAAGGGGTGGCAGCACAGACGGGTGGCTGGAGCCCCGGGCCGTCCTCTCGTCAGGACTCTCGCATGCGATCTGACTAGCCTCGAGTGGGCGGCTCCCACCTGGACGCCAGGCTCCCTGGGCCTCAGCCGACTGCCCAGTGTGCCCCTCCACCAAGGCAGGTCAGATGTAGCAGGGTCAGAGGGGAGCTCGCCGCACGCCCCGCCCCAGATGAGTGTTTCTCTTTGTCACGCCTTGGCCTGGTGTCACCATTCACTCAGTCCTTTCCTCTGTTAAGTCTCTCTTGCAAGCCTTCCACTTTCCTTCCTCTCCATGTCCTGTGCTTCTCCCCTGCTGGCCGACACTTGCTCCTCCTGGAAAGCTCAGATGTTGTCCCTCAGAGGCCCATCTTGGGTGAGGACCCCTTCCCCGTGATGGGGCCTCTGCGCGTGTCCCCAGCCCCGTGCCTCTCCTCTCTGATGCTCAGCGGAGCGCGAGCCTGTCTCACCCGCTCGGCTGTGATGTCCCTGACAGCAGACGCGGTCTTGCTCCTCTCCATTCCTGGGGCCGCAGACGGTGCCTGGCGTGTGGAGGGCAGGCCGCGTGTTACATTGTCTAACGGATGACTGCTGCACTCGGAAACTGTCTCCTAGAAGATGTTTTTAGATACTGACCAGGATGTGCTAACCAACCCTTTTTCTTTATTAGGTTAATGTGACGGCATCAGGCGGGTCCACAGCCCTCCCCCGCCCCACCTGTCCAGGGCGCCGAGAGTGGGGACATGGAGGAGAGTAAGAACGAGGCCACGAATCAGGCCCACGTCCTCTTTGACCGCTTCGTGCAGGCCACCACCTGCAAGGGGACCCTCAAGGCCTTCCAAGAGCTCTGCGACTACCTGGAACTGAAGCCTAAGGACCACCGCTCCTTTTATCACAAGCTCAAGTCCAAGCTTAACTACTGGAAAGCCAAGGCCCTCTGGGCAAAGCTGGACAAGCGGGGCAGCCACAAAGACTACAAGAAGGGAAAGGTGTGCACGAACACCAAGGTAGGGCCTGGGACTAGCTGGAGAGGGAGAGGGCATTGGGCGGAGGTAGCCTGTGAGGCCGGGTGGGGTCAGCCTCAGCCTGGGGAGGCGTCAGGCTCACCCGCGTGCGGGTCCTCTGCCTGTGTTCATTCGACCGTCCCTCCTTGCCCCGCTCTTACCCCTGGACTGACACAGGGATGTGGGGGTCTCAGGTGCTGAGAACTACCCTGCAGCCAATTGACATGTGGGCTGTTTGATTTTGCTGCAGCTCTGGCTGACTCTGATGCTGTTAGAGGATGCAGGCCACTGAGCACAGAGGTAGCCAGGCCCTGTTGGGGTCCTGTCTGCCTGGGTGGCCTAGTGCTTGGCAGAGCAGCCTCTGGACTCAGTGTCTGGAAAGGTGTGCAGAGTATTGGCCAACTTGGGGGTTTCCCACAGGCTTCAGACCTCCTTTCATCCATTTTCCAGAGGCCTGTATTGATAAGCAAGGGCTTTATAAACCAAAGAATTTCTTTTGCTTGCTTCACAATCTAGAGAAATCTTAGATAAAGACCGAAGATGTCCACTCACGTGTGTTGGAGGAGGCGTGGGGAGTGGAAAAGGATAACATATTCTGTGTTTTCCTCATTATGTAAGAGCCCTTTCTGTGAGAAGCTGGAAAAGCTAGCTTTTGCAGAAGTTGCAGATGACGTTAGGACTGCTGTTACTATTTCGTGAGCCTTAACTTGCCCTGTGTGGGTTTGTGTTTGGGTAGGTATTCATACACAGAATTCAAGTAATTCAAGGGCATACTTTTATGAGTGTGCTCTAGAGTTTTATTAAGAATGCGGAGAATTTGAAGCCAGAGGCAGTGCCTACCTCTCCTCTGGACATGCATGTGAACTAGTTCTGTGTCGGCCTGAGTCCTTCTCTAGAACACAGATCTTCAAGAACTCTCTTCAGCACAGGACGCTCTGACTCCTGAGGATTGCCTCCTGGGAGTCTTTCAAGCGGTAGGTCCATCCAGGACCCAGGCTTGCTTGGCTCTGTGTTTAGTGATCTGTGTCTCCTCAAGCAGATCTGCTTGACTTACAAGCCTTCCAAAAGGTTTTCTCCGGTTGATGAGAGGTGACATGTGAGTTTCATCCTGTGTTGACGTCATGGCCCAGGTAAAGATCTGCAGGTGCCCTGTCTGAGTTTCTGTCCAGCAGTGAAAGTCAAGTCCTGCTCCACCCAGAGCGCTCACAGCTTCTCTCTGAAGCCATTGTGGGTGCTCCACTCTGACCCAGATGGGAGTCAAGGTTTCTTGGTAATGGGGAGAATAGCCCTGTGGGGGCTTTGCGGAATGGTAGTCATGAGGTCAAGAGTGCTGCCTCTGCCCTGAAAGCAGCCGTGTCTTTCAGTGTCTCATCATTGGAGCCGGCCCCTGCGGTCTCCGCACAGCCATCGATTTGTCCTTGCTGGGAGCTAAGGTGGTCGTCATTGAGAAGCGAGATGCCTTCTCCCGCAACAATGTCTTGCACCTCTGGCCGTTCACCATACATGACCTGCGAGGTCTGGGTGCCAAGAAGTTCTACGGCAAGTTCTGTGCTGGGGCCATCGACCACATCAGTAAGTAAGATCAGCTCTCCTATGGAATCCTGCCTCTGCCCACTTCTCAGGGGACAATGGCAGGCAGATTCTAGAAGCTGGTGTGCCCTGTCATCATTCATGTCTGTTGTGTAGAAAGCACACTCAGCTTGGAGTCGGAGTACCTGCCCTCTGGAGGTTCTGTAACCTGAGGTTCTTAAGTGCCAATGTGTCTCCTGCAAAATGAGTTTAGCTTAAGGAGCTCTAAGGTCCTGGGCGCTTACTGAGCACTGGCAATGGGTGGGGTGGGCCCTGGGGCCAGTCCGGGAAACAGACCTCCAGTGTGGGCTTTGACCCTCTGCTGGCTCATAGTCCAGAGGGAGAGGCCCGAGGTGTGGGCTCGCTGTGATGCACTGCTGTGGGGCCTTCTGACGAGAGGGCACATGCTCTGGGGCTGACCCTGGGGATCAGAAGGATAGACTCCTGGTCTGGCTGTGAGTGGCCAGTCGATAGTGGGATTCCTTCGTTGGGTGGTTCTCACGAGGTCTGCAGCATGCAGGGCTCCTGCTGGACTCTGGTCCCCTCCAGGCTCGGCCTGGGCCCGCGCTTGAGTCAGTAGACATTAATGCGGACAGTGCTTTTGTTTTCGTGCTGATCTGAAAAGTGGTTCAGAACAGGCTGTCTGCTTTATGAGGCTGAAGTCTTGTCTGTTGATCATCACTGATGGTTTCAGGGGAGCCTTATCAAGGAGCTGCTGTTCTGAGCTCTTCAGGTGTGTCCTGTAAACATCAGCTTCAAAGTAATTGTGCCAGTTTATCACCTGCTGGCCGACAGATGCCACGTTCCACTGGTAGCAGAAGCGCTCTGTCTGTTGGGCTGTGCTGTATAAAACATCTTGGAACTCAGTTGTGTACAGCTATAGTGTGCGCCAGCAGAGGATTTAAGGAGTCTGGGAGTGTGACTCAGGAGGGTGGGCAGTGGGGGAAGTAACTGAGGTGACTTCAAGGAGGATTAGCATGTTTCCTAGCACGTTGTCACAGCCTGCCGGCACATCGGTCTTAGCAGAGGACAGGGTCGTCACATCAGTGGACTTGTCTGCCTTGTGCGTGACAGGATTTGTCTTAGAGCCCGGACCTTCCCTCAGCAGCCCTAGGCTGCTGCCGTGCCTGGCACCTGGGAGGCACTCACTGGACGTTGAACAAATGTATAACTCTCACTGTGATAATGAGCAAGATTTTCTATCGTTTTGAGCCTTAGTTCCTATACCTGTGGACCTGAGGTGGGAGGGGGGCGGTGAGACAGGCTGGATGGAGGGTGCCCCTTCAGCATGTATGGATGTGTGGCCATCAGCCAGGTACAAGGTGAGAAAAGCCATGGGCAGTTCAGGAGGCAGTGCAGCCCTTTGTGTCCAGTGGGAGGTGCCCCTGGGACCCATCTTCCACCTTCTGTGGTTGAGTCCTGTCAGCATCACAGGCTCTGCTCTGTCACTGTGACTCTGAGCCCATCAGGGAGGATGGGGGAGCTCTGAGCACATCAGGGAGGATGGGGAGCTCTGAGCACATCAGGGAGGATGGGGAGCTCTGAGCACATCAGGGAGGGGTGGGCAGCTCTGAACACATCAGGGAGGATGGGGAGCTCTGAGCACATCAGGGAGGATGGGGAGCTCTGAGCACATCAGGGAGGATGGGGAGCCCTGAGCACATCAGGGAGGGGTGGGGAGCCCTGAGCACATCAGGGAGGATGGGGAGCTCTGAGCACATCAGGGATGGGTGGGGGGCTCTGAGCACATCCGGGAGGGTTGGGGGGCTCTGAGCACATCTGGGAGGATGGGGAGCTCTGAGCACATCAGGGAGGATGGGGAGC
>SJYX01011289.1:294386-378220 GCA_006410675.1 Oreotragus oreotragus | reverse complement strand
CAGATCAGGGAGGATGGGGGGCTCTGAGCACATCAGGGAGGATGGGGGGGTGGCGTGTCTCCTGCTGTCTCAGTGCTTTCATGTGCTGGGAATACCTAACCCAAGAGGTGGGCTTAGCCCCGAATGTGTCTCTGGAACATCTGCACTGAGTCGTATTTGCCCTGGGAAAGGAGAGACGCTACAAGCATGGCTGGGAAAAGCCTGCTACCAGTGACTTTGAGCAGCCGAGTAAACTCTGCATGCCTGGGTGGGTGGGGGAACCGGGGTAGTGATGCTGACTGTCTGTCCTGCTGAGGACCCTCACTTGTGCAATCTTCTGCCCACCCAGGTATCCGTCAGCTTCAGCTAATACTTTTGAAAGTAGCCTTGATCCTAGGCATTGAGATCCACGTCAATGTGGAATTCCGAGGACTTGTGGAGCCTCCTGAGGATCAAGAAAATGAACGTGAGTGTACAAATAAGGAGGGAAAGGGGATGGAAGGGGTGAGAAAGATTCGATCTAGGGAGGAGACGACAGGCGTCTCGGGTAGCTTTCAGAGCTGGTTGAAGGGCTTCTCCGTTTGCACAGCCTGAGTCTTTGGAGGAACTTTGACTTAATGAGGGGGTCCTGATGTAGCATGAGGCATGCGGGTGCTTGGACCTGTTACAGGAGGTCATGTGCTGGGGGATGTTCCTTTGTGAGCCTTCCTCAAAGCTTCTTTCTTTCTTTGGTTTGTGCCCCATGCTTTTATGCCTGCTATGTTTGACATGGAGTTTTGTGCCAGCTGCACACCTGGATATCTAGAGATCTGGGTGTATGAATACCTCAGGTATATGAATGGGTCCGGTGATGACCTTCATTCTAACTTTGGTCCACAGGGATAGGTTGGCGGGCCCTGGTGCACCCCAAAACGCACCCTGTGTCAGAATATGAGTTTGAAGTGATCATCGGCGGGGATGGCCGCAGGAATACCTTGGAAGGTACTGAGCGGTCTCCTCCTCCTGCTGGTTCACAGCCAGGGAAGGGTCGCCCTCCCCACGCCCTGTAAGAGCTTGTGTCCTCCAAGTCCCCACTCCTGAGACCCCTCCTCTGGTCCCTGCCTATGCTGGTGGATGGCAGGCCCCACCAGCTGGCTCTCAGGCACTTCTCTGGGTGCAGGGAGACAGGCTCTCATGAGCCGGGGGCACTGCAGATCTTGACCTGACTTAACTCAAGTATACGGAGCCTCGCACTGAGTGCTTTGCTGGCCCATAGGATTTCCAGGCGTGTGTTAGCTGTGGGTGACTCTGACATCTTGCTGGATTGGGAAGGGTTTGGGAGGTAGACACCTTGCTTCCAGACAGAGGAGAACTGCCCTCAATTTCCCGTGGTCCCCCCCCCCACACTCCCCCACGTCCTCATCAGAACCCCTCCTATTTCTCCTGTTTGATGTGAACTTCCTGCTTCTCTGGCCAGCTTTCGTCACCTCTGAAAATTTCTTCCCCGCTTCCCAGGATTTCGTCGGAAAGAATTCCGTGGCAAATTGGCCATTGCCATTACAGCGAATTTTATTAACCGAAATACAACAGCGGAAGCCAAAGTGGAAGAAATCAGTGGTGTGGCTTTTATATTCAACCAGAAATTTTTCCAGGAGCTGAGGGAAGCCACAGGTTGGTGTTAATACGTCCACAGCAGAAGGAAAGACTCTGAACCCCACCCTGGTCCTCGAAGCGGGGCTGGCGGGGCAGGGCCGCTGCCGCCGCCGCTGTGCTGTGGCCCTCTGCCCTTTCTGCACTCCTGTGCTTCGCCCTGGTCCTCGTGGTGGGGTTGGGTGGGGGGGTTGCTGGTGGGGCGGGGCCGCTGCCACTGCCGCTGTGCTGTGGCCCTCTGCCCTTTCTGCACTCCTGTGCTTCGCCCTGGGCGTTGGGCCGTTCATGCCTCTGTCTCCCGCTCTGCTGGCTTTTGTGCTCATCGCTGTGGCTGGGCTGCTCCTCCTGCTTGAACCCCTTCCCCTGCCTGGCGCTGCGTCACTGTGGGTGGGAGCCCTGGTTTGTTGAGAAGCAGACTGCAGGTATTGAGTATTCTTTTTCCTGAGTTCATTTGCTTCTGAAGTAAACCACGTGCCAGATAAAAATGAGGCTGTTGTATGGTAGCTTGTGAATAGATTCACTTAGACATTTTGCTGCAACAAAAATGTGTGACAAATGAGCAATTATCTGTTTTCTAGAACACAGTTTCTTGCCATTGCATCTGATTTTTTAGGTTAGTAGAGTTAAACCTACTAACTCTGCTTCCAGCATCTGGTTCTATCTTGCTCGTGAGCGTCTAGGAGATTCCCTCGTTGCCTGATGAGTATCAAAGAGGCTTAACCTGAGAACTGACTCAGACCCTCTTCCTCAAGGTTAACCTCTCCCTTCTTCCCATCCTCATGTTTCTGCTTCCTATTGATGGCTGTTGTTAGGATAACAGGGTGTCAGGTAAATGCAGAGCAGCATGAGGATGACCAAACTTCCCTCTTCTTGTGAACAAATGGGCAGGGTGTGAAGATCGGACTCAGACACCTGTTTTCTCTTTCCTGCCTGGGGTTCCAGGACCCCGGTCTCTGTGGACTGATAGCAGTCACCCCCCAACATCTCAGCAGACCCTCACGTGGGTGTCTGTCCTCTGTCACAGGGATCGACCTGGAGAACATTGTTTACTACAAAGATGATACACACTACTTCGTTATGACTGCCAAGAAGCAGAGCTTACTGGACAAAGGGGTGATACTGCACGTGAGTCATGGATTTCTTTTAGACCTCTTTTTATGTATCAGGACATGTGATTACCAAGATAAAAAATTTTATTGTTTGATCAGTTTTTCTTGCAAAGTCATTAAAACGAGTACCTCACTCATCTCCTGGGACTGTGTATTTTGTAATCCTCTGATGTTTTTTAGTTTAACACTTTAAAAAATCTCTTATTTTGGAAAATGTCAAGTGTGAACAAAAGTGGAGAGACTTGGGTAATGAACCCCTGTGTGCTTCTTATCCAGCTTCACAGGGATCAGCACGCGGCCAGCCCTGCCTACTCCCCACTCCTGCGTGGGGCTTTGCAGAGCAATCTCAGGTGGCATTTTGTGCGTAAATATTCAGTGTAGTTTTAGTGCTTAGGTTTGTGGCTTATGGTGCATTCCCATGTGGCTGATTATTGGTTGGTTAATAGGTCGTCCTTTGGGAGAGGGTTGTAGAGCGAAGGGGGTCATAGAGGGAAGGGAGTTTGGTGTTTCTGGGAGCCTGAGAGCAGTTCTGGCTTTACTGCGGATCTGGTTACAGAGGCCCAGGGAACAGAGCCTCGGTCAGGCTTTATTTGGACCTCTTTGTGGCCTGACAGTGAGGACTCTTGTTCACCCGGAGTCGGGGCCAGCTAAGCCTTTTTTCCAGATGACTAATTGTGTGACATTCCCTGAGATGATGACCTGGAAATGGAATCAGAGCGCCACAGGTGGATGGTTCCTCCAGAGATGGTTCCTTAAGAGAGTTCCTTAAGTCTTGCTTGGTCTGGCTGGTCTGGGTTTGAGAATTACTGTTCCCGTGATGATGTGCTGACCGAGGCCCCTGCGGTCCCAGCACAGACTCGTGGCTGAGTGTCAGGGCGTCCCAGCTCTGCAGGGTGGTGATGCATTACACTGCCGCTTTGCCTTGGGCAGCGCTGGGGAGCAGGGAGCTTGCCCGCAGCAGTCTCCTCCTCGGGGGCCTCCTGTCTGTGTCTCAGCCCCATGGCCTTCGTGTGTGTGAGGAGAAGGGAGCAGAGCAGTGGATGCAGCCGGTGCCACCAGAGTATATCCACAGTGGGATATACTCAGTTGGATGTTTCATTGGGAAGAGATACTCATGAGCCTGCTGGTACGCCTCGGGGCCAAGCTAAGACTTGACACCTACCGTCCTCGTCAGGACTGTGGTAATCAGTTGACATTATGTTGGAACAATCTAGAATGCCGCAACCTGATGTACTTTTTATTTTATTTTATTTTTTAGCACACAGGGTGTGTGCTGCTGAATCCTGAGCCCACAGTGGCTACTCACTAAGTATTGAACAAGCCAACTTGAGTGTGCATGTTTGCCCTTTCCAAGTTGTCTGGGCAGCCGGAGGTGCCCTCAGGGACACTTGGGGAGCTCCGGTCCCCCTTGAGGAGGAGGCCTGGTCAGTGTGCAGGAACCTCCGGAGCAGAGGAGTTTCTCAGTCCTCTCTGTGGAGAGCCCTTTTTCTCTCGTCGTTTTTCTTTGTTGGTGGATTACTGTGGGGCCTTCCAGAATCCCCTATATTCTTTGGAAAGCTTCTGTTCCGTCCTCAGTGTATCTCTTGCCGGTTCCCTGGGCTGCTGGTGCCCCCACCTCCTTATCCATCGGGCATGGAAGCTTTTGGGTTTTTTCCTTCAGGGTCAATGGGAGACGCAGGTTGAGTGTCCCGTTTTGTCCAGCTGCTGTCAGAAGAGGATGCTTGCTGATAGCAGCCTAACTGGGGATGCTTCTCAGGGAGACGCAGGTTGAGTGTCCTGTGTCGTCCAGCTGCTGTCAGAAGAGGATGCTTGCTGATAGCAGCCTAACTGGGGATGCTTCTCAGTTTACAAGGCACCACCCCATGAGCCATTGTATTTGGTGCTCAGAGCAGCTCCGTGAGGTGGTGTGAGGTAGACTGCACAAGTGGTGACTTGTTCCAGGAACGATGGAAAAGCAGGGACTCTGTTTCTAGGTGGCAAAACCTGTGTTCCTTTAGAAACAAGCCCCCTACCGTTCTCGAATTTGTGTGGAGGACTTACTTTGGAACAGGAAGCCACTCTCGGGGCAGGGAAGGCGGTGTGGCCGTGGCCGGTGGGCACCTATGCCCCTGCCTGGGCTTTCCCTTGAGCCTCCCCTGTCTCTGGAGACAGGACTACGCCGACACGGAGCTCTTGCTCTCCCGGGAGAATGTGGACCAGGAGGCGCTGCTGAGCTACGCCCGGGAGGCAGCCGACTTTTCCACCCAGCAGCAGCTGCCGTCGCTGGACTTCGCCATCAACCACTACGGGCAGCCCGACGTGGCCATGTTCGACTTCACGTGCATGTACGCCTCCGAGAATGCAGCCCTGGTGCGGGAGCACAACGGGCACCAGCTGCTGGTGGCTCTGGTGGGGGACAGCCTCCTGGAGGTGAGAGCGGGTGTTGGGGGGCGGCATGACTCGAACATGGGGTCCCAGGCTGGGAGCGTCTGTGTCATCCTGCCACGTAGAGTCCAGCCTGGGGGCTCAGGGCCTGCTGAGTTAGGGTCAGGACCTGCCAGGTTGTGGGGGGAAGGGCAGTATGTCCTGCCAGAACGTCCTGTCCGGGGCAGAGGCTTTCTTTGCTGAGGGGTTTAGTTTCCCTCTATTAAAAGGTAATTAATTCTCTGTTTTCTGTCTTTTAGCCTTTTTGGCCAATGGGAACAGGAATAGCCCGGGGCTTTCTGGCTGCTATGGACTCAGCCTGGATGGTGCGTAGCTGGTCTCTGGGGACAAGCCCCTTGGAAGTCCTGGCAGAGAGGTAACCGCAGGGGCCCTCCGCAATGAGATGGAGCGTCAGTTGCAGGCTGGGCTCAGGTTTCTCTTTCTTAATTGATGATATATTCTTATTTAGAAGAAAGTAAGATAGGTATTCATAAAACCATAGAAACCTACCGGTTATCTCTGTGCTGTTCTCCTGTCACTCTCCAAAGCACTCTTCCAAGCGGTGTCTGAGCCTTTGTGTAACACTGAAGGATGCTCTCCGAGTCCTCTGTGACGATTATGTAAACAGGGGTATGAAGATCCCGTGTCAAGTCCTCCTTCTCTTTGAACTAGAGAAGACTAGTGCTAATGAAGTCAGCGTGGCAGCTGGGGAGGCACTAGCTTAGAACTAATTAAAGACTATCTTTGAACTCAAAGGAAAACACCAAACTGCTTGTAACCATCTCCCAAACGTCAGATATTTTGAAGCAGATAACTGTAAATGAGCTAAGACCTGAGATTTCCTTGCTGATAAAGAACAAGTGCCTTGACCAGAACTAGAGAAAGAGGATGTGCTGGGTGAAATTCAGGGTTCATATCATTTTAAGTCTGGCATGTAAGGTCCTCTGGGGTCACAGTAACCTAGGGGGTCACAGCCAGGAAATAGCAGAGCTTCGAGGCTGGGAAACCTGGCTGGTCTCAGGGCTTGCGAGGGTGTGGAGAGAAACTGGACACGTGCTGTTGAGAGGGCGGGGTGTGTGGGAGGGAGCCTTTGGTGGCAAGTTTTTTTCATTGGTGACTTTCTTAAAAATTTAGTGGCGGGGGGGGGGAAATTTAGTGAACTTACCGAAACAGAGCACAGTAGTAAATTAGATTCCGGCTTTGCTCCTGCCCACAGCAGTGTGCTTGCTCTTCTTGCTGGGGCGTAGCAGTCTGGGGGCTGTGGGGTCCTGGAGGTGGAGGGGATAGGAAGCAGGGCTGATGTGGGGGTAGGGGAACCCCATCCAGGAGGAAGGTTGGCCCTGCCCTGGGCTCTCAGAACACAGAAATATCATCAGAGGTGTTTCTGTTGCTGTCACTGCTCTGAGCGAATCTTTCGTTGTTGCAGGGAAAGCATTTATAGGTTGCTGCCTCAGACCACCCCTGAGAACGTGAGCAAGAACTTCAGCCAGTACAGCATCGACCCTGTCACCAGATACCCCAACGTAAATGTCAACTTTCTCCGGCCGAGCCAGGTGAGAGTCCCTGGCCAGTTGGGCATGTCCTGGCCACTGTCAGGCCCGGTCAGACCCTGTGGATATGAGCATACACAGCCTTCCTTAAGAACCAAGTGACGTCTCCCTGAGCTGGCTGAGGAGGCGTTTTCCATCAGCAGATGGAGCAGCCAGGGCAGCAGGTGTGCAGTGACGGGCAGGGCGCATGGTACACACCTGCGTCACTGCCGCCAGTCACTGTGACCGGGCCCTCCCCTCCCCTGCACTTGTCTCCTCGTCTGCGCCACGGAGACCACCACCCCAGCTCCCCGGGTCTTTGTGCTGCAACAGGACTGGTCCCTTGAGAAGACTTGGGAAGATAAGACTCTCTGCAAGTAAAAAATAACCGTCATCCAGCTCAGAATGTCTGAAGCCTTGCTATTGCACCAAGAGTGACGTTTCACAAAGCACAATAATTCCAAAGAGTCCAACAACATCGAGAAAGCAGCTCATTCAAAATATCTGTGTCCTAGACTGTACACTGGGCCTCTATGTTTAGGGGCAAAACCTGCTGTTACTGGGCAGGAGTCATGGGCCAGCAGAGACTAAGCAAGCCCCTCCCGCCGTGGCCAAGTGTCTCTCTATCACAGGTTCTCACAGTGCACGCGCGTGTGTGTGTGTGTGTGTGACCCACTGCATCCCAGAAGGGGTGAAGGTTGGCGTCATCCCTTCTGACCATACTTTGCCCAGGTTTTCACTGTGGTCATTGTGTTGTCAGGTGGGCCTTGGTTTCTTGGTGTGTGATTTCCCTTCTTCACAGCTTATAACCTTCCTGCCAGGTGCGCCATCTTTATGATACTGGAGACACAAAAGACGTTCATTTGGAGATGGAGAACCTTGTGAATTCCCGAACCACCCCAAAGCTGGCCCGCAACGGTGAGTCCCGGTTCGGCCTTTCAGCCAACTCAGCGTGTTCTGTGCGAAGGCTGGGCTGCGGTGCGCACAGTGCTCATCAGGACTGGACGGGACATGACTGCTCTGCCCCGTGATACACAAGTCAGCCCCACAGCCTGGAAACAGCAGTGCTTCGAGGCTGGGAAACCTGGTCTCAGGGGTCACGAGGGTGTGGAGAGAAGCTGGATACGTGCTGTTGAGCGGGCGGGGTGTATGTGCGGGAGCCTTTGAGTGCACGTGCCAGCCAAGGTTTGCGGGGAAGGTCTTAGCGAAGAAACTGTGACCTCGAAGCTGAGGCCCACGAGCCTGCAGGACACGGTGGTAGAGGCAGAGCCCGTGCCGTACTTTGTGTCTGGTGAGGCCTCTGAAGAGTTCCTCGGGAGGAGAGTGGTCACTGCAGGTGGGCCAGCAGAGAGGGGCACCGGGCCGAGTGGGTAGTTAGGGCTGTGTCCATGTCAGGCTCACTGGCCTGACGTTGAGGCTGTGGATGAGAAGGGAGACTGCGTCCAGTCAAGCCGTGCCCGTCGGTGAAGGATGTGGCTTGCCATCTGAACTTGGGTTTCTTTGTCTGAAATGGGGGTGCCTATCGTGCCTCACTCCAGCTATGAGGACCTGGGGGCATGGTGAGGTGTTCACTGCAACACTTGGTGTACAGTGGGGTGTCAAGAGTGGTAGTCGGGAGTATTAAGGAGCCAGAAGCATTGAAGAGCCTGAATAAGGAAATGGGGCTGAAGGTTTGAGTTCTGTCGTGGGCTTCTTGAAGTTGACGTGCTGTTGGAATATCGAGATCATCTTCCTTGAAAGCAGAGAGTGTATCTTGTTTGGCCACCCCATACGGCTTGTGGGACCTTAACCCCCTGACCAGGGATTGAACCCGTGCCCTTGTCAGTGAAAGCAAGGCATCCCAGCCTCTGGACTGCCAGGGAATTCCCCAGCGAGTGTGTCTTTGTTCACTGTAGTTCTGGAGCCTGAACTATTAAGGTTGTCCGGTACACGCTGGACTGCTGGACACAGACTTGGGAAACATCTGAATAAAGTTAATCTAGGCAGCCAAGAGGCTTAGACGAGGACTCCAGCAGTGCTTCTCTGTCGTTTGAGGATTCGTTTCCCTGAAAGACTTAAATAAAACAGGCTTTTTAGAAGTGTGGTTTCAGTCTTAGGTTCACAAAGCACTTAGTGACCCTGTACAAGGTTAAATATTTTCAGCTGCCTAAAGTAAGGAACAGATTTTCTTGGACATGAGTAGGAGTTACCAGATTCTTCTAAATGCTCTGTTAGACTTCCCTGGTGGCTCAGACAGTAAAGCGTCTGTCTACAATGTGAGAGACCTGGATTCGATCCCTGGGTTGGGAAGATTGCCTGGAGAAGGAAATGGCAACCCACTCCAGTACTCTTGCCTTGAAAATCCTGTGGATAGAGGAGCTTGGTGCAGGCCACTATCCATGGGGTCCCGAAGGGTCGGGCACGACTGAGCGACCTCACTTTCACTTTCACTTTTCNTCCCTGGGTTGGGAAGATTGCCTGGAGAAGGAAATGGCAACCCACTCCAGTACTCTTGCCTTGAAAATCCTGTGGATAGAGGAGCTTGGTGCAGGCCACTATCCATGGGGTCCCGAAGGGTCGGGCACGACTGAGCGACCTCACTTTCACTTTCACTTTTCTAAATGCTCTGTGTCAGGGCTCTTCTGATGCAGCTATGGAAGCGGATTTTTATGACGGCTCTTCATGTTTTAGGAGACACGTCAGTGACTGGGAAGCGTCCCCGGATATGTGCTCTCTCTGCGTCGAGTGTTTCAGGGCATGGCAGCTTGTCTTGCTGAGGGCTCAGCCTGCCGCTCTGGGGTCCTTGGCTTCGCCTGTGTGATCCTGCGGAGTTGCTTTCACTTGGAAAGTGCAGGAGCGAACCTTTCTTCTTGGGTCCTCCAAGTGTTACTTTGCAGGGAAGGCGTCTTCTCCCCCAGCTGCTGCCAGCTCTCCATGGAGATTTCAGGGCCGGAGATCTCAGGGCCGCTGGTGTGAGGGTGTCAGCAGGTGGTCATTCCCTCCGCATCCCTGTCCTAGAGAGCTGCCCGGACCCTGGGCTTCAGCGTGCTTGGGTCTAGGTCACCCACGGGCAGCCCGTCATCTGTCCGGGGCATGGACATTGACCTCAGAGTCTGGATAAATTGGGAGTTTCTTGCCTACCTAAAACTTCACGGGAATTCCCTGGGGGTTCCGTGGTTAGGACTCTGCGCTCTCACTGCTATCGGCCCAGGTTCAGTCAGTTCAGCAGTCTCCCTTTTGAGGAACTAAGATCCCATAAGCCACACCGTGTAGCCAAAAAAAAAAAATTAGGTAATACCAGTTAAATAGCTTCTTACTTTTGAAAACCAGTGATGGATATTTTGTCCCTGCCTTCAGTAGTTTTTCAGACTGGTTATGTGGATTCTCCGTCAAGGCTCCCAGGTGACCACACCTCTAATAATAACGCTGTTGTTGTTGTTCTAGAGTCTGTGGCTCGTTCCAGCAAGCTGCTGGGTTGGTGCCAGCGGCAGACAGACGGCTATGCTGGGGTCAACGTGACGGACCTCACCATGTCGTGGAAGAGCGGCCTGGCCCTGTGTGCCATCATACACAGATACCGCCCTGACCTGATGTGAGTCCAGGCTCGGCCTCATCTGTATTCCCCACGCTCAGGTGGCCTTTTCCTAGAACGGGACATGTAGCGCGATGGCTCCTCTGCTGCTTGTGACTGGTCTTGATGTAGCTGTGTTTAAAGCTCTGTCTCTCAGGCGCTCTGTAGCTTGGCCCAGTAGTGGCCAGCTGAGTGTATAAGTCTCCACACTTGCGAGGTGGACCCCCTGAGCCTGCTAACATCCCATGAAGGGAAACCCTGTTTCCTGGCCCCAGCTGAGCTCTGCATGCAGCTAGCTCTCTGTCCAGTGCTGCGGGTCACGAGGAGAGCCTGGCCGGGTGGGGCCCGAAGCACATGTGTCCCTCCTGGCAGAGCAGCTGCTCCATTCAGCAGGACTCGCCCGCATTGTCAAGCCCGTGACACTCAGGTGGCCTTACCTCCCTGTGTGGTGCCATTTCCTCTCTTGGGCGTCCTGTGCTCATCTAAACTCAGACTAGCACAGCAGGACAACCCAGGTCAGCTGGTGCCTGGTGCACCCAGCTGCCCTTGCAGGCAGTCCTTACCGTGGAAGCCAACAGGAAGATTCAGAAACGAGCAGAGCACGTGGGATTATTTTGACTGTCTGTATCCTTTCATGATTAGGTCCACTTACAGGCCCATTTTTATGTTTGTTTTATTTTAATGATTACCTAAGGAATCCAAAAGACCTAGTTCCCATTTATGCTAATAAAGCAGCCTCACCTGGTATTTAGAAATGGGGATTTCTGATTTGCTTGGATAAGGTAAGTGACCTCTGGCGCCCGGTCCCTGGCTCATGCAGAGGTGGATATAAAGTGAGCGGAAGTAGGACCTAGTAGGACCTCTCCAGGGGGCAGCTTGAGGACGACTGTGGTAATGGCACAGGAGTGCTGAAACGAGGGCCAGGCAAGTCACTTCCGCTCCAGAGGGAGAGCAGGACAGAGGGCTTGGGTCACAAGCAGCAGAGGGAGCCTGGCCAGTGGGTGGGGCTGCACTATTGTTGGATGGACCGAAGGGGCTCCAGGGGCCTGGGGATTTCCTCCTGATGCACACAAAGCCCGGGGTCGTTAACTTGGCACTGTACAGGCTGTAGTGCCTTCACTCAGGATGAGGCCTCCATAGTTTAATAGGCTTAATATACAGAGTAAAGGAATTTAGCAAATGAAAAGGTTACCCAAGTCAGTAGGTTAACATAAGATAAGGCCTGCTCAGTTAGTCTGAAGTCACCTAATGAAGGGAGCTATCAGTCTTGACTGAATAGCAGGAAGCCTGAAACCCAGTGGGAAATGTTCGTTAATCTAAGTACTTAGGCAAACACAGGGACTTAGCGATGAAACAACCTTTTGAGGAAAGTTTTGGAACTTCCCTGTGAGCAGAAGGCCGAGTATGATTCACTAGAGCCGATCTCGTCCATCAACAGCTTGTCAGCTCCATGGACGGGGTGATGGCTCCAGGCTTTTTAAACACAGCCTCATCCAAACAGAACCTGTTCCTTGTTGCGCGTGAGGTTAATACACGTGGACCACATGCAGGTGCAGGGGAAACATAATAAGAACAGCGCCTTTCCTTGAGCCTACATTTCAGTAAGAAGTTTACGTTATTGGAGAAATGTTTTGTTTTCCAACTTTTCCCTCTTGTCCTTTGTGAGTAGATCTTTAATCCGGTGTTCTTCCTGAGGATGATTTGATTTTGTTAGTAAGAGGAAGCAAGCTGAGAAGTGAGATAGGTTTGCTAATTTCAGTGAGGTCCTAAACCCGGGCTTTTAAATGACTACTCCATGATACAGTGTTTTCTGGTCTGGGGCTCTGTCAAGCGTGGTCTTGACATGTCTTCTTCATCCTGTTCCTCAGAGATTTTGACTCTTTGGATGAGCAGAATGTGGAGAAGAATAACCAGCTGGCCTTCGATATTGCTGAGAAAGAGCTGGGCATTTCTCCCATCATGACAGGCAGAGAGATGGCCTCAGTGGGGGAGCCGGACAAGCTGTCCATGGTGATGTACCTGACCCAGTTCTACGAGATGTTCAAGGACTCGCTCCCCTCCCGAGGTGAGGGTCCCTGGGGCTGCTGGGTGGGTCCCTGCGGCCCCTCTTCCATCAGACCCATTTCTCTGTGGGTGTTGGCAGGCCCTCCTTCTGACCCACCTTTTGCTCAGCACACCTTCAAATGTGGAGTCCATGAGCGTTCCTGTCCAGAGTCTTGTCCCTTTCTCTCCAAACCAGCCTCTTTGAAAAGTGCTTTTGCTGTGACCTGGGCTTCCTCACTGCCCAGTCTCTCTGGCACTTTGCAACCCCGTCTCTGCTCTGGCCAGACTGTTCTCGGTAGTCAGGGAGAATCACCAAACGCGTATCCTTCTTGCTTCTCACCTCTCAGGCACATGGCTGTTCCGCGTTGTTCAGCGCTTAGAACGACGTCTGTTCCTTGAAACTCTGCCTTGCCCTTGGCTTCTGTGACCCTGGGCCTCACTTGCCTCGTTCTCGTTCCCCTGTGACTCTTTCTTCTCTGGCTACTCTTTCTGCTGCTGCTTTTTAGTGTTTCCAGAAATCTTCCCTTGGCCCTCAGGCTGCTGGGAAACAGATTAAGTAAGCTTACGCGTGTTGACCAGGGTACCTGACCTGGTTTGCACCCCATTGCCTCCCCTGTTCAGCTAGAGGCAAGTCACTAAACTTCCCTGTGCCTCAGTTTCCCCTTCTATAAAATGGGGGCAATATGTATATGATTAGATTGTGAAATGCTGAAGAGAGTGTTTGGCGAATGGAAGCACTTACATAAATATTAGTTATTTCAATTATTATCTCAGCGTTAACTGTTGTCAGTAATAAAACGCTGGAATCCAGAGATTTGAGGTGCCATTCTCCAGCATCTTCTAGCCATGTACCTGTAGAGCTCTGAGGCTTTTTCTTGCTAGAGATACAGTTCTTGCGACAGAAATCCACGCGTCTAACATCAGTGTGCCCGTCAGGGAGAGCCCCGCCCCATGTGAAGCTGAGCACAGGTGTCTGCACACCCCAGAACGATGACTTGGCTTGTACCTTGTCTTCCCCACGTCTCTCCCATCCTGTCTCTGCTTGAACTTTTTATCCTCAAAGTGAGGCTTTGGCACTCTGCTGCGACCCACACGCACAGACAGATTGCAGTTTTTGAAAAGCAGAAGCAGAGGGTTTTGTGACTGAAGTTGATCAGGGCAAGTATTGGTCCTGTTTGTGTGCATGGAGAAGAGAAGGCCTAGCGTGCAGGCCTCTGTGTGCGTTTTCTCGGGCGTTCTTGCTAGGTTCAGAGCACCCTGGCCCTCCTGCGGGGAGGCTCCCTCGGGGCTGTCCTTAAACACTGCTGATTTCTGCCCTCAGACGCCTCAGACCTGAATGCGGAGGAGAGGGCTGTCCTAATAGCCAGCACCAAGTCCCCCATCTCCTTCCTGAGCAAACTTGGGCAGACCATTTCTCGGAAGCGCTCCCCCAAGGTAAGTGGACGGGATTTCCTCCAGCTGCAGAGCTAGAGGTGAGGTGCAGAGAGTGAAGGAACGTGGTTTCCCTCTGTTCTTGGTGCAGGACAAGAAGGAAAAAGACTTGGATGGTGCTGGGAAGAGGAGAAAGACCAGCCAGTCAGAGGAGGTGAGAGAAACGTCTGGGATTTGCCAGAGTGACTGTACTGTGCCTCTTCCTGGCTTAATCCTTCAGTGTCCCAGTTAGTAATGCCGGATCTTTCCAGTTCATCCACGTGAGGAGGGTGGGCACGGATGCTTCCTGTGGCCTTGTGCCTCTGTTCTCTGGAGAGTATTCCAGGAGCACATGCATGTGCACGTGGTCTTCCTTTCTCTGTGGGCTCACGCACATGGTGAAGGGCAAGGGACCTTCCGGGAATGTGGCCACACCAGCAAAAGCCGGAGCGCCTCTCCACTGCTGCCCCCGCCCCGAGTCCATCTTGAGAAGAGAACCACGAGGAGCGCTCTAATGCGCCAGGCCCGGGGGGGTAGGGGGGCTGCTCTGACACGGGCGGCTCTCGGGGCCCATGTTCCTCAGGAGGACACGCCCCGGGGCCACAGAGGAGGAAGGCCCACCCTGGTGAGCACGCTGACCGACCGGAGGATGGACGTGGCCCTTGGCAACCAGAACAAAGTGAAGTACATGGCAACCCAGCTGCTGGCCAAGTTTGAGGAGAATGCGCCCCCACAGTCTGTGGGTGTGAGGAGACAGGTAGGCCCCGCTCACCCGCCGGGACCTGGTCTGGCCTCAGAGGAGGGGACTGGTGAGATGGGGAATGCCCCAGACCCCCCGAGGGCTCCGGGCTCGAGGCGGCGTCTGTGTGGGGAGGGACAAGGGTTACTGTCATCACCAGGCAGGCCCCAGGTGTCTGGCAGATGCCCACCCAGGCCCTTTGCAGTGTGGTGGGGTCCCCGTCTCTGCACGCAGGTGTGTGTTCACACGCATACATGTATGAGTAATAAACCAGCGCTTGCCCGGCCAACTTCAGTCACAGAAACCTCCGCTTCTGCTTTTTGAGGAAAATGCTGAAGAATGTAATGTTGGTAATTAAGGCCCCTATAACGTTACTAACGTTTTGCCATGTTTCTTTCGGGTCTTTCTTCAGTGCGTCTTTGTTTTCACAGTTGAGGTCATTGTTGACGTACACTTTTCTGTTCTGCTTTCTTCCTGTAACTTTGGGCAATATTTCCATGTTCCAAACTCCTTACAAGTCTTCTTCCAAAGTATGCGCTCTGTGCCTTTCTTAACCCTGCTTCTGGTGCTGAATGTTGACTTGTTTCTCATCGCTAATGATGAGCACAGAGGTAAATACTCTGGTGATAAAGATGCCTTATTAGACTGTCCTTGATGAGGTCAAGAGGGGGCGTGTTGTCAAGATGCTCCGTGGACTAACCGGACTCCCCCGAGTCCTGCTGAGGGCTGGCCGGCGATGTCTGTGCAGTCTTGTCTCCCCTCTTAGTCATCCAGAAGTCACGCTGGCTTCTCCTGAGAGGAGATGCTGGTATAGTGCAGTCCACACTGAAAGCTTCTTCCCGGATCCCGGGTGCTTAAGCGCACGTCTCCTCTTCACCTTCTGCACGTCGTCAGCCCCTGTTCCTCTGGACCAGGGCGGGGCCCACCACATGAACATCTTCTCACGTCTGGTGCTCGCTCAGATCCTCACGCCCCAGGCGTCCGTGCTGAGGAGCCTGCAGCCCAGGCCCCGTGCCACCTCGGGAACGTGGGATGCTGTCCGCCAGAGGAAGTTTGTCCTTAGGAGACGCACACCTCATTTTCCAAGTGGCAGCTAGTGGTTTAGGCTCAGAGCAGTGAGCTTGGGAAAAGGACACTCAGAATTACAGCTCTGTCTGTCTTCCACTTTGCATTTGTTTTTGACCCAGTTGGGGGTGTGGTGTTTTTTTTAAAGTGTAACCTATATGTTTTTCTTTATAAGTGTAACTTTCTAGAATTAATTCTGTGAGCCCTTCTCCAGTTCTTAGATGTGTCTGTCTGCTGTGAGACTCTCCTTCGTGTCTTCTACCTAAATGTGTGGTTTTTTTGTTTTTTTTGTCTCCATGTGCTGCCCCTCCCCACACCGGCCTGTGTGTCACAGCTGACACAGGAGCGTGGGGTCAGCCAGCCGTCCAGCTGCCTGCCCGAGCAGGGTCGCTCTGCTCCCACCCCGCAGTGGAAACAGGTAAAGGAACTGCTCGGGCCCAGGCCTTCCCACCCGCTCCTCCTCTGAGCCAGCTTGGTGGAGGCCTCAGTGGAGCCCCGGGTAGGGATCTGTGCACATTTGAGTAGACTCCAGGAAGATTCAACAGAGAGTACTGACAGTATCAGGCATCTCTAGTAGCTCAGTTGCTAAAGAATCTGCCTGCAATGCAGGAGACCCTGGTTCGAACCCTGGGTCGGGAAGATCTGCTGGAGAAGGGATAGGCTACCCACTCCAGTATTATTTGGCTTCCCTTGTGGCTCAGCTGGTAAAGAATCTGCCTGCAATTGGAGAGAATTGGGTTCGATCCTTGGGTTGGGGAGATCCTCTGGAGAAGGGAAAGGCTACCCACTCTAGTATTCTGGCCTGGAGAATTTCATGGACTGTATAGTCCATGGGGTCGCAAAACAACTGAGCAGCTTTCACTTTTACTAACAGTATTGCTTGACCTCTATAACCCTTCAGTTTTGGGNGGAAAGGCTACCCACTCTAGTATTCTGGCCTGGAGAATTTCATGGACTGTATAGTCCATGGGGTCGCAAAACAACTGAGCAGCTTTCACTTTTACTAACAGTATTGCTTGACCTCTATAACCCTTCAGTTTTGGGAATCCATTGAGTGGGCTGGGCTGTTTGTTTAGTGTTGAAACCAGCTGGGACTGTGTGGTGAGGTTCCGGAGTCTTTGGGGTTTTGCTCTTATAACCTTTGTCCCAAGTTGACCTTTAGCTGACTCGTGTCTGCATGACCCCTGGAGGACCATCCTGAGTTTGGGGCTCGGGGCAGTGGGCCTTTCCTGTTAAAGAGGAAAATGTTATCCAGGTAATAGTTTCAAACCAGGGACAGCGATCTATACACTTTCTTGGTGTTTTAGCTACATTTAAAATATCCTTTTTAGAAATTTTCAAAAAAAAAAAAGAAATTTTCACTAAAGTTTCTGCAGAAACTCCTGTAGAGCGACTTCTACATGTAGAGTGGGGCAGAGAGAGAGGAGGTGGCGCCTGGCAGTCACAGGAAGCCCGTCAGCCACGGGAGGGCTCTGCTCCGTCCCTCCTGCGTCAGAAGTGCGGCCTGGGTCTGCTGTCTCGTGGTTTGGAATCATTAGGACTAGGGTTCTGAGCGGTGGTCGGGTGTGTGGCCATGATGCCCTCCTGTGCTGGGAGGTGCTGGGAGGTGGTGAGTTAGGGTTAATTGAATGACTTTTAGGGCAGATTGTTTCTTTGTTAACCTTTCTTTTAAGAATATGCACATAAGGCAGGCCTGTGAGGCTGAAATGGAAGCTTGGGAGCAGAGTCCAGACTCACCGCAAAGCCAAACTGCCTTTTCGTGTGCTTGGGGAGGGGTGGTCTTCTGAGAAAAACCCGTTAGCAACTGATGTCTGTTTTACTGACTTACCCTTCGCCTTGAATAGACCCTCTGATTTAAAGGTCAATCTTTAATGGAGGATCCCTGAAAGGGAAGATGAGCTACTTTCCCAGGTTCTTACACTCGTCACAGAGGTGGCCTGAGACAGGAGCCCAGTCTCTGGGTGAAGAGATGACCTTGAGTGGCACATCCTGGAGCGGTCCAGGGCAGGGACCCCTGCCAGGCTGCAGGGGTGCCTGGGGCCTGATGTGCAGTCAGGGTCAGTGGAGTTGAGTACGTACTGCCAGCTTCTCCAGGAAGAACAGAACCCTTAAAGTCAAGTCTGGTCTGGGAAGGGGCACCGGAGATGCGGATTAGAAGGTGCAGCTGGGTCTCTGCACCCGTCAGCCCCGTGGTGTGTGCTGTGTGAAGCAGAATTGTCAGCCTGCCCTGCTGTGGGGGCGTCGTGACCCCAGTTCACACCCTCATGGGTGCATCATGTCGCAGATGACACATCCCCAGCACTGACTCGGGTGGCATCATGAGCCTTGCTTCACGAACGTAGTCCCTGAGAGATAGAACACTGCCAGGTGCCACCCAAATGGGGAAGCAGGAGGACTCCTTTGGGGGGTTGGAGGCAGACAGGAGTGGTGTCCTGCCTCCCTGCTCCCAGGCTTTGCAAGCAGCACCCCACACGTCAGTCTGGGTGTGAGAAAGCTGAGGCCCCTCTGACCTAGGAAGCTGGTGGTTTGTTAGGCACCAAAGGGTTCCTACGCTAGAGACAGCCCCCCAGGAAGTGGATGCTGTGGGAAGGGGCATCCGGGGAAGTGGTCTGCGGACCCGGCGGTATCAGTTGGCAGAGGTGCTCTTTTTGTCTCCTGTCTCCTGCTTTTTCCTGTTTCCTTGGTCATCTCCCAGAACCTTTCGAGTGTGAGTGAGGGTATGTCCTGGGCCCCTCTCTCCTGCCCCCAGCTTGCTTGATAAACCAACAAAGAAGAATGTGCTCCAGGTCTGTGGGATTTAGAAAGTGCTGCACCGTAGGTCCTGAGCCCACAGCGGCTGCACGAGACTTGGACCTGCAGACAGCGTGCCTCCAACCAGAGGCTGACGGCCGGCGGGGCGGCTGCTCCCTGAAGACACGGATTTGTGCTCACGGAGGCGCGGGGTCGGGGAGGGGTCTCAGGGTGCCTTTGGCAGGTGCCTCTCGTCCTTCCAGAGCCAGCCTCAGCGTGCCCGTCTTTTCACCTGTGTTCTCTCTGTTTGTGTCTGTTGGTGTAAAAGCGACGGGACAAGGAGCGTTCTCGGACCTGCCCCAAAAAAGTGATCACCCTCTCTCCTCCCCCTACTCCGCCTCCCTGTCGGGCACGTGGCGGCCAGCAGGTGACCCCCTCTGCATGCTCTGCTGTCCTGTGTGCTTGCCTGCCTGTGTGGGTGGCTAGGGTGGAGACCAAGTCAGAGTCCCCCCGTTTCCGTGGTGACCGGTACTGGTGGGCCCCAGCAACTGTATAGTCAAACCCTAGGTGATTTAATCTAGTCCCGTATCATAAGAAGATGGCTGTGCAGCTGTAAACTAAAATTTAAACTATACTGACCCAGACACAAGGTCTGACAGCAGGAGCACACTTTCATATATCCCTGCTGGAGTCAGCCATGTCGGTCTTGCTGCCCAGGGAGACGCAGTTCGGGTGGAGTTTGGAAGCTTTTTCTAGGCTTCACTTTATTAGTTTGGTTCCTTCCGATTTTGCGAGCCTGCCTCCTGTTTATCTGGCTTTTGCCAACAAATGGCTGCCCTTCTGTCCACCCCTCTCGCTCTCCAGGCAGACGCTGGAGAACTGCTTCATGGCAAGTGGGCCCATTGAAAGTGCGGTTACAGGACAGCGTTTTTGACTTGTGTTGCCCATCCCTGTAAAATAAAACACTGATTTTAAAGAAAGGCAGAATCTATGGAAAGACATTTCCTTAGCTATGGTAGCCTGTTCAGGAGGTAACCTTGTGCTCTGTCTGCTGAGCAGGCCCAGCCGATGTCCCTGGGTCTGGACCCTGGCCCTTGAGGGGCCGTGACTGCCCTGGGCCCTGTCCGTGCCAGAGAACAACCACGGGCGTTTCCTGTGAGCCAGGCAGAGTTCTGTGTCATCTCAGAAGAGACTGTGTCATCTCAGTCTCTTCTCATGATAAACCTACAAGGCAGGTCCCGTTAGCATCAGCCTCTTACAGCTGAGGAGACAAAGGTGGAGGGTCGGAGGCCAGGTCACGCAGTGAACAGTGATCCAGGAGCTGAGCCCGAGCGTGTGACTCTGGATCCTGAGCCCTGGCCTCGTCCGGCCCTCAGGCCCCCCTGCTCATGGGCTCCAGAGAAACTTGGAAGCTTTGGGTCAGTTTTGCACAGGCGTGGGGCCATACAGTGAATCCTGGGTTATTCAGAGTGACCAGAGGCGTCCACAGCCCCGTGACTGCTCCTCAGGACGGCAGGGGCCTGTGTACCAGGCCTGTCCTCTCGTGCACAGCTCTTTGTTCTCCTCGCCCTGCCCTGTGATCCTGTTCAGGGACCATGCCCCACCCTGGAGTTTCCTGTGGACTGTTGTCATGGTCATTTTCTCCAGCTGATTTCCACCTCCCCACCTTTCCTTCCTAATGTCTTGTTGTGGAAAGCTTTGCCCTTCTAACCTGCCTCTCTTGTTAACCTCCCATTGAGGCCATGTGCTGCTGTGTGGAAGAAACATGTCTGCTCCACCTTTTTACTAACCGTAGCCCTTTATCCATGCAGCTGGCTTGCAGGAGGACAGCTGTGTTGGGAGTTGTCCTTGGGTGATGGGGGTTTGATGTGGATGGGGTTGTGGTTGCTGGGGGCAAGAGGCCGCAGGATGTGTGTTGAAATGAACTCTGACTCTGTCACCCTGTCAGTAGGTCCAGATAGAGAGTTTGGATGGAGCTTAAGTTTCTGCTTTGTTGCCAACAGACACACAGGGATCTTGAGGCCGACAGCCGTGGCAAGCAGAGCCCCCAGCACGAGAGGGTAAACGCATGCCTGTGGCATGGGACGCTGGCAGCCACACAGACGCGGCACGCTAGGGCGGGGGGCGGGGGGCGGGGGGCAGCAAGTGTGGCCCCTGTCCCTTGCTTTTTGCACACTCTGGTCACCCAGCCAAGAGCCAGAACTCTTTGCTAGCAGTGATGACCCATGGGAATAGCATTCCTGGAGAGCATCCGTCCACTCCAGAAAAGAACCCTGAGATGTGTGCTTCTATGAAAGGTCTCTTCCTCCTTCCCTCAGCCCCCTTTCCCACCTGTAAACATGTGCCTTTGACTCCAGGGGAAGGGTCAGGATCCAGAAACGGGAGGAATTTGCTTGGCTCTTCGGCGAATCTGGGATCTCGAGGTAGAAATCCTGAGGAAGCCAGAGCTCTTACCAGCGTGGGGAGTTTTCAAGGATGAAGAGGACAGGGCAGGGAAGGAAGGTGACGGCGGAGTCTGTGATGGGGAGCTGTCGATCCTCTGTCTGAGAAACTAGGGGGCAGACGGCCAGTCACACTTGGCCATTGAATAATCTGACGAGCAGCAGAGATGCCCATATAAAAGCCTACTGACTTTATGGAACGTTCTTGGTTGTTGTTACCCTTTAATTGATCCCTGAGTGGATGCCTCTCTGCAGCCAGAGCGAGAATCAGCTCTCGCTGTTCATTTCATGTGAGCCTTCTTTTTTTTTTTTTTTTTTTTTTGGCTTCCCTCTGCCTTTGCTTTCTGAGAAGTGTGCTTATGACTGAGCAGCAGGTCTGGCTCCCCTGGGCCCATCAGGAAAGTAGCAGTAGCCCTGTGTCTCTGTACTGTCACCAGGGCAACGGGAAGCAGGTCCCTGGGGCAGGAGGCGGGGCTGGGTGGCCTTTCCACGTCACCCCTGTCACCGTGGCCTCTCTGCACGTGCCCAGCGTCTTTCTTCCTCCTTCCCAGGATGGTTCCTCTCGAGAAGAAATCTCAGCCTTTTCACTGAACAGGGCCAAACCCTCTGCTTTGGGGAATGCCTATTTGAGGGGGGGAGGTCCCCGATGATTTTGATTGAAGCAGAGCCTCAGCAGGAACAGAGGGAAGAGTGGTGAATGAGAGGAGAGACTGGACAGAGCAGCAGCTAGAAGCTTGGGGCTGCAGGGCACAGGAAGTGGTCAGGTTGGCAGGAAGCTCCTTTCATCATTCTGGGGCCGGCTTCCAGGTTCCTCAGTGCGGAGCTCCCGTCCAGATGCTCTCGAGGGTCACTGCTTATGTCCCTGCCAGGCTGTTCCTTCACCACCCCCATACAGCTGCGCGTTTGCCTGCTTCTCTACCTTCCAGGGAGTTCAGTCTTTGCTCTCTGAGCCTCTAAAGCAGAGGCCGGTGACACTCTCCATCACCCCGTCACACCTGAAGCTTTGTAGTTAGTGTGAGCTGATGTAGGGGAGCTCAGAGCCGAGGGGCGCCCCTTCCCTGCACCCCACAGGTATCTCAGCCCAAACCTGCAGGAAACGAAGCAGTTACTGCTCACTGAGTTCTCAGCCCCTTCTCGCAGGGGCCCGGAGAATCTGGCTGCTGGGCCCACTAGCTTCACGTGCTGCATGGGGACTGCAGAGGGTTGTGGGCTGGCTCCAGGGTCAGCTTGGCTTCTCTCAGCCCCACCAGAAGAAGGAGGAGCCACTTTCCTGGCTTTTGTGCAGAAAGAGTGAGCTTCACTGCAGATCTGCTGTCCCTGTGGTCTCCTCCACATGAGGCCAGCAGAGTGATGAGCTGATGGAATCCCCTCTGCCCAAGAGAGATTCCAGCTCGGGCCATGAGGGGCTCGGCGGGGTGCACAGGGCGTGTGGGCTGGACACCACCTGGAATGAGCCACTGCTGCTTCTGGAACTGGTTTTTTTTTTTTCTTTTAACTGCATTTATAATCCAGATAAAGAGTCTGAAACTGCCAAGTTGCTTGTGTTCAGGACAGTGTGTGACTTTTAATTTCACATTTCCTTAGGTTTTTTTTCTCCATCTTGTATCTTGTAGCCAGAGCCTGAGCCTCCTCGTCGATTTTTTGTCGATCAGTGGGAGCTTTCTCTAAGCCTCCGCTCCGCCAGCCGCCCTGCTTCTCCCTCCTCCGACTCCCTCCGACAGGTAGCTCGGCCCAGTCAGGGCAAAGCTGCTTCCTCTCCAGCCTCCACTCTCTTCTCCCACAGAAACATCCTTCCTGTCTCCTTAGGGACCCAGCTGTGTGTCTGTCATGCATGTGAGGGTGGTAGGCGTCCACCAGAGTTCAGGCGGCTGCTCGCTTCTCTGCAGCAAGTTCTGTCCACTTCGCCCCACATTCGCCATATTCCAACCCTACCAGTTAATGATAGAGCGTTTTTAACTCCGCGTGCCTTCCTATTAATGCATTATAAAATAAGAACTGTAGTGTAATTAAATCTCCTAAAAGGAGTGGTGGCTACCCAGTATTCCAGGTGCCTCTTGAACTGTAATCATGTGAGAAATGAGCTCTGCTGGGTCCTGCGATGGAGCTGACCCAGACGTGCAGGGTTTGCAGACAGGTGGCAGGGCCTTCGGCCCGTTCTGTCTGTCCCTGTTCCTGAGCTGCTGGCGGACTGCAGAATGGAGCAGTCTGGCCACAGTGTCAGTCCAGAGATAGCGACATTGCAACTGTTTCTTGAGAGTTGGGAGAGGAAAACCATCTGCTGTTCACGCTAAAAAACAAAGAGAACTGAAGGTGACGGGTGCTTTTGTGCCAGGCAGCCCCGGGCTGCGCTTGCTGAGGGTGCTGGTTTCTGATGGGAGCACAGGGTGAGCCGGGATGACCCCAAACTTGCTCCGTGTCACGGTCTTCAACGCGGTGTCTGGTCCGTGCTCTCACTCGTCTGCTGCAGGGGATGTGCTGTTTTCTTCCCCTGGGGTTAGCTTGGCTGCATCTGAGTGTCTGTCTGTTCCAGGCTTACGCTTCCCTCACATCTTTATCTAAAGAGGGCTTAGGTCTAAGAGCCACTTGTATTTCTTAACCACTGATGGGTATGAGCTGTGAGTTAATGAGCAAATGGCACTGATCTTTGGAAATCTCCTTATTTTAAATTGAAAACATAATTGAGCCCTCAGCTCCAGCTGAACCTTGGGAACTGCTCGATGCGTCGCTGCTGTCCTCGTAGTTGCCGGAGCGTTTCCCCGGAGCATTCCGCTGGTGTCCTCGCCCCATCCAGGACGTGCCGGTGCTCAGGCTGGTGGTTCCCTCCCATACGGCCGCCTGCTGGGGTTGCTGGCATCCCCAGCCCTCCTGCACGTTCTGGATGCGGAATGAGAGAGAGGGCTCCTCAGGCCCGCGGGCACACGGCTGCTGAGAGTGTCACACACATGGGCTGCGGGCGAGGCTTTGGCCTCACTCCCTGCAGACAACTCAAAGCAGGGTTTCCACAAGAAGGCTTGCCACTGAAATGCATAGTTTTCTCCTGTGACTTCTTCAGCTTTGCTGGAAAAAGGATTGAGGTGGTTGGATTTTTTTTCTTTTATCTTGTTTCAACTTAATGAAGGACCCCTCCTGGATGGAAGCACATCTGGCTTCCACAGCAGCCCTGCAGACTCCTGCAGCGGCTTCAGCAGTGCCCTGGCCAGCCTGGACGGCTTTGGCCTCGGGGCCCAGGGGAACACAGAACTCTCCACAGGAGAACGGGCCGAGGAAGGTTCTTCCTGGTAAAGCCAGGGCCTCTGATGCCCAGCACGGGGGCCCTGAGTGCAGCAGTTACCAGTGATGAGGGATGTCATCCCCAGGGACACACATTACCCAGGTGGAGAGTTGGCCTTGCTTTCTTTCTGTCAGTAAATGAGGAAGCAGCTCCCCAAGCCCTCTCCCAGGCCGGGGACGTGCCCGCTGTCTGGTGCCTGCTGTCTATGAGGTTGGTGGGGGGGGAGGGGCGGTCCCCTCGAGTTCTTCGTATGCAATTTGAGCCACTGGGCCATAGGCCCTTCCCACTCCTGTCTGCTCACATCCACCCTGTCCTGCCCGGCCCCTGCACTTCATCCAGAGGCGTGAGAGAGACCAGGTTCTCCTTGCTGGATTTGGCTGTCTCTGCAGCCTTGCCCCGCCTGTGCTGGTGCCAGCGTGTGGGCACTGACACCTGTCCCCTGCTCGTGGGCACTGTGTTGGCATGTTTGTGGCTGCACCTTGTGTTCACTTTATACCTTTCAAAGATTTCCTCCCCCCGTCTTCTTAAATTTATTTATTTTTTTTCCTTCTCATTTTCCTTCTTTCTGGTCATTTTACAATCTCCAACCAATAGAAGTATATAAAGATGTACACGGGCGGAGTGAGCTCATTGGCTGAGCAGATAGCCAATCAGCTTCAAAGGAAAGAACAACCCAAAACCCTTCTAGACAAGAAGGAACTGGTAAGATACGCTAAGGGCACTGTCTGTCTGGATAAGGCAGCTCTGGAGAGCACGCCTGCTTTGCTCTAAGTAGCTCTAGTGACATACGCAACCACTATGTGCCATGTGGTGTGGTTTCTTTTTTTTCTGAGGTATCTGTATATTTTGCAACTGACCTTCCAGGGCTGAAATTGTTGTTTAGAATGTTGTGTGAACGGTATTCCTAGTGAGTGCTCTAGGGTCCAGGAGCCTGTGTCCATGGAGAACCACAGGAGCACCTTCAGATCAGAGTCTGTTGAAAGAACTTGGTTTGATCATTAATAAATGGCAGAGAACAGACTCTCTGCTGAGTGCTATGTGGGCATGAGGCTTCGGTCCCCAGGCTGAGCCACTTAGTGAGGGTCGTGCACCCAGGGAGTGCTAGGAGACCTCTCCCTGACCTGTGCCTCCCTCCCCCAGGGCTCCATAAAGAAGGAGTTCCCGCAGAACTTGGGAGGCAGCGACACCTGCTATTTCTGCCAGAAGCGGGTCTACGTGATGGAGCGGCTGAGCGCCGAGGGCAAGTTCTTCCACCGGAGCTGCTTCAAGTGCGAGCACTGCGCCACCACCCTGCGCCTGTCGGCCTATGCCTACGCCCTTGAGGATGGTGAGCTCCCCGCGCCGGAGGTGCACCCGGACACGGCCCCCACCGCTCGCTCACACAGATGCTTCTCTTTCTGCCTCTCGGGAGCATTCCCACCCCGTCCACAGAGTCACCAGGCAGTGTCATAGATGACTTGGTGACCATGGAGAAGAGGAGGGCATGTGTTTACCTAAACGCCTGCCCTGGCTTCAAAGATAACGTGCTCTCCTACCTCTGGCAGGGTCTGAAAATGGAAGGGGCCCAAGGAGAATAAGTCTTTTCATCTTTGCTTTAGAGAAGAAGAGTCACAGTCTTAAAAAGCCGTGTTTCTTGCCCGAGGTCGGTGGCAGCACGTTGAAACTGCGTCCTTGGCCGCTGTTCTCGGACTTTGGCTTCCCAAAGGTGCCCGGGTTGTGCACATGCTCACCCGTTCTCTCGCGCATCCGCGTCTCTGCGGAACTGGGAGCACGTGGCACGGCCTTCGTCTCGCTTACTGTGCTGGTCAGGCCCTGGCCTTTTGCGGTATTTGTTGATTTCATAATGGAATGGCCTTGACGAGGCAGAAGGTGGAGGATTATGTGAACTTGTAGCAAAGCCTAATGGAGAGGCGTGTCTGCCACCTGATAAACCTTGGGGTTAATTGCAAACAGTCACCCAAGACGTTGATTTCTACACCCGTTCCTACAGGACCCCAGAGGGACTTTTTGAGAGGCCATCTTACTGATCCAACAGTGATGAAAAGACGCAGGAGAATAGGAGCGGGAGTGAATCCTCGTGGGGCGGCCTTCACACAGGAGGGGGCTGCCCTGTGGTGAGGAGATAGTCCCTCATCCAGGCTCTTTGAATAGTGAGTGAGAGGAGCTGAGGAAAGCTGGCTCCTACTGTTGTGGCCCCTGGTCCTCTGGTTACACGAGTGGAAAGCGAGGGCAGGGGTGCAGCTCTCCATACCGCACACAGCGGGTCTTCAGAGAACGCCTTTGATCTCCCCGATGAGCTTGGTGAGTGAAGCCCACCCAGTGTTTCTGTCTGTGAGGTTTGCCTGGAAGGATCCCTCCAGCTCCAGAGAATTGATCCACAAGTATTTTTGCCCCTAGATTCTGTGCCACACCTGGAGACACATTCTCTTGGGGGTGGGGATGGAGTGTAAGCGGGCTGGGTCCTACGTGGGATGCCCTGGCAGCAGACAGTGTGAGGATGGCTGTGGGCTCCGGGGCACAGTGCAGACTCTGACTTTGGACAGTGCAGGGGAGGAGGGAGCCGTGACGCTCAGAGTGTCAGGAAGCACCTCACCTGTCCTGGGTGGACTCTGGAGAGCTGTGGGTGAGGCTCTCGTGCCTTCCTGGGATAAATCCCACTTGATAATGGTGTCTGATCCTTTCAAAGTGCTGTTCCATGTGGTTTGCTAATGTTTTGTGGTTGCACCTATGTTCATCAGGCATATTGGTCTGTAGTTTCCTCGCAGGCCCCTTGTCTGGCTTTTGGTGTGAGGTTGATGGTGGTCTCATGAATGAGTTGGGAGTGTCCCCGTTCAGTTGTCTGGATGCACTTGAGAAGGCTTGTTGTTAGTTCTTTAAACGTTTGATAGAATTCACCAGTGAAACCATCCCGTCTGGGGCTTTTCTGTTTTGCGAGAATTTTAATCCCTGATTCAGTCGCCTTGCTCAGTACTGGTCAGTTCAGGTTCTCTGTTTCTTTATGACTGAGATTTGATAAATTATGTTTCTAGGGATTTATTTATTTAGTCTAGGTTATCTAGATTGGCAAATAGTTGTTTTTTGGAGCTTCTTAGGATCCTTTGTATTTCTGTGGTATCAGTTGTAATGTCTCCTTTTGTTTCTGATTTTATTTATTTGAGTCTTCTCTCTGTTTTTCTGAATTAGTCTGATGTCAGTTTTATCTTAAGAACAATCAGTTTCATTGATCTTTTCTATCATATTTCTTGTTAGGTCTTCTTATTTTTAACTTGAAGAATAGGAAAGTTAATTTGTTAAACGAGCCGCTCTCTCCAAATGAGAAAGATGAGTGGGATTACTCCGGTTTCAACAGTTTCTCTAACAGGGTCTGTCCTTTAATTTTCAAAACCTTGACTATAAGTGGGAGTAAAGAAAGGGTTGAGACAAAAACGCCCCTCTGTGACTGAATTCCACTATGAGTGTCATGGGAAAAGCCAGGGTTGGCATTAATCAAGCTTGTGATCCATCCTCAGCAGGACACACGCGTTACGCAGCAGGACACATGTGTTGCACAGCAGGACACACGTTATGCAGCACTGCACACATTATGCAGCAGGACATAATGTGTTGTGCACTAAGACACACATGCAATAGGACACACGTTGCGCAGCAGGACACATGTGTTATGTAGTGGGATACATTATGCAGTGGGACACGTGTTATGCAGCGGGACACACACGTTGCGCAGCAGGATGCAGTGTTACACAGCAGGAGACACGTGTTGTGCAGCAGGAGACGTGTTGTGCGGCAGGACACGCGTGTTACACAGCAGGACACACGTGTTGCGCAGTAGGACACGCGTTGCACAGCAGGACACATGCGTTGCGCAGCAGGATGCAGTGTTACACAGCAGGAGACGTGTTGTGCAGCGGGACACGTGTTGTGCAGCAGGACACACGCGTTGCGTAGCAGGATGCAGTGTTACACAGCAGGAGACACGTGTTGTGCAGCGGGACACACATGTTACACAGCAGGACACATGTGTTGCGCAGCAGGACACACGCATTGCGCAGCAGGACACACACGTTGTGCAGCAGGATGCGGTGTTACACCAGGACCCAGGCATCCCAGGCGGGCACAGCTGAGCACTGGGAAACACTACCAAACCGTGAGGATGCCCTGTGTGCACTGCTCCTCCGTATTAGGCTTGATTCTGTTTTGTTCTAGTCCCAGTCAGTTACGGGATTTTACGGTTCGTTTTGCGTTGTCTTTGATGCTGATCTGGCCCACTGCAGATCTGAGCTGCAGTTTGACCAGCGCCAAGTCCCACGTGGCTGCCAGAGGGCCGCGGCAGAGCTAGTGTTCAGTGCTGCCCCACCCGTGGCAGCCTTCGTGCCTCCAGCACTTGTGTTCATTCTCGGTTCCCCCAGAAATGCTCCTCCAGCTCTTCATGTGACCGCATCTTTGTTCTGCACACACAGCCACTTTGTTTGCTGGCCCCGCTGTACAGGCTGCAGTCTCTGCTCTGGGCCCTGATTGGGTGATGGCTCCGTGGCCTCCACACATCCGGGCACTGGGAAGAGGAGGGCCTGGCTTCCCTGGATGAGAACCCTGGCCTGGGCAAGGTCGGGCTGGGGCGATGGGGACCTGTGTGCCAAGACCAGCGGTCAAGTCCGGCATTTCAAAGACTTGCTCACTACCTCTTCCCCTGCTCCTTGCTGCCTGCAGGTAAATTCTACTGCAAACCACACTACTGTTACCGGCTGTCTGGCCCTGCGCAGAGGAAGAGACCGGCAGGGGCGCCTCTGTCTGGAAAGGTAACGGGGCTGGGCCGCAGGGGTGGGGGCACCAGGTGACCGTCCAGTGTGGTAGCAGCTCAGGCATGGCCAACAGATCCTGAGTGACCACTGAGCGGCCCTTCCTGTGAATGGGAGGGTCTGAGAAGTGGTCTTGGTCTGATTTGGGGAGGGGCAGCATGTCAGGACTCATCGAATGTTGGGTTTCACTATGTAAATGTTCTTACCAGCACCTGAGCTACTCTGGCAAGAGCATGTCCCCCACTCCCTTCTGTTCGTTCTGTATAAAAGAAGCCTTTTGCCTTGAAAGTTGCACCTTTCCTGAGAAGAGGACACTGGAAAAAGACTTGGCTCGAAATAAATGTTCTGCGGCCAACTCCTTTAACTTTGTTTATTCTGGGGACCACTCATCTAAGAACTTTATTTTACAAGACTGAGCATAGTCAGCTCCCTGATTGTCTTTTCAAGTGAGCTTGGTATTCTCTCAGATGGGGTGTCCTTGTGTGTGTCGGCAGCTGACCATTGCTTCCTGGGGGTGGCAGAGAGCCCGTGGGAATACCAGGCACCTCTGGACCGTGTCTCCTGCGACCCCCGTGAGGTGTGTCCTGGCATGTCTCTGGGTTGCCTGGTGACCACAGCCAGGTGTCACCGTCTCGAGACGGGGTGCCTCACTCAGTCATCTTCCTCTCCTAGGAGGCCCGGGGACCCCTGCAGGACAGCCCCGCCGCAGACGCCAGCGGACGGCCCAGCACCAGTGCCAGCCCTGCCGAGAGAAGCCCAGGTAGCCTCACTTCCTTGTTTGGCTGGGTGGCGCGTCACTCGCTCGGCCTCTGCGACATGGCCAAGGGGATGAGCCAGCACCTCCAGTGCAGCATTTCGTCGATTGGGCATCAGGCGGCCCAGAACCCTCCGGACTCCTTTTTCATGTGCCAGCTGCTTGCTTTCGGAGTCCCCTTCCTCTATGGGCTGTCAGAGGTGCTGGTGCAGATCCGAGGGGAGTTCCACTGGCCCACTGTGAGCCAGTAGGGCACCATCAGGTCAGCGGCATCGCCCACACTTCGTGCCGTCTGTTCCAAGCCTCAGAGTTTTATTGCCAGGCCCTGGGACCTGCCCACATCCATCAGACACCTGGGGGCCAAGCCCAGGCCTGTCCAGAGAAGAGGATTTCAGAACTGGCTACTTTTAGCACTGACCCACGTGCCGAGCCAGGGCGGCGGGGCCTTCCCGGGGCCCCTCGCAGTGGGCTCCTCGGGCCGAGCGTGGGACTGTGAGAAGGTCCCAGGGTTTGCACGCAGGCCCACCTGCACTGGGTCTCCTCTGTCCCCTTCGCTGCCCTGGTGTCTGGGGCGGCTGCTGCCCTCCTCACACCCGCGGCCGCTNGTGCATGAAAGAGAAAAGTGAAAGTGAAGTCGCTCAGTCGTGTTCGACTCTTAGTGACCCCATGGACCGCAGCCCACCAGGCTCCTCTGTCCATGGGATTTTCCAGGCAAGAGTACTGGAGTGGGGTGCCATCGCCTTTTCTGAACAGGGAGTCTAAGTAGGCTAAAATCATTTCATACCTTTGTAAACTTACTTGATCATCTCTTTAAAGTTAGTGAAACAATTAAAGCTTATTGCATTGTACTTAAAAACTTAGGCTGGATTTTGTGCTGTGCTCTCACCCTCAAAAAAGGGGGCCATAAGGAAACTTTTGGAGGTGATGAATGTTTATTACCTTGTTCATGGTGATAGTTTCATGGGTATATGCCTATGCCCAAACTCATCAAATTAAGTATATCAACTCTACTTCAATAAAGCCATTTAAAAAGAGAAAAAGGAGTGTAGTTAAAATAAACAACAAACAAACAAACTTAAAGGTCATGGAGGAAGAGAAGGAGAATTAAATCTTGAGAAAATGCTCTTTGTAAAACCCAGAGCAGACTCTGCAGGGTTAAATCTCTGTGTCTGAGGCAGAGCTCAAGAATCCAAACCCTTCCTTTCCACACTAAGGAACATACTTCTGTGGTTAGATTTCTTTTGTCCAGTAAGAGCTGACACAGACCCTGTGGTATCGCCAATGAGGGGAGTGAAAAAGCAATGGCATGGAAAGGCAACAGGGATAAAGAGATGGATGAATGGACAGGATGCGGCCACTGAAGCAATCTGGAGGGCAGCAAAGGAGGAGGAGGAGGAAGCACCACATTAACCCTTGGTCTTCAGCCTGGGTGACTAAGTGAGTGTCCCTAGTGTTTAACCAAGTTAGTAAGTCAGAAATAGTTTGGTTCCTGACATGATGAGTTTGTACACCTTCGGGATATCCAGATATCCAGCACACAGTTGAAACTGTTCTAGAGTGTTCAGGAATGTATACAGAGATTAGGCATTAGCTCTTAAAGTAAATTATGATAGGATACCCTAAAAAAATGCTAATGGAGAAGGTATAAAAAGTTAGATTTTTTTAAGTCACTGAGTTGTTGGGAAGATAATAAAGGAATGAAGGGAGGCAGAAAAAGAATATTCAGAGAGGAGGAAAAAGGGCCAATATTATGCTACATCCGAGAAGGAAGGGAAGCTTGGCCAGCAACCACAACGCAGGGACGAGAGTGAGCAGGAGGAAAACTGAGAGGCCGCTGGACGGGCAGCATGGAGGTCTGGGATGACCACCCAGAGGGCCCTTTCCTTAAAGTGACACGGGGCGCGATCACATCAAATTGCTTGAAAGAATAAAGGGGCAAGAGAGTGCGTGTGCCATAAGGAGGTGGAGACAGTGACTATGTAGCCTAATTTTCTAAGAGTTTATTGATAGAAATTTTGAGAAAAATGACAATATTGGTAGAGGATCAAGGAAACAAGATTTGAAATGAAGTCAGTGAGCAAGTGGGGAGAGAGAGAAAAATATTATGACACAATGAACTTAAACTCAGCAAATGATTAGTGGGTTCTTACTACATACCACACACCAGATATATTGCAGAACAAGACCTTGGTCTTCTACACATGGAACAGTGTGTTGCAACATTCTGTTAATTTAAACCATTAGCTCAATGGAAAAAGAACTATAACTTGTTCACGGGTGTATGGAGCCCACCTTGGTGCTTGAGGCACGATAGACTCTCAGCAAACTTTTACAGAATCATTGACTGACACAGTCCCAACCTTTAAGAGGTTCTTCACTATCTTCATTTGTCTTTCTGGTCTAAATTCAGGCACTATTTCTTCCAGGAAACTTTCTCTAATCTCCAAGGTGGAGTTAATCACCTCCCTCTGTGTGCCCATTACACCCTGGATGTTCCTCCATCTGTCTTTCACTCTAAAGAGAGAAAAACAAATCAATGAGTGCTTTCAAGGTTTTTATCAGCCCCTAAGCAAAACCACAATGGGGCTTGTGGACTAGTTTAGACTCAGGGGGATTAAATTCCTAAGCATTTCAGGTTTTTCATGAATAACTCCCACTGGCTCTCTTTACTTCTGCAGGTTTTCCAGGGCTAGTCTGACCAGCATGGCTGAATTCAATGAGCAGAGAAGCCTCTAAATCAGGTTAGGGAGCATAGAATCTGTTTCTTCCTCGTGTTGTTAATCTCGTGTAAATAGTCAGCCACGTACACTGTAAACAAAGCCCATTAGACACCATTGGCTGACTGGGCACTTGCCTTAAAAATGCAACTCGCTGAACAGTTTACCCAGAGGATAGCTCTCTTTGGCAGAACCATGCTGTTCAGCCAGGGAGGGAATTTGATAAAGTGCTTTATTGGGTGGCAACATTTTGGTATCAGCTTTCCCCAGATCACAGTGGGATGATGAGACTGGAATCCACTTATACCTTCCATTTCACCCCACATGGCTCATAGACACCACGTCAAAACACATCATGCTGTAATAAATGTGCTAAAATCTACAAGCTCACTCCTATTACAGACAGTGTTCTTTGTCAGATTGAAGATAAATTATGGAATACAATTTCTTGATTTTTCCCACTCATATAGCCATAGCAGAATCTCAAATCCAAGGCAATACCCCATGCCATGAAGATGCATAAGTAACTGCACTGTGTCATGCCAAGGTTAGCAGTACAACACTCTTGCTGGATAGTCAAGGAATAGTACAGTCACTGCTGGGACAGACCGGGCTGTGTGATGAATACTTATACACTCTGTCTCCCACAACAGGTTCTCTTCTGATGGAGGTCAGTGAAGCATTGGTGATTATGTCACACTTTGTCAACACTCCTTGGAAAAAGATGATTCCAGGTTAAACTGAACCAAAGGCCATCCACAAACAATCATCAATGGATTTGGAGACTTTATGACTTATCATCAAACATTTTGCTTACTCCCCTTTATTGTGCTCCTCTGAGATGACCTTAGGACATGAAGAATACCTGAAGGCTCTAACATTAGGGATATTTAGCATTTGCCAACTGTTCCTGGCTCAAACCACCTTCATCTCTCAGGTAGATTTTTGAGCAGTCTACTTACTCATCTGGCTTTATCTCTTGCTCCTCAAGCCTCTGTGTGGTGGACGCAACAACGTACTATCACATCCTACTTCAGTGGAGGAACCATTGCCCCAGCTCCTGGGAGCACAGTCAGCAAACATTCCTCAGCTGTCAGCCATTCAGGGGGTGTTCACGCTCCTTCAGGGTCATGTCACTGCCATTAAAAGACTTCCTTCCAACCAATGATCAACACTGGAAAATATAGTCCTGGACATCTCAGACCAAATGGAGACAATCCTGAAACTGACAGGATTGAAGTTAATATATTGAGTGGCTATGTGAAGGGCTAAGACTGTCATTGGGCTGCATCATGACAACTCCTCTCTCTGCCCACTCCTGCATCCTGCCCCTCCTTTCCACAGGAGTTGATCCCAAGGAGTCAGAAACATCCTGCATGTTAAACTCCACCTCAGTTTTGCTTCCCCAGCCTGTGACAGCTCATGGAATCATCCTGGTACCTCTAAGTGTGACTCTCCCTTACAGAGAACCCACTCTCTCCTCCCACTGTCTTCAGAGGCTTTACAATGGCCCAGGAGACTCCACAGGGTGTGTCCCACATCCACCCTAACTTCATCTCCTCCCACTCACGCCATGATCACACAGCTCCAGCCACACCAGCCTCTTCAAGCACATCAAGCACCTTCATATCATGAGACACTCATTTGCTGTTTGCTCCCTGTGCCTGGAACACTCTCCTCTTGACCAGAGGTAGATAATTTTCTGTAAAGGCCGAATTACAAATACATCAGTCTTTCTAGGCCACAAAACCCTCTGTTGCAACTACTGAACTCTGCCATTATAGTACAAAAACAGCCACAGACAGTGCATAAACGAATGGGCCTGTTTTTATTTCAATAGACTTTGTTTATGAAAACAGGTGACAGCTGCCTTTGGCCTGGAGGCTGTGGTTGCTGACCTCTGACCTCATTAGTAACATGGCTGGCTCCCTCACCTCCTCCGGGTCCTGATTCAAATGCGTCCTTCTCGGCCCACACCTTTGTGATTTCAGCTCCCAACGTTGCTCATTTTTCTCCTTGCCTTACTTTCTTCATGGCAGTCACTGGTATCTGGAATGCTAATTTTACTTATTGCTTCCTCCGCCTTTCCCTACTAAGAAGTAAGCTTAATTAAGGCTGAGATTTTTGTCTACTTTGAGGCACTTAACAGAGTGACTATCATAAAACAGCTGCTAAATAAATGTTTGCTGAATAAATGAATAAATGAATGAGCGTTCAGGTAATTCAACATTTACTCCAGTTTTCATTTTGTGTATTTGTGTATGTGTTTGTTCTCTTCGCATCCCGTGAGGTTCCTTTGACCTTTTCTACCCTAGTAGAGAGAGGTGATTAAAAGCACAAGCCCCTTAGTGAGACCTCCTGAGTTTTAAACCCCAGTTCAGTTACCTACTAGCTGTGTGACTCTCTGCATATATATGACCTCACTATGCCTCCTTTTTCTCCGTTGTAAGACGGATATATAACAGTGTACATATTACATGATCATGATAATGAGACACACTCAACAGAGTCTCATGCTTACAAGAGCCTCACCTCCATCACTCTTCTGGAGCCCTGAAATTTGAATTTAAATTCCATATGAGAGTTCGCTCCAGGCTCCCAACAAGACTTTTCCTCCATAATAGGTTTCCAGACTCCTAGCTCCTCAGACACCTGACACAGGTCTTCAAGAAACCAGAAACCCAACGTGAGTGACAGATTCCCAGTGTGTCTGAGAATATGTGCTGTTGGTCAGGATAAAAATAAGGATTTTGAAACCAGCACTTAGATGACTGAGGTCACTAGTGAATGGGTTGGAAAATGATCCTAGCTTTCGCCTGGGATGGGTTGGTGGCCACTAACCATCTGTTTCTTGACCAGTGTTGAAGGGGGAGCAATCTTTTAAACAACCCTCATTCCATTCCATTCATCTTCCTGCTTCAAATCATTTACAACAGCTTGAGAAATAGATTTGTCCTGGCTGGTATTTAAAGAGATAGTCAATAACAATATGAGAAATAATTACTATACCTGGAGAAAGTGGGCATTGATTTCAGCACTGACTGGGGCCTCAAAACTGAATTTCAAGCATGTTGCAGCATAGTGTTTGGCAATTTATTGCTTAACTTGCTGAATTTATACCTAACTTGAGTGGGAAGGAGTTGATGCTGAAACTCTTAAATACAGAGCTCATTTTATTTTAAATGACAGTTCAGCTCAGCTACAAATATATTGAGGATCCACTACTTTCTAGAAAAAGTAGAAAGTAGGTGCTACTTGTGTTAGGCTCCAAATACACGATGGGCCATATCTGCCTGGAGACACATGCACTCCTTTGGTGAAAGGAGATAATAAGCCACCACAGAAGTTATCATGCAACTATAATGAAGGCAAGCATTGCAAGGAAAGATGAGCACAATGGGGTGAACTCAGTTAGTCTTGGGGAAATCAGGGAACTCTTTTTTGAAGAAGTTACATTCAAGCTGCAAACCAAAGTATGAGTAGGAGTTAAATAGGCTAAGCGATGAAGAAAGAGCTGCTTCATGTGAAAGGGCCCAACAAAGGCCCAGAGACTGAAAGAACCTGCACCCTTGGAGCAGTGCTCACAAAAGTTAACTGAGAAAAGGTAGCTGGCCCTCTGTAAAAACCCATATGTACGTATACTTGCATATACAAGCTTACTATGAATGTTACTGAGATCTGAGATAAGTAACACATAATTAACAATCATAAAATATACAGTATTTCTATTGTAAATTCCACACATAGTCAGTTGAGTCTCAGAGAATGCTTTTGTTGATTTTTGCCAAATTTGTATATCTGTCCCCAACTTATAGTCACCATTGATGAACAAGTGTAGTTTCCATATCAGTGTTGATTGATTTTTTTTCATTTAAGCTAAGTAAGATGAATTGATGCTTTTGAACTGTGGTGTTGGAGAAGCCTCTTGAGAGTCCCTTGGACTGCAAGGAGATTTTTTTTTTTTTTTTTTTTTTGGCTTCCCTCTGCCTTTGCTTTCTGAGAAGTGTGCTTATGACTGAGCAGCAGGTCTGGCTCCCCTGGGCCCATCAGGAAAGTAGCAGTAGCCCTGTGTCTCTGTACTGTCACCAGGGCAACGGGAAGCAGGTCCCTGGGGCAGGAGGCGGGGCTGGGTGGCCTTTCCACGTCACCCCTGTCACCGTGGCCTCTCTGCACGTGCCCAGCGTCTTTCTTCCTCCTTCCCAGGATGGTTCCTCTCGAGAAGAAATCTCAGCCTTTTCACTGAACAGGGCCAAACCCTCTGCTTTGGGGAATGCCTATTTGAGGGGGGGAGGTCCCCGATGATTTTGATTGAAGCAGAGCCTCAGCAGGAACAGAGGGAAGAGTGGTGAATGAGAGGAGAGACTGGACAGAGCAGCAGCTAGAAGCTTGGGGCTGCAGGGCACAGGAAGTGGTCAGGTTGGCAGGAAGCTCCTTTCATCATTCTGGGGCCGGCTTCCAGGTTCCTCAGTGCGGAGCTCCCGTCCAGATGCTCTCGAGGGTCACTGCTTATGTCCCTGCCAGGCTGTTCCTTCACCACCCCCATACAGCTGCGCGTTTGCCTGCTTCTCTACCTTCCAGGGAGTTCAGTCTTTGCTCTCTGAGCCTCTAAAGCAGAGGCCGGTGACACTCTCCATCACCCCGTCACACCTGAAGCTTTGTAGTTAGTGTGAGCTGATGTAGGGGAGCTCAGAGCCGAGGGGCGCCCCTTCCCTGCACCCCACAGGTATCTCAGCCCAAACCTGCAGGAAACGAAGCAGTTACTGCTCACTGAGTTCTCAGCCCCTTCTCGCAGGGGCCCGGAGAATCTGGCTGCTGGGCCCACTAGCTTCACGTGCTGCATGGGGACTGCAGAGGGTTGTGGGCTGGCTCCAGGGTCAGCTTGGCTTCTCTCAGCCCCACCAGAAGAAGGAGGAGCCACTTTCCTGGCTTTTGTGCAGAAAGAGTGAGCTTCACTGCAGATCTGCTGTCCCTGTGGTCTCCTCCACATGAGGCCAGCAGAGTGATGAGCTGATGGAATCCCCTCTGCCCAAGAGAGATTCCAGCTCGGGCCATGAGGGGCTCGGCGGGGTGCACAGGGCGTGTGGGCTGGACACCACCTGGAATGAGCCACTGCTGCTTCTGGAACTGGTTTTTTTTTTTTCTTTTAACTGCATTTATAATCCAGATAAAGAGTCTGAAACTGCCAAGTTGCTTGTGTTCAGGACAGTGTGTGACTTTTAATTTCACATTTCCTTAGGTTTTTTTTCTCCATCTTGTATCTTGTAGCCAGAGCCTGAGCCTCCTCGTCGATTTTTTGTCGATCAGTGGGAGCTTTCTCTAAGCCTCCGCTCCGCCAGCCGCCCTGCTTCTCCCTCCTCCGACTCCCTCCGACAGGTAGCTCGGCCCAGTCAGGGCAAAGCTGCTTCCTCTCCAGCCTCCACTCTCTTCTCCCACAGAAACATCCTTCCTGTCTCCTTAGGGACCCAGCTGTGTGTCTGTCATGCATGTGAGGGTGGTAGGCGTCCACCAGAGTTCAGGCGGCTGCTCGCTTCTCTGCAGCAAGTTCTGTCCACTTCGCCCCACATTCGCCATATTCCAACCCTACCAGTTAATGATAGAGCGTTTTTAACTCCGCGTGCCTTCCTATTAATGCATTATAAAATAAGAACTGTAGTGTAATTAAATCTCCTAAAAGGAGTGGTGGCTACCCAGTATTCCAGGTGCCTCTTGAACTGTAATCATGTGAGAAATGAGCTCTGCTGGGTCCTGCGATGGAGCTGACCCAGACGTGCAGGGTTTGCAGACAGGTGGCAGGGCCTTCGGCCCGTTCTGTCTGTCCCTGTTCCTGAGCTGCTGGCGGACTGCAGAATGGAGCAGTCTGGCCACAGTGTCAGTCCAGAGATAGCGACATTGCAACTGTTTCTTGAGAGTTGGGAGAGGAAAACCATCTGCTGTTCACGCTAAAAAACAAAGAGAACTGAAGGTGACGGGTGCTTTTGTGCCAGGCAGCCCCGGGCTGCGCTTGCTGAGGGTGCTGGTTTCTGATGGGAGCACAGGGTGAGCCGGGATGACCCCAAACTTGCTCCGTGTCACGGTCTTCAACGCGGTGTCTGGTCCGTGCTCTCACTCGTCTGCTGCAGGGGATGTGCTGTTTTCTTCCCCTGGGGTTAGCTTGGCTGCATCTGAGTGTCTGTCTGTTCCAGGCTTACGCTTCCCTCACATCTTTATCTAAAGAGGGCTTAGGTCTAAGAGCCACTTGTATTTCTTAACCACTGATGGGTATGAGCTGTGAGTTAATGAGCAAATGGCACTGATCTTTGGAAATCTCCTTATTTTAAATTGAAAACATAATTGAGCCCTCAGCTCCAGCTGAACCTTGGGAACTGCTCGATGCGTCGCTGCTGTCCTCGTAGTTGCCGGAGCGTTTCCCCGGAGCATTCCGCTGGTGTCCTCGCCCCATCCAGGACGTGCCAGTGCTCAGGCTGGTGGTTCCCTCCCATACGGCCGCCTGCTGGGGTTGCTGGCATCCCCAGCCCTCCTGCACGTTCTGGATGCGGAATGAGAGAGAGGGCTCCTCAGGCCCGCGGGCACACGGCTGCTGAGAGTGTCACACACATGGGCTGCGGGCGAGGCTTTGGCCTCACTCCCTGCAGACAACTCAAAGCAGGGTTTCCACAAGAAGGCTTGCCACTGAAATGCATAGTTTTCTCCTGTGACTTCTTCAGCTTTGCTGGAAAAAGGATTGAGGTGGTTGGATTTTTTTTCTTTTATCTTGTTTCAACTTAATGAAGGACCCCTCCTGGATGGAAGCACATCTGGCTTCCACAGCAGCCCTGCAGACTCCTGCAGCGGCTTCAGCAGTGCCCTGGCCAGCCTGGACGGCTTTGGCCTCGGGGCCCAGGGGAACACAGAACTCTCCACAGGAGAACGGGCCGAGGAAGGTTCTTCCTGGTAAAGCCAGGGCCTCTGATGCCCAGCACGGGGGCCCTGAGTGCAGCAGTTACCAGTGATGAGGGATGTCATCCCCAGGGACACACATTACCCAGGTGGAGAGTTGGCCTTGCTTTCTTTCTGTCAGTAAATGAGGAAGCAGCTCCCCAAGCCCTCTCCCAGGCCGGGGACGTGCCCGCTGTCTGGTGCCTGCTGTCTATGAGGTTGGTGGGGGGGGGGGCGGTCCCCTCGAGTTCTTCGTATGCAATTTGAGCCACTGGGCCATAGGCCCTTCCCACTCCTGTCTGCTCACATCCACCCTGTCCTGCCCGGCCCCTGCACTTCATCCAGAGGCGTGAGAGAGACCAGGTTCTCCTTGCTGGATTTGGCTGTCTCTGCAGCCTTGCCCCGCCTGTGCTGGTGCCAGCGTGTGGGCACTGACACCTGTCCCCTGCTCGTGGGCACTGTGTTGGCATGTTTGTGGCTGCACCTTGTGTTCACTTTATACCTTTCAAAGATTTCCTCCCCCCGTCTTCTTAAATTTATTTATTTTTTTTCCTTCTCATTTTCCTTCTTTCTGGTCATTTTACAATCTCCAACCAATAGAAGTATATAAAGATGTACACGGGCGGAGTGAGCTCATTGGCTGAGCAGATAGCCAATCAGCTTCAAAGGAAAGAACAACCCAAAACCCTTCTAGACAAGAAGGAACTGGTAAGATACGCTAAGGGCACTGTCTGTCTGGATAAGGCAGCTCTGGAGAGCACGCCTGCTTTGCTCTAAGTAGCTCTAGTGACATACGCAACCACTATGTGCCATGTGGTGTGGTTTCTTTTTTTTCTGAGGTATCTGTATATTTTGCAACTGACCTTCCAGGGCTGAAATTGTTGTTTAGAATGTTGTGTGAACGGTATTCCTAGTGAGTGCTCTAGGGTCCAGGAGCCTGTGTCCATGGAGAACCACAGGAGCACCTTCAGATCAGAGTCTGTTGAAAGAACTTGGTTTGATCATTAATAAATGGCAGAGAACAGACTCTCTGCTGAGTGCTATGTGGGCATGAGGCTTCGGTCCCCAGGCTGAGCCACTTAGTGAGGGTCGTGCACCCAGGGAGTGCTAGGAGACCTCTCCCTGACCTGTGCCTCCCTCCCCCAGGGCTCCATAAAGAAGGAGTTCCCGCAGAACTTGGGAGGCAGCGACACCTGCTATTTCTGCCAGAAGCGGGTCTACGTGATGGAGCGGCTGAGCGCCGAGGGCAAGTTCTTCCACCGGAGCTGCTTCAAGTGCGAGCACTGCGCCACCACCCTGCGCCTGTCGGCCTATGCCTACGCCCTTGAGGATGGTGAGCTCCCCGCGCCGGAGGTGCACCCGGACACGGCCCCCACCGCTCGCTCACACAGATGCTTCTCTTTCTGCCTCTCGGGAGCATTCCCACCCCGTCCACAGAGTCACCAGGCAGTGTCATAGATGACTTGGTGACCATGGAGAAGAGGAGGGCATGTGTTTACCTAAACGCCTGCCCTGGCTTCAAAGATAACGTGCTCTCCTACCTCTGGCAGGGTCTGAAAATGGAAGGGGCCCAAGGAGAATAAGTCTTTTCATCTTTGCTTTAGAGAAGAAGAGTCACAGTCTTAAAAAGCCGTGTTTCTTGCCCGAGGTCGGTGGCAGCACGTTGAAACTGCGTCCTTGGCCGCTGTTCTCGGACTTTGGCTTCCCAAAGGTGCCCGGGTTGTGCACATGCTCACCCGTTCTCTCGCGCATCCGCGTCTCTGCGGAACTGGGAGCACGTGGCACGGCCTTCGTCTCGCTTACTGTGCTGGTCAGGCCCTGGCCTTTTGCGGTATTTGTTGATTTCATAATGGAATGGCCTTGACGAGGCAGAAGGTGGAGGATTATGTGAACTTGTAGCAAAGCCTAATGGAGAGGCGTGTCTGCCACCTGATAAACCTTGGGGTTAATTGCAAACAGTCACCCAAGACGTTGATTTCTACACCCGTTCCTACAGGACCCCAGAGGGACTTTTTGAGAGGCCATCTTACTGATCCAACAGTGATGAAAAGACGCAGGAGAATAGGAGCGGGAGTGAATCCTCGTGGGGCGGCCTTCACACAGGAGGGGGCTGCCCTGTGGTGAGGAGATAGTCCCTCATCCAGGCTCTTTGAATAGTGAGTGAGAGGAGCTGAGGAAAGCTGGCTCCTACTGTTGTGGCCCCTGGTCCTCTGGTTACACGAGTGGAAAGCGAGGGCAGGGGTGCAGCTCTCCATACCGCACACAGCGGGTCTTCAGAGAACGCCTTTGATCTCCCCGATGAGCTTGGTGAGTGAAGCCCACCCAGTGTTTCTGTCTGTGAGGTTTGCCTGGAAGGATCCCTCCAGCTCCAGAGAATTGATCCACAAGTATTTTTGCCCCTAGATTCTGTGCCACACCTGGAGACACATTCTCTTGGGGGTGGGGATGGAGTGTAAGCGGGCTGGGTCCTACGTGGGATGCCCTGGCAGCAGACAGTGTGAGGATGGCTGTGGGCTCCGGGGCACAGTGCAGACTCTGACTTTGGACAGTGCAGGGGAGGAGGGAGCCGTGACGCTCAGAGTGTCAGGAAGCACCTCACCTGTCCTGGGTGGACTCTGGAGAGCTGTGGGTGAGGCTCTCGTGCCTTCCTGGGATAAATCCCACTTGATAATGGTGTCTGATCCTTTCAAAGTGCTGTTCCATGTGGTTTGCTAATGTTTTGTGGTTGCACCTATGTTCATCAGGCATATTGGTCTGTAGTTTCCTCGCAGGCCCCTTGTCTGGCTTTTGGTGTGAGGTTGATGGTGGTCTCATGAATGAGTTGGGAGTGTCCCCGTTCAGTTGTCTGGATGCACTTGAGAAGGCTTGTTGTTAGTTCTTTAAACGTTTGATAGAATTCACCAGTGAAACCATCCCGTCTGGGGCTTTTCTGTTTTGCGAGAATTTTAATCCCTGATTCAGTCGCCTTGCTCAGTACTGGTCAGTTCAGGTTCTCTGTTTCTTTATGACTGAGATTTGATAAATTATGTTTCTAGGGATTTATTTATTTAGTCTAGGTTATCTAGATTGGCAAATAGTTGTTTTTTGGAGCTTCTTAGGATCCTTTGTATTTCTGTGGTATCAGTTGTAATGTCTCCTTTTGTTTCTGATTTTATTTATTTGAGTCTTCTCTCTGTTTTTCTGAATTAGTCTGATGTCAGTTTTATCTTAAGAACAATCAGTTTCATTGATCTTTTCTATCATATTTCTTGTTAGGTCTTCTTATTTTTAACTTGAAGAATAGGAAAGTTAATTTGTTAAACGAGCCGCTCTCTCCAAATGAGAAAGATGAGTGGGATTACTCCGGTTTCAACAGTTTCTCTAACAGGGTCTGTCCTTTAATTTTCAAAACCTTGACTATAAGTGGGAGTAAAGAAAGGGTTGAGACAAAAACGCCCCTCTGTGACTGAATTCCACTATGAGTGTCATGGGAAAAGCCAGGGTTGGCATTAATCAAGCTTGTGATCCATCCTCAGCAGGACACACGCGTTACGCAGCAGGACACATGTGTTGCACAGCAGGACACACGTTATGCAGCACTGCACACATTATGCAGCAGGACATAATGTGTTGTGCACTAAGACACACATGCAATAGGACACACGTTGCGCAGCAGGACACATGTGTTATGTAGTGGGATACATTATGCAGTGGGACACGTGTTATGCAGCGGGACACACACGTTGCGCAGCAGGATGCAGTGTTACACAGCAGGAGACACGTGTTGTGCAGCAGGAGACGTGTTGTGCGGCAGGACACGCGTGTTACACAGCAGGACACACGTGTTGCGCAGTAGGACACACGCGTTGCACAGCAGGACACATGCGTTGCGCAGCAGGATGCAGTGTTACACAGCAGGAGACGTGTTGTGCAGCGGGACACGTGTTGTGCAGCAGGACACACGCGTTGCGTAGCAGGATGCAGTGTTACACAGCAGGAGACACGTGTTGTGCAGCGGGACACACATGTTACACAGCAGGACACATGTGTTGCGCAGCAGGACACACGCATTGCGCAGCAGGACACACACGTTGTGCAGCAGGATGCGGTGTTACACCAGGACCCAGGCATCCCAGGCGGGCACAGCTGAGCACTGGGAAACACTACCAAACCGTGAGGATGCCCTGTGTGCACTGCTCCTCCGTATTAGGCTTGATTCTGTTTTGTTCTAGTCCCAGTCAGTTACGGGATTTTACGGTTCGTTTTGCGTTGTCTTTGATGCTGATCTGGCCCACTGCAGATCTGAGCTGCAGTTTGACCAGCGCCAAGTCCCACGTGGCTGCCAGAGGGCCGCGGCAGAGCTAGTGTTCAGTGCTGCCCCACCCGTGGCAGCCTTCGTGCCTCCAGCACTTGTGTTCATTCTCGGTTCCCCCAGAAATGCTCCTCCAGCTCTTCATGTGACCGCATCTTTGTTCTGCACACACAGCCACTTTGTTTGCTGGCCCCGCTGTACAGGCTGCAGTCTCTGCTCTGGGCCCTGATTGGGTGATGGCTCCGTGGCCTCCACACATCCGGGCACTGGGAAGAGGAGGGCCTGGCTTCCCTGGATGAGAACCCTGGCCTGGGCAAGGTCGGGCTGGGGCGATGGGGACCTGTGTGCCAAGACCAGCGGTCAAGTCCGGCATTTCAAAGACTTGCTCACTACCTCTTCCCCTGCTCCTTGCTGCCTGCAGGTAAATTCTACTGCAAACCACACTACTGTTACCGGCTGTCTGGCCCTGCGCAGAGGAAGAGACCGGCAGGGGCGCCTCTGTCTGGAAAGGTAACGGGGCTGGGCCGCAGGGGTGGGGGCACCAGGTGACCGTCCAGTGTGGTAGCAGCTCAGGCATGGCCAACAGATCCTGAGTGACCACTGAGCGGCCCTTCCTGTGAATGGGAGGGTCTGAGAAGTGGTCTTGGTCTGATTTGGGGAGGGGCAGCATGTCAGGACTCATCGAATGTTGGGTTTCACTATGTAAATGTTCTTACCAGCACCTGAGCTACTCTGGCAAGAGCATGTCCCCCACTCCCTTCTGTTCGTTCTGTATAAAAGAAGCCTTTTGCCTTGAAAGTTGCACCTTTCCTGAGAAGAGGACACTGGAAAAAGACTTGGCTCGAAATAAATGTTCTGCGGCCAACTCCTTTAACTTTGTTTATTCTGGGGACCACTCATCTAAGAACTTTATTTTACAAGACTGAGCATAGTCAGCTCCCTGATTGTCTTTTCAAGTGAGCTTGGTATTCTCTCAGATGGGGTGTCCTTGTGTGTGTCGGCAGCTGACCATTGCTTCCTGGGGGTGGCAGAGAGCCCGTGGGAATACCAGGCACCTCTGGACCGTGTCTCCTGCGACCCCCGTGAGGTGTGTCCTGGCATGTCTCTGGGTTGCCTGGTGACCACAGCCAGGTGTCACCGTCTCGAGACGGGGTGCCTCACTCAGTCATCTTCCTCTCCTAGGAGGCCCGGGGACCCCTGCAGGACAGCCCCGCCGCAGACGCCAGCGGACGGCCCAGCACCAGTGCCAGCCCTGCCGAGAGAAGCCCAGGTAGCCTCACTTCCTTGTTTGGCTGGGTGGCGCGTCACTCGCTCGGCCTCTGCGACATGGCCAAGGGGATGAGCCAGCACCTCCAGTGCAGCATTTCGTCGATTGGGCATCAGGCGGCCCAGAACCCTCCGGACTCCTTTTTCATGTGCCAGCTGCTTGCTTTCGGAGTCCCCTTCCTCTATGGGCTGTCAGAGGTGCTGGTGCAGATCCGAGGGGAGTTCCACTGGCCCACTGTGAGCCAGTAGGGCACCATCAGGTCAGCGGCATCGCCCACACTTCGTGCCGTCTGTTCCAAGCCTCAGAGTTTTATTGCCAGGCCCTGGGACCTGCCCACATCCATCAGACACCTGGGGGCCAAGCCCAGGCCTGTCCAGAGAAGAGGATTTCAGAACTGGCTACTTTTAGCACTGACCCACGTGCCGAGCCAGGGCGGCGGGGCCTTCCCGGGGCCCCTCGCAGTGGGCTCCTCGGGCCGAGCGTGGGACTGTGAGAAGGTCCCAGGGTTTGCACGCAGGCCCACCTGCACTGGGTCTCCTCTGTCCCCTTCGCTGCCCTGGTGTCTGGGGCGGCTGCTGCCCTCCTCACACCCGCGGCCGCTGGAGGACAGGCCCTGGCTGGCTCCACGTTAACCTCTTCTTGCATCAGGAGGCGAGTGCCACCACTCCACTTCTGAAAACACATTTATTCTGATCTCGGAAGGCAGGAAGAGAAGGGCTCACGGAACCAGCTTTGCTGTGAAGAATAGTGTTTTTTTCCTTAAAGCCACTTCTCCCTGCTCTCTGCCAAAGCAGCCTGCGTGGTGTGTCCACAGTCCCACAGATGCGGGTGGTCCCGGGGACCTGTGCAGCCCTGCCCGGGCACAGGCCAGCTCATTGCAGCCGGCGGGAGAGGAAGTCATCAGGGCCCTGCTCTCACCTGTCGCAGGTGTCCTCCCATCCACAGAAGTCACCCTGTGGAAAGGACAGGTTATCGGCTAGATGGAGAGGAGCTGGGCGTAGGATTCCCAAAGGGAGGAGGAACAGGGTGGTCCTCTTGGTCCTCAGATGGGAGGCTGGTAGTGCTGCTCCTCTGACTGCGCTTCGGATCTCCCGGGGGCGGGACGTAGGAGAGCTCAGCTCTGCTGCTGCGTGTGCCTCGCTCTGATCTGGGCAAGTCTGCAAGCGCCCTACAGGTTGGACCAACACTTTATAGCCATGTTTAACCCACGAAGGACTTGCTACCCCTTAAGCCCCTTACGATCCATCTTTCTCGTGAGGTGCTGAGGGCCCCTGAGTCGGGGAGGGGCTGGCAGAGACACGGGCATGTGCCTTTGAGCAGGTGAGCACCATCTGGGGTTCAGCACACAGCCAGGGCGCTTAGCCTCTTGTGAACACCTTCAGAGGAACGAAGCCAGCGAGGTCAGGCCGTTGCTGGTCATGCACTTGATCTGGTTCAGTTTGCTGTCCGACTGTCTACTTTGGAAGCATGGTGGGCTTCAGGATTTTAGGAGCTATGGAGAGAGAAGGGTTCCATAGAGAAGAGGAACCTTCTCTGAAGCATGGATAGAAGATGAGAGCTGGGCTTGTGAATGAATCAAAGGCCTGTGGGCCTTCTTGATTTTGAGGGAGATGCACCTCTCACAGCATGTGGGGTTCAGGATGTGAGTCCCGGTTGGAGGTACCCTGTGGGCAGCAGTGAGCCAGTGCCCAGAGCGCTAGGGTCCAGGGGGTAGCTGTCTTTGGAGACCTGGGCTTTCAGAAAGATGGCTCTTGAGTGTGTACACAGCCCAGGGCACCAGCACTTCCCCTCCACAGTAGAGGAGCAGGACATGGGTGCCTGTTACACGTGACTTGACATTGATTTCTTCTGCTCCTTTAATAGGAGGAAAAAAATCCCAAGCTAAAGTTTCGGTTAACTGGAACCTTGACTTGAGAAGATTCAGAAAAATTCAGGTGTTGGAGGGCTTCAGAATGTGTGCTGTGGACGGCAGTTGTCAGGCCAGGTCCTGGCACGTGCCCTGGGCTGCACTCTGAGCAGGAGTGAGTGGTGCGTGGAGCGTGGTTCACACCCGGGTCCCCGTTCCCCGAGAGGTGGGGCCGGGGGCGCCGTGACTGGTCGGCTGTTGCGCATCAGCCCCTTTAGTCTATGGCGTTTCCCTCCTTTCCCTTGTGTTCGCCTCTTCCACCACAGTTACTGCTGTTGCCAAAAATACAAACACAACCCGTGGGTTAGAACCTACTCCAACGTCGGTCCGGCGGCCTGGCCTGCGGCTGCTGCCTGGCCTAGCGTCTTCGTCTGTGATGCGCTTTTGATGTAGAAACCCTCTTTTCTGCTCTCAGTCTGTAACTAGTTTGTCTCAGGCTTCTTACACTGGCTGCTGCAGGTTCGCGGGCCTGGCCCAGGTTTCCTTACCACGGCCTCGGAGGACCTGCCCGTAGGAAACATTCGGAGAACAGGTAGAGGAAGGAAAACCCCAGATGGTACGTTTTCCCCTTGAGTACGAGACCCTCAGTTGCGGGTTTTGAGACCGTTTCTTCATCCAGAGGACTCCCCTTTACACCTCATATGGTGGGGAACCAGAATGAAAGTGTACAGGTGGGGGTCATGGGGATCCAGAAACGCTGTCCTTCCAGTCCCTGCAATAGACGTGGGATGGGAGGAAGGCTTCGTTGCCTTCATCTTATAGAAAGATGATCTTAACACATAAGGCTGTCTGGCTGGGCACTGCCTGCCCCCATCCCTAGACAGACCTGCGTGGCACCCGGGTTCTGTAGTGGGCCTGCTGAGTGAGCACCAAGAAACCAGGTGTTTACTGCACCACCCAGGACGGTCGCATGGCAGGACGACTCCGACCCATCCTGGGTTCCTGCCATCAGGAGGGAGCTATTACCAGATCTCCCACTGCTTCCCAAGTCTGCTTCCATTCCTGGAAAACCTGTTAGTGAGGCAGAGAATTCAGCATCCAGCTTCACTGCCCAGTCCTGAGAGTCATTAGCAAATGGTGATGTACGCATGTTTACATATATATATACACGTGCTTGTACCGGTTCAGCCTCATGTGTATAAGTACACGTTTACATGTTGTGCCCTGAGTAGTAATCACAATCCTAGTGAAGCTTTTTCTAAAGCTTTTCTTTCCTTAGTTCTGGTTTACCTGGGGACCTAGCCTATCTTAGTGTTCCGGTCGGGGTTTGGAGGAAGCAGAGAAGCCAGGCTCCTGGTGGAGGTAGAGATTGTGGGGTGAGTGTCTCAGGAAGCAAGCAGAGCATACTTCCAGCACCAGAGACCAGGGGCACAGGGCTCTCTTTCAGGAGCCCCGAAGACCGCTTTGCTTCCAAGGCATGTCTGACTCCCTGGGCCTGTTACTGCAGCTTCCTGCTGTCTCTAGGTGTTTAGTGTGTCTGTAGACAGTGGAATCCCATAGTCTCTCCTGAAAGTGGCCTTGAAGGCCTGACCAGTGAGTTAAGGGGTTCCACACCCAACTTTTCCTGAGCCATTAAGCAGCAGTGAGTCTCCAGGCATGGTACGGAGGCCAGAGCTGTGTCAGGGATGCCCGCCTTTCTACCTCCAGCCTGCCTTCTGTGAAGCTTCGTGCTTGCTTTAATCTGTGCTGTTGTGAGCTTTGGTGTGTTTCTTTGTGAGTGGTTTTTATTTAATTGTGTAACTTTGTTTTTTCCGTGAAACTTTGTTTTCTGTGGAACTAAGGTATTGTGCTTCTAATTTTTTTTTTTTTAACAAATGTTACCATTCTTATTTAAGAGAATAAATTCCAAACAATCTTCAGGTTTCTGAGTATTTCTTTTCCTCCCATTTCTCCTGATTGGAGGGTGGGAAGGGCCCACTCAGGCAGGTCTCGGGAGTAGGCTTGACAACGCTGTGCCTCAGGACTCTTGCTCTGGGGCCGGGTCAGGGGAGAGTGTAGGTGTTTTAAAAGGGGGAGACAGGGAACCTGAAGTAAAAGATTCCTGTCAATGGAAAGGCCCCTGTTCTGGGGGTGGGGGAGCATGGTGGAAGACATTTGCTTGCTGCATGGAGGAAGATGCCACCTGTGACCCCGTCCAGACAGCCTGCGTGAGGGCCCCGGGGGATGGGCAGGTGAGGAACAGAAACTCCCCCTGAGCCAGTGTCTGCCGGGGCCCCAGGCCGGTGTTCTCCTCCTGACGAGCCGTTGCCCGGCCCAGGAACACGTAGGCACCTCTCCTCTGCTTGCAGCCCTCAGGTGACAGGGATGGTCCAGGTCTGTCCTCCCAACTCTGTTTCTCTCTGTGACACGGACCCTGAGCCGGGGGACCGGTGCTGCCTGACCGCTGGAGCCTGGAGGGCTGTGCCTCCAAGACCCTGTCACATTTGCTATGACCTTGGCGGTGCAGCCCGTGGAGCCGGGCTCAGCCAGTGCGGGTGCTGAATTGGGCCCCGAGAGGGTACTGCAGTGGGGCGAGGGGCACTGAGCACCCTGTCTGCACAGCTGTGCTCTAGGAGACGGGGTCTGGTACGAAGGGCCTCTCCCCTCCACCCTTGGGTACCTGCACGGCTGCAGCACCTTGCTGGGTCCCGAATTCTTCTTGCCCTTTCTCAGAAATCAGTCAGTCGGGTCTGTCCTGGCCTCTGCAAAAGACTGGGAGAGAAAGAGTGGGTGAAGACCCTAGAGAATTCCCTCTGGGTCTCAGTTTCTTCCCAAAGCTTCTTGAAACCCAGCCTCCTCTTTTTTCAACAGTTCCCGGCTGTTCCCCTGACTGGCCCATTCTCCGGGAGGGCTCCTGTGTGCATACGGGGACACGGGACAGACCCTGGGCTTCATCCCGCCCTTGAGGGACACACTGGAGACAAGCCCCAACATGGCCTTTCTTGGGTGTAGCGGCTTGCACAGGGCTTTGGGAAAACTCATGCCTAGACCCCAGGCCCTTTCACAGAGCTCTGCAACTTCCCCAAGACTCCTGAACCAGGGCTCCCCTTGCACCTCAAAGATCCAGCCCTGCACCCAGCGAATGCTGGCCAGGAGACCATCCCAAGGACCCGCAGGGATGAAGACATGGTGCTGGGTCGTGCCTCCTGCTCCACAGGTCCTCTGGGGCAAGGCTTTGCTCTAACCCCGAAGGCGTGGCACTCGGTCTTGCCTCCTGCTCCACAGGTCCTCTGGGGTAAGGGTGGGGGCAAGGCTTTGCTCCAAGAAAGTGATTGAGAGGGGAAATTGCCCCCTCTCCCACCCACTACCCACCCACCCTCTAACTCAAGCCAAGCAAACTTGACCTCGCCCTTGATAGTGTCCACAGGTGAGGTCAGAGTGCCCCCATCTCTCACAGGTGCAAAGGGCAGTTGGGGATGCCTTCCGGGGCTCCTGGGCTGTGCGGGGGATGACCAGGATCTCTGTTACCTCTCACGTGTCCTTCACTCTCTTTCTGTCCTCGCCAGCTCACCGTGGACTGTACGTTGACTGCATGAGCCTGTCCCTGGTGTGTTCATTGTGTTCCTCTTCTGTGCTTGTGTAAGGTATCAGGGTTATTTCTACTGTGCCACTGTGGTTTCACACTGTCCTTGCCTTGAACTGGGGGTCTTTGGTAGTAGTTTTGTGTTAAGGGGCCCCGGTCTCCGGTAGAGCTCGGGCCCTCCACTCAGGGACCTGCTTCTCTTGAGTTCCTGTACCTGGGGTCCAGGTGTGCCTGGGCCTCCATCACAGCCAACTCCCTGAGAAAACTTGGCCCCACCAGGGGCCCTGTAGACCCAGGCTGCCAGGCAAAGCCCGGGGTGCCAGGAGGACCTGGGCCTCAGACACGTGACAGCATGGGCTGTTTCCATGCAGAGGCCCAAGTAAGCGTGTGCCATTCAGCTATCGTGTCCTTCCATGGTGGTGAACCCGCACTTCCTTGGAGGTGAGTTCCCGAGAGGGCGACCCTCCTGGGACTAGGTGGCTTCTCAGCGGTCAGACCTGAAAGTGGGACCTGCGGGCAAAGAGCCCGAGCCCCCGAAGGGGAACAGTACGGCTGAGGCGGTCTCAGGACGGCTACAGCAGCCTGTTTACTCTTGTGTCCCTGTTTTCTAGAACCGAGTCAGGATCTAGACGAATCTTCAGGTAGGAGAGACCCGTTGTGAAATTTCCCTCCCAGCATTTGCCACCAACAGACTACTCTGGGTCAGTAGATTCTTCCTTTAAAAGAGAAGGTTTTACCCTTGGTTCAGTGTCCCATGGGTCACTCTGCACCAGCTCCTTGCCTGTCTTCAGTGGGGCAGAGCTTTCTTGGGGCCTCAGTACTGCTGGAAGCCCAGCCCCATGGGGAGTGGGTGCAGGTGTGGGCAGCTGGCCCCAGCGGAGGCTGGAGCCCTGGAGCTGCAGGGCTCGGCGGCTGCTGCGAGCTGACGGCCTTGCTCCTGGCGGCTGCAGACACCATGCCAGGGGCTGTGATATTTACAGCCAGGATGGCCAACGTCTGCCCTGGAGTCCTTGTCAAATAAAAACAGTGAAGCTTGGCGTGTCAGGCTTCCCCAGTGACTATACCAATCAACCTGCTGTTGGAGCTGGTGTTACAGAAACTCAGAGCACAGTTCAGGAGGACTTGTAATGTTGATGCAGCAGGCATGCAGCACTTCCGTGTGCTAGGCGCTGTCCAGACGCAGCACTCCCCTGTTGCTGCGAGGAAGGCAGCATTTTGCAGACTGGATCGAGGCCATGTAACCAACCCGGGCGGAGCCAGTGGAGTCTGCACCAAGGACACAGCGCCACCCCAGCACTGCCTGGCCCCCAGCCTCAGCTCGTCTGCTGGGGAGAGGGAAGAGCTGCGTGTCGGCTCCGCAGAGATGACTCGTTAAAAGACATTCCTGAGCGCCCTCTGTCATCTGTGAGCGTGTGTTTGGTTATTCCCAGGAAATACATGTTTAGCTTTTTAGCAGTGACCCCCACCCCCCTGCTGGGGATGTGCCTTTGCAAAGAGGGCGGATTCGAGAGCCAAGGGCATTTGTCCCGGGTGTGTGCAGGGGGTGGTCAGAAGAGGCCAGGCAGGAGAGCGGTGGCGTTGAGCCAGCGCCTCCTCCTCTTCTCCGTATCAGCTCTTTGAGAAATTCGAATGAAACCAAGCCTGAAGTCGTGTCAGTGAGAATGGACCTGAATAGCCTCTCCCGGTGACCCTCCGTGGGCACTCTCCTGCCTGTCAGTCCCAAGGAAACGGGCTTGTGTTCAGGGGGATGATCAGTGCAGTGCTGCTCCCTGAGGCCCGGTTTCTTCTCTGCTCTCACATTTTATCACACTTTCTAAGTGGCCCCAAGGGTGATGGAGCTGATGTACCGCTCTATAGTTCTCAGCAGTAGCCCGGCCTGGCCCTGGGTGGGGTTGGCCGAAGGAGAGGGAGAGACGGGGTCTGCCTGATGCTGTACTGACAGTTGGAGCAGAATCATCAGGATGAGAAACGCTGACCTTCTCACCTGTCTTGAGTTTGGGCCCCTCCAGACTCCACTCACATCAAATGACCCTGAAACCCTGAGCAGGGAGCATGCATCATTGCCGTCTGGGCTCTACCATGTCAGGTCAGCTCGGGTTGGCACATGAGCGCTCGGAGGCCTGAGCACGTCGGGCACAGCTGCAGGCAGGCATGCTGTGACGGGCCCTGTGAGCCCGCAGAGGATGTTTTAGGAAATGGGAAAATGAAGAGAGCTGGGCACACGAAAAGTGAAGCAGTGTTTTTCCACATGGTGTCTCCAAGTCTGGTTTTCTCCCTGGGCTAGTGACCGGACCTCCTGATGTACCTGTGTCCTTCTGTTCCCCAGGCCCCACGCTGGAGGGCCGGGCGGGTCTGTGGGCAGCCCTCGCATGGACGGTAGGGATGGACAGTTCTGGGAGCCGGGCCATGCCGGAGAACTGGGAAGGGTGGGGTGCTGGGCCCAGCACGTGGGCTTGTGCGCCTGGCGTGGTACTTCCCAGGGATGGGGGGGCTCCACACACTGCCCTCTGGGGGTCAGGATGCCTCACTTGAGCAGCAGAGAGGAATGTCTGAGCTCACCACTCCATCCTAACAACCTTGTCTGTCAGGCTGCGGTCCAGCGTCTGGCGGGCGGCTGGCCCCTTGAGCACGAGGTTGGAGACAGTCCCTTGTGACTTCCAGGCAGCGCTCCGGGCTGTTGATGTTTGGGTAGATACTTCCGTGTTGTGCGTTGTCGCCTGTTTGTAGAATCCATGGGTGTCAGGACCCTTTCCCAGGTTGTGATATTGCCAGTCGACCCCGAAAGAGAAGAGCATCTAGTTGACAACCACCGTTCTAGACTAGAGTCAGAAGTGAGCACAGGGTGAAATCAGCTTCCACATGGTTGTTCCCTGTGGGAGACCAGGCGGAGGGCGTGTGAGAAGGCAGTAATGTGGGGTCTCCACCCGGGCAGGCTGTTAGCCCACAACCCCGTGTGCGAGCAGGCGTCCTTGCAGGTGCTGCAGATGGTGTCAGCTGTTGAGGACGCGTTCTGGAACAGAGGTCCAGAGATCTTTCATGACCCGCAGTGGACCGCCCTGCACCCTGGAACATGGTCATCAAAGAACAGAGCCGGGCTAGGGAACACGTGCAGAGAAGACGCTGACTTGGGCTCCAGCCCTGCAGCCTGCCACCCTACCGTCTCTGGCTGATGGTCTCTCTGAGGTTCAGCTTTTTCATCTAATGAAGTTAGAAAACGTGGACAAAAGGTTCCCTGCTCCCCTTACCTCATGAGGCTGTTGTCAGGAGCAAATAAGGTAGAACACACGGAAGCTGGTTGATCTGACAGGATTTGGGGACTATCAGCCATGATTGTTGGTGGGGCTTCCAGAAAATGCTGGGGTCATCAGAGTAAGCGTGAGTTCGGGTTGTTTCTGCTGACTGGGCAGTGCATCCTGCAGGGTGAGGACCGCACGGCCCACTGGGCTGTGTTCCCAGACAGCAGAGGTTTGGAGAAACAGAACAGTGAGGAGGGCCTGCGTGTCTGGGCCTGAGTCTGGGCCTGGGAGTTGGCCAGCACAGCATGTTAAGACCCTGCAGGGCTTGGCTAAATTTGGCCTTGCTTTTTCCTCAGCCTGCATGGATAGGCTGTGAGGTCACCTGCTGACTCTGACCACCAGAGGCTCTTCACTATAGCAACAAAAGGAAAGCAGTCACAGACGGAGTTTGGTGAAGCTGAATTGTCAGCACCCACGTGAGAGTCAGAGGAACAGCAGGGTCACAGCTTCTCAGGAATGGGGCTTGGGCTGCACTCACGGGGCCTGGGGCTGGTCTGGCTCCACCCACACCCAGTGCCCCAGGGCCTTCTGTGCCACCTCACGGCCCGGAATGGGGTGAGGATGGGCTCAGCACTGGACGGTGCCTCGTGGTGCCCAGCTGGCCGCTGGGAAGGGCTCTGTGCCTGCTTCCATCAGCCTCACAGGGGCCCTGGCCAGTCTCCAGGCCAGTCCCAGGGACAGTGGACAGATGACAGCCTGTGTTTCAGACGGTGGCTGTGGGCCTGCTGGTGGAACTTGGCTCATTTCCAGAAACAAATCTTGGGCTACCTCGGGGGAGGGAGACGTTGTCTTCAACAGGAGCCTGCTGCAGAGCAGAGGGCCTTTCATGGAAGGTGGGGGTGGGTGTGGGCAGGTTTGTCCCTGTGATGGCTGGATTAGGGCAGTTTCTTAAAAAACGTACCCAGGGGCACAGACAACTGGAAGTGCTCCGCATCAGAAGGTACTCCCCTCCCCGAGTCCCCATCCCCATTTGAGGTGTGCTCAGGGGGCAGCTGGCGTGATAAAGATGCATTTGAGCCCTGGGGGCCTGCAGAGGGTGCCCAAGGCAGGGGGAGGAGAGAGGCCTGGGCCAGGCTGACCTGTGGGGCCATCCTTCTCTTTACCTGCTGCATACGTGATTAGCCACACAAATGGCTTGGTGGAGAAATCGCTTCCCTTGGACAGATCGCTTCCCTTGGACAGATTACAGGGGCGTTCCTGTGTTGTGGGTGGCCCCTCTGGCACCCGTGTGTGCACAGGTGTGTGGAGGTGGGTGGCCAGGTGGGGAGGCAAGAGTTTAGGCTAGAGCTCGGCTTTCAGGGCCTAAAGAGCGCCAGCGAGCCCCAGTGCGCTCGTCACAGCTGCAGCTTCCCACAGGCCGACGTGGCAGACGGTTGGGCCAGGCCGAGGTTCCCCTGTGAGGTGTTTGAGCACAGGAAAGACGTGTTACTAGAGAGCTACACGCAGCCCTGGGACAGTCTTTTAGTGGAGACCAAGGTGTGTGTCTTAGGGAGAGTGACATGTGCCAGGATTCCCACGTGCCTGAAAAGCACCCATGGGAGATGCTGCAATAATAGCAGCAAAAGGAATTTAACACTAGAAAACTAACACGAAAGCAAAAGTTCCCTGGGATCCTGAGCCGGGGCGCATAGGCCTGTGGTGTGGACGAGTCCCTCGGCCTTCCGGAAAGGACTCCCTGGGCTGCAGGCTGTCCCCTCCCACCGGGCGGGTCTCCTGGGACAGCTCTGATTCATCGCTGTCGCGTTTCCCCTGCTCGGTCCCTCTGTCGCTGCTAACTCCTGGCAGTTCGGTGTCTCCTCCTTGCAGCCACACACTCTTTTCTCTGTGCCTCAAGTAAGCATACGGTCCCGCCGCATGGACAGGTAGACAGTTGGTCTGTGAGGAGCAGTTATCAATCCTGTCCTTCAATCTTTCCTCGAGTTCTGCACTTCTCTGGAAGACCACCGGTCACCCAAGACTGGCAGTGTGACTTCACCAGCCAAACCCAGTGTCATTCTGTAGAGCCTGGGGTGTCACAGAAGCTGGGCGGCTGCCCTGGCAGGATGCGAGCCCCATGGCCTGCCTGCCTCCACCTGGGGTCCCTTTGCCATGCTCTCCCTTGGCTTTCTGTGTGCAGTTACTGCCATTTGCAGTCCAGGGCAAATGGATACAGGAGACCCGTACAACTCGGCAGTGAAAAGGTTGCTGGACCTCAAGACGTATCCCCTAGCTCCTGTGTGGAGGAGGGCAGTGTATGTGGGCACGGGGACGGCCCCTGCGCACACGCGTGCGTGTGTGTGTGTAAATATAATCCGCTTCACATGCACAGTAACCCTGGGCACGGGACTGTCCTCACTGAGGATCAGGAAATGCACTCTCCGTGTCGTGTGATTTTCCTGAGATCTTTCAGCCAGTCGCTGGTGGGGTCCAGTGTCTTGGTGGGTCTGTGATTCTGCGTCCACATGCAGCGTCTTGTCACAGTGGGCACAGGCAAGAGTGGGTGGGAGGCCTCTTTTGCCTGAGCGTGGGGTCACTAGGTGTGTCAGGGTGTGTGAGGATGGAGATGGGGATGGAGGGGGTGTGGCGGCTACATTGGACATCTGAGCCCTTCTGAGTCCATGTGCCCACTGCAGTCCTCAGAGTTCTTCACAAAGGAATGCTAGAATCTAGAAAGCACTGCCGTGGGCCTCCCAGAGTAGCAGCTGACCCAGGCAAGGTCATTAGTGATCTTCAGACTGTGGACGCCGGGGTGCTGGGAACAGGCAGGCCAGGGGTGTCCACCCATAACTGCACAAATCTGCTTATTAATTCCAAAGGGGAAAGATCCCTCTACAACACAGAGCTGACAAGCACCAGCTCAACCAAGCTGTCCAGCTGGCATCACCAGGAATGAGGGGCCCTGACTGTTCTGTGTGGGTACAGTTGCCCACGTGGGGGGCCCCCACTGAACAAAGAGCCTTTACCATGAATCTCAACATGAGACAGACAGATGCACGGTTGCACCGCAGCACAGCTTCCCTGAACCCCCCCCCCCCCGCCCCCGCCTCATGGACCAGCCAGATGCAGTGCTTGAACCTCAGCTGGGTCCTGGACCGAAGGGTTGGGGCAGTGGGAGGACCCTCCCCTCGACAGGCTGCTTTCCCTCAGGTCCAGCCTGGCCCCTCCCCACAGCCAGTGTCCACTGCTCCCCAGGCTTTCCTGCAGGGCAGATGAGGGGTCTTCTGCACCTCCCACCCACACCAGCATCCTCTGGGCTCTGCAGACCCCAGCCTTGTTGACCACTGTGGTGTCCAGCTCCCCAGCTTCGCAGGACGCTGCCCCTCCTTCCAGGGGAAGGTTCCTTCCATCGTCCCCATCGCTGACCCTATCACTTTGCTCCTTGCTTGTTGTGCAGGCCCAAGCGTGAATGGCCTGGAGGAGCCTAGCGTCGCCAAGAGACTGAGGGGCACCCCGGAAAGGATCGAGCTGGAGAACTACCGGCTGTCGGTGCGGCAGGCGGAGGGGCTGGAGGAGGTACCCGAGGAGACGCAGGCCGAGCACAACCTGAGCAGCGTGCTGGACACGGGGACGGAGGAGGACGCGGCCAGCAGGTCAGCCTCGGGGGACCGCCGCCTGTGGGGGTTGCTGCAGAGCCCTGAGTCAGCCCGTCTGGGTCTGCGTGCTGGCTGTGACCCTTGACAGGCAGGTCATGTGGCCTCCCTGTCTGTCTCCTCGTCTGATGTGCTGTGAGGAGCCTGGCCAGACTTGAAGGGCTGTTCCAAGGGCCCGTGGACCGTGAGGCCTGGGAGGAACTGTCTGTCTCCGCTCTGGCCTTCACAGAGGCAGAGGGTGGGCTTGCCTGCTTCTCGTTCCTGGAAGCACGTGGCGGAAAGAGACTGAGAGACTGTAGCCTGTGGCGAGAGGTGAGGCTTGACCTTTCTGCCAGTTTTTTATGCCGTGTGCGTCCCTTGCTCTTCTTCACGGTCCTTGAGCTGCCGCAGCTTCAACTGGAACCTCCTCATGCTGGCCACCCTCGTGACATGGCCCAGGGATGTGCTGCCCTGAGCTCCCCCCGCCCCCTACAGAGAACTACAGCCCACACCTGGGGTCCCAGTGTGCTCGGCTCGAAGGAAGGGCAGCCTGGCCTCCCCTCTCCCCCCTGAAGTTGTATAAATTGACCTGAGGTTAGGGATGAGCACGGGGGCATTCTTACCATGATTTCCTGTTTTGGAAGATGTTAAATGGCAATCACGGGGTTGCTCAGTGTAGTTAGTTAATAAGAAAGTGAACAAATGAAGTCACGGTGATAAGGCAGAAACCGTAGCTCAGTCAACACTGAAAGCTAATCAGACTCCAGAGGGCACGCGTTCTGTGGTCCACAGTCTTGGTTCTGCCTGCTGGAAACTGCCTCGCACCGACCCTCACCCACTTCGGTTATCGCCACTCTGTCTGGTCCTGGCGTTTGCATCTTGTCTCCCTCAAGGCTGAGGATCTTTTCTGTGGCAGTTTAGTGTTAATGCCCTGGGAAGGGCATTTTGAGCAGAAGAGACTTGGTAAGTCTTAGTGGCATGAATGAATGAACCCATGAATGGAGTAGGATTCACCTGACTGAGCTGAGCAGTGAGGACCTGCTCTTTTCTTCCTGATCTACTAACTGAACTTCAGTAGGTTCTCAGAAGCATTTGCTGAATGACAGACTGACTGTAAATGGGTAAAGCAAGCTAGTGGGTGGCCAGAGGACCCACGAGTAGCAAAGCGTGGTGAAGTCAAGTACATCCCCCACTCCACAGCTCACCCTGACAACCGGCTGTTCACACCCCCTTCCCAGTGTGGACAGGGCTGTCGTGGAAGAGCCATTTGCCCCATGAGGGGTTAGGGGAATACAGCCCAGTAGACCACCCTCGCTTCTGACCCAGCGGAAGTGACAGTCTCCCCCATCACCCTTGGGTGGGGTGTTCAGTTCAGTTCAGTCGCTCAGTTGTGTCCGACTCTTTGTGACCCCATGAATTGCAGCATGCCAGGCTATGGCAACTGCAGCCATGAAATTAAAAGATGCTTGCTCCTTGGAAGAAAAGTTATGACCAACCTAGACAACATGTTAAACAAAACTGAAACATTACTTTGCCAACAAGGTCCATCTAATCAAATCTATGTTTTTTCCAGTAGTCATGTATGAATGTGAGAGTTAGAACAGAAAGAAAGCTGAGCGACAAGAGAACTGATGCTTTTGAACTGCAGTGTTAGAAAAGATTCTTGAGAATCCCTTGGACAACCAGTCCATCCTAAATGAAATCAGTCTTGAATATTCATTGGAAGGACTGATGAGAAGCTCTAACACTTTGACCACCTGATGAGAAGAATTGATTTGGAAAAGACTTTGATGCTAGGGAAGATTGAAGGCAGGAGGAGAAGGGGATGGTAGAGGATGTGATGGTTGGATGGCATCACTAACTCGATCCACATGAATTTGAGCAAGCTCCGCGAGTTGGTGATAGATTATTAGATTTATATTCTGGCGACTATTTTCTTTATGCTTTCTCTATCCTAGGATAGTTTTGGGTGTTCTGAAGTTAACCACATGTAAAGTTGGTACGTGATCCTTTCCAAGCCAAGTACGTCTCTGCACCCACATGCATCCTTTTTAGAAATTTTTCAATAACAGAGGGAAAACTCAGTAGCGTTTTTAATTTATAAAATATACTTCTGACCAAACTCCTATGAACAATTTTGGTACACAATTCTGGGTTATGTCATTGTCACTGGTACATGTCAGATACATTTTTTTTGTTGCTTATCCACTCCATGTTTCCTAAGTTAGAAACAAAAGCAAATTCCATTAGATGATTCAAAATTTCCCTTTTTTTGTTGCCTGGCAGCATAGGGAAGTGGGAAACTTATAGACTTTGGCTTTGTTCATATTTCCCTTCTCTGCTCTGTATCTCCAGTGTAGTTTACTCATCTGTCTGCTGAAGGGCTAAGGACCAACTCTCTATGTTATAGAGAAGCAAAAGATAACACATTTGTCTTAAAATGCATGTTTATGAATAAAACATTTAGATTTTCTAGAATCACTTGTATCACAGACATATTATTAATTATATATTCAAAACATATACCCATGAGAAAGATTTCCCAAAGTACAAAAATTATAAAGCAAATGCTAGAGTCCCACAGTCGTCTACTCCCAGTTCACTGTACTCCTAATGAGTATAATTTTGGGGGAATAATTTGCTATGTACTTTTTCAGCAAGATAAATGGACAAATGATAAATCAATAGATATATCCATTTTTTAAGTGGTAGCTAAGATTTTGAATGTAGCTGTTTTTCATTTTTATCATTATTTTGAATCAGTGGTTGGAAAGAACATTTTGCATATAGTGACTTGTTGAGATTATCATTGTCTACATATTGTTATATGAGCAGTTTTATACCACCTGTTGCTATCAAAGACGTAACAATTTACAGACCAGAGCAAAGTGGATGGATATACCACAGACATCTTTGGGGAACCACTGATTAATCAGGACAGGGTCTCTGCTGAAATGGCAATGAACTACACACCTTAATATTACAGATACCAAAAGACAGGCTAACCCAGATTCAAGACTAGCACTTACAATATTAGTCTGCAAATGTCTCTAGAGCTGAAATGTGTAAATTTTAGAGATTCACTGAGTCCACTAGCCAAAAGTGAAAATGAAAGTGTTTACAGCTCTCTAATTATTGCCACGTGTACAGTTGATGGCAGCATAATGGAAAAACCCAGGCCTATGGGAAACCGTGGTGAACTGAGAGTCAAGAGAACTGAGTCCCCTTCTGTTCTGCTACTCAATGTGGGCCATCAGTAAAGGAGCCTGTCATTGTCGTCAATGTAGCTACTTCAATAGGGGTCACAGTCACTGTTTCCTCCCCAGAATTGTGGTCACAATAAAAATAAGGAAAATAAATAGATCAATTTCACAGAAACCATGATATAACTGCTGAACCACTGATGTTCTGATGTCTATAATGTTTATATATTTTACTAAATTTTAATGAGCTTCAATCAAGTCAAGATCTTCAAGGAGCTGTTAGGAGCCACTGTTGGTCTTCAAACTGTTACTGGCCCATGGAGAGTAATGAAGTTCAGTTCAATTCAATTGCTCAATCATGTCCAACTCTTTGCGACCTCATGAACTGCAGCATGCCAGGCCTCCCTGTCCACCACCAACTCCCGGAGTCCACCCAAACCCATGTCCATTGAGTCGGTGATGCCATCCAACCATCTCATCCTCTGTTGTGCCCTTCTCCTGCCCTCAATCTTTCCCAGCATCAGGGTCTTTTCCAATGTGTCAGATCTTCACATCAGGTGGCCAAGTATTGGAGTTTCAGCTTCAACATCAGTCCTTCCAATGAACACCCAGGACTAATCTTCTTTACGATGGACTAGTTGGATCTCCTTGCAGTCCAAGGGACTCTCAAGAGTCTTCTCCAACATCACAATTCAACAGCATCAATTTTTCTGTGCTCAGGTTTCCTTATAGTCCAACTCTCATATGCATAATTGACCACTGGAAAAACTATAGCTTTGACTAGATGGACCTTCGTTGACAAAGTAATGTCTCTGCTTTTTAATATGCTGCCTAGGTTGGTCATAACTTTTCTCCTAAAGAGTAAGCATCTTTTAATTTCATGGCTGCAATCACCATCTGCATTGATTTTGGAGCCGAACAAAATAAAGTCTGTCACTGTTTCCATTATTTTCCCATCTATTTGCCCTGAGGTGATGGGATATGATGCCATGATCTTAGTTTTCTGAATGTTGAGCTTAAAGCCAACTTTCTCACTCTCCTCTTTCATTTTTGTCAAGAGGCTCTTTAGTTCTTCACTTTCTACCATAAGGGTGGTGTCATCTGCATATCTGAGGTTATTGGTATTTCTCCTGCTGCTGCTAAGTCACTTCAGTCATGTCCGACTCTGTGTGACCCCATAGATGGCAGCCCACCAGGCTCCCCCATCCCTGGGATTCTCCAGGCAAGAATACTGGAGTGGGTTGCCATTTCCTTCTCCAATGCATGAAAGAGAAAAGTGAAAGTGAAGTCGCTCAGTCTGTCCGACTGTTAGCGACCCCATGGACTGCAGCCCACCAGGCTACTCCATCCATTGGATTTTCCAGGCAAGAGTACTTGGGTGGGGTGCCATTGCCTTCCCCAGGTATTTCTCCTAGCAATCTTGATTCCAGCTTTTGCTTCCCCCAGCCCAGTGTTTCTCATGATGTACTCTGCATAGAAGTTAAATAAGCAGGGTGATAATATACAGCCTTGACGTTCTCCTTTTCCTATTTGGAACCAATCTATTGTTCCATGTCCAGTTTTAACTGCTGCTTCCTGGCCTGCATACAGATTTCTCAAGAGGCAGGTTAGGTGGTCTGGTATTCCCATCTCTTTCAGAATTTCCCACAGTTTATTGTGATCCACACAGTCAAAGGCTTTGGCATAGTCAATAAAGCAGAAATAGATGTTTTTCTGAAACTCTCTTGCTTTTTCCATGATCCAGCAGATGTTGGCAATTTGATCTCTGGTTCCTCTGCCTTTTCTAAAACCAGCTTGAACATCAGGGAGTTCACNGAGCTGCTGCTGCTGCTGCTAAGTCACTTCAGTCGTGTCCGACTCTGTGTGACCCCATAGATGGCAGCCCACCAGGCTCCCCCATCCCTGGGATTCTCCAGGCAAGAATACTGGAGTGGGTTGCCATTTCCTTCTCCAATGCATGAAAGAGAAAAGTGAAAGTGAAGTCGCTCAGTCTGTCCGACTGTTAGCGACCCCATGGACTGCAGCCCACCAGGCTACTCCATCCATTGGATTTTCCAGGCAAGAGTACTTGGGTGGGGTGCCATTGCCTTCCCCAGGTATTTCTCCTAGCAATCTTGATTCCAGCTTTTGCTTCCCCCAGCCCAGTGTTTCTCATGATGTACTCTGCATAGAAGTTAAATAAGCAGGGTGATAATATACAGCCTTGACGTTCTCCTTTTCCTATTTGGAACCAATCTATTGTTCCATGTCCAGTTTTAACTGCTGCTTCCTGGCCTGCATACAGATTTCTCAAGAAGCAGGTTAGGTGGTCTGGTATTCCCATCTCTTTCAGAATTTCCCACAGTTTATTGTGATCCACACAGTCAAAGGCTTTGGCATAGTCAATAAAGCAGAAATAGATGTTTTTCTGAAACTCTCTTGCTTTTATCATGATCCAGCAGATGCTGGTAATTTGATCTCTGGTTCCTCTGCTTTTTCTAAAACCAGCTCGAACATCTGGAAGTTTATGGTTCACATATTGCTGAAGCCTGGCTTGGAGAATTTTGAGCATTACTTTACTAGCGTGTGACATGAGTGCAATTGTGCAGTAGTTTGAGCATTCTTTGGCATTGCCTTTGTTTGGAAATGGAATGAAAACTGACCTTTTCCAGTCTTGTGGCCACTGCTGAGTTTTCCAAATTTTCTGGCATATTGAGTGCAGCACTTTCACAGCATCATCTTTTATCATTTGAAATAGCTCAAGTGGAATTCCATCACCTCCACTAGCTTTGTTCGTAGTGATGCTTTCTAAGCCCCACTTGACTTCACATTCCAGGATGTCTGGCTCTAGGTGAGTGATCACACCATCGTGATTATCTGGGTCGTGAAGATCTTTTTTGTACGGTTCTTCCATGTATTCTTGCCACCTCTTCTTAATATCTTCTGCTTCTGTTAGGTCCATACCATTTCTGTCCTTTATCGAGCCCATCTTTGCATGAAATGTTCCCTTGGTATCTCTAATTTTCTTGAAGAGATCTCTAGTCTTTCCCATTCTGTTGTTTTCCTTTAGTCCTTGCATTGATCGCTGAGGAAGGCTTTCTTATCTCTCCTTGCTATCCTTTGGACCTCTGCATTCAAATGGGTATATCCTTCCTTTTCTTCTTTGCTTTTTGCTTCTCTTCTTTTCACAGTTATTTGTAAGGCTTCCTCAGACAGCCATTTTACTTTTTTGCATTTCTTTTTCTTGAGGATGGTCTTGATTCCTGTCTCCTGTACAAACAATATCATGAAACTCTGTCCATAGTTTATCAGGCACTCTATCAGGTCTAGTCCCTTAAATCTATTTGTCACTTCCACTGTATAGTCATAAAGGATTTGATTTAAGTCATACCTGAATGCTCTAGTGGTTTTCCCCGCTTTCTTCAATTTAAGTATGCATTTGGATTTACAGCAGAGCAATTTTATGTCTGTGGAATTTAGTCACAAATAAATGCATTTGTGGGCTTTCCTGATAGCTCAGTTGTAAAGAATCTGCCTGCAGTGCAGCAGACCCTGATTCAATTCCTGGGTTGGGAAGATCTGCTGGAGAAGGGATAGGCTGCCCACTCCAGTATTCTTGAGCTTCCCTGTGGCTGAGCTGGTAAAGAACCCATGTGCAAAATGGGAGACCTGGGTTTGATTCCTGGGTTGGGAAGATCACTTGAAGAAGGGAAAGGCTACCCACTCCAGTATTGAGGCCTGGAGAATCCCATGGACTGTGTGGTCCATGGGGTCATAGAGAGTCGGATACAACTGAGTGACTTTCACTTTCAAATGGGCTTGTATTTTGTATATTTCAGGTTTTATAAGTTTGCAATTATCTGTCAGTGAGAGATTGGAAATAAAAGGACCCATCTCTTTATCACAGATAAAAGAATTCTTACCACAGAGAAGCAGGGCACTTGGGCTCAGGAGCAGTGGTAGGTACATCAGGGAGTGAAAATAACCTAGTCCCTGCTCCCACAGAGCTTGGGGTCCTAGGGGAGACATGTAATAATCAGACAACCTCAACTAAGTGATTGTGTCATTCATACCAGAGTAAGTGCTCCTTCTCAATCTTCCCCCTTCTCTCTCCTCCCCTCCCTGTTACCTCCTGCTTTCCCCGCCTGTCCACCCTTCCCTGCCTCCTCTATACCAATTCATCTCTCCTCTCTTCTCTCCCCTCCCCTGCTGGGACTTACTCTCCAGACTGTCTCTCTTCATCTTTCATTTGTTTTTCACCTACTCTGACTCATATATCTGCAAAACTTAATCAGTTGATTCAGTAGAGTGAATTATTATCTAATTATCGGTCATAGTTAGCAAAACCAGAACTATTTCAATATCCTGATTTTTGAAACTATAATATACTCTTTTTGATTATCAAGGAGTGTGTGCCTACCTTCCTTTTTTTGCTTCTTCCTTCTCTCCTTCCTCCCCTTTTCTTCTTTCCTTTCATCCATCCACTGGGTGATTTATTTAGACTTAGCCACTGCTGTGTGGCAAGGATGTGCCTTACACCCAGCTGTATTCCTGCCTTGCTTTCCCTCTTCCCGCCTCTAAAAGGAAAAATAACCAAAGTAGTAAGAGAATTAGAGCTTAGAATTCCCTGGATATGTAACCTAGGCATGCACTATCTTAGAAGGCATTGTTCCTGCATGCATTTTTTCTTAAAAGAGGTAATATTAAGATGAAGCATATATCATTTCTGTTTTTTTTTTTTTTTTTTTTTGAAGATGAAGCATGTAGGGACTTCCCTGGGGTCCAGTGGCTGACTCCATGCTTCCACTGTAGAGGGTGCAGTTTCGATCCTTGATCAGGGAATCCCACAGGCCACATGGTGCAGCCAAAAAAAAAAAAAAAAAAAGGAAAAGAAAACAAAGGTGAAGCATGTAAAATTTGAAATTCAAAGTTTTTATTATTAAGAGTGTAAATACAAATGCCATGATACCTTTCTCTTAATGGTAGAAAATGTGAGCAAACTGGAATTTTACATAAACCATTACTTTCCTTTGCCTTTAAGATATTATTCACATTAGAAAAAAAAAGGAGAAAATAATCCATTTCTTGAGGCATGAAATCATTCACTAATAATACATTTTGCACCACTTAATAACAGTTGTAAATAATACCTGAAGTGATCTGCATGTTGAATAAATGTGAAACGTTGTCCTGGCTTAATTCATTAATTTTAGGTTGTTATGTCACTATACTTACTATTACAAATTAGTTATTATTCCTTGATGCCTGTAGGAAACAGGTGTATTTTTCAGAAAAAAAAATTAAATAGGGTAAAATAAAATTAAAAATACCTGTGTCTTGGTTTTGTTTTGTCTAAAAAATAATGCTGAATTCATATGTATAAAACACTCAAGCATTTTGTCAGAAAAATAGAGAGGGATAGTATCCTTTAAACAGAAAATGTTTCTGTACTTTCAGAGACAGCCATGCCTGGCGTGCTTTCTTTTCATGGCTGGGGTTTTCAGCTTTACCAGAAGAATTAGGTGACATTGAGATTGTCTCCCGGAGAGGTGTGGGGTCGAAGGGAAAAGATAAGGACCATGAAGCCGGCGTCCCTGCACGTGAATTAGGCCTGGGCACCTGTGGGGCCTTGAGGAAGTCATTTAATCAAGATCCCAGAATATGCCTTGGTGACATTAGATTACCTGAGCCTGCTTTGAGGAGTAGACAGAAGTTAAATGCCCAGTACATATTTTAAAATTATTTTTTATGCTACATAGAAGGCACCAGTTGAACTTATTTGCAGCAGTTGCTTCAGATAATGAGGGTAGTCATTGTTTGTAAAAATGCTGTGTCACAATACGAGAGACAGAGATTTAAGGAATCCAAGAACAGGAAGTGTAGAACAACCAGGCTGTGAGTCAGCTTTGAGCTTACTGAGTTAGATATGGGGTTATCAAGCTCCAACTGGAACACATATGAGAGGCAGTGTATATGCATGCGTGTGTGCACAGTCGTGTCCGACTCTTTGTGACCCTACGGACTGTAGCCCACCAGGCTCTTCTTGCTATGGCATTTTCCAGGCAAGAATCCTAGAGCGGGCTGCCATGTCCTCCTCCAGGGGAACTTCCCAACCCAGGGATCAAACCCACGTCTCCTGCATTGCAGGCAGATTCTTTACCCCTGAGCCACCTGGAAAGTCATTTGAGAGTCAGAGAGGTGAACAATTAATACTTGTGCTGATACCTCATGAGCCCAACCTGCCACATGGTCCCTCTGTTAGGCGCCTTTTCTCTGTGTTGCTCTGCCACCCCCCGCCCCCTCCCCCCACTCTGGCTTTCTCTGCTGAATTTTGCTTGAATATGGACTCTTGTGAACTCTTTAGCCAAGTGTTTCCTTCTGACTTTGCCTGAGTTATGCCTGCTAAACCAGTAAGGAGTTTGGGTTTCTGAGATTTTATTATGCACGTGGGTAGGCTGGGAGTCTTGTTAAAATGCAGATTCTGACCCAGTAGGTTTGGGGTTGCACCTGAGATTGTGTTTCTAGCAAGTACACAGGTGATTTTGATGCTGCTCATCACTAGGTCACACACCGAGGAGAAAGGAGGCAGTTTAATCTAAGAGATGGAACCTCTTTGGCCCAATTCACCTTTCTGTTTGACCACATTGGTGGTTGTTTTGACCTATTATAGTTTGGTGGCCCTTTGGTCAGGTCCTGCCTTGGCTGTATTGACCTGGGAGGTCATGTGGCTACCAAGGGTGTAGGCTGTTGGCAGGTTGATTTGTTCTAGAAGGCATATAGAGAGGACATCCATACATGAAAATGATATATTCATTGTCCAGTTTTGTTTCTTTGAATGGAGAGTCACTGAGAAAGAATCATGAAAAGGAACCATCAGCAGTGAACATCCCCCAAAAGAGGCCATTCAAAGCTCAGTAAATGTCTTCTCTCTGGCTTAAGTCAAGAAACTCAGGGCTTTCAAACCAGGATCTACTTTGGATCAAATCATCCTTTGCTCTTTTTCAAAGGATGATTTTATAGATGGTTATGGTTATGTAATGTTGGTATAGTAGCATGGGGGTGGGGTGGGGAGGAGTATATTTTGAACAACCCTTGGTTAACTAGAAATAATCACTTTGTAAAAACTCATTTTATATTTCAGAGTTTAAGTGAATACAGTGAGTACAGAAACTGAAATTTTTTTATATGCTCAACCAAGACTGATTAAAAAATTTTTTGATTTGTAGAGAGTTCAGTGATTTATCATGATAGAAATAGTATTAATCAAAATGAACATATATACCACTGCTATAAGAAGAATGTTTATAGCCTGAGCATACTTTTCATTCTTAGTCATTTTTATTTTTCTAAAACTCACTCTAACATTACTTTCTGCCATTCCTTTTACTATAATACATAAAACATCAGCAAAACCTGAATGTTTTCTTCCATTTACTTTTAAAAACTACTGCAAGTGATGACTTGCTATACATACTACTTTAGGCAAAGGAATATTAATACAAGGTTCTCAAACATTTGGGGTAAGAATGATCTACTTCTGTGAAAGTTAGTATATGTATATATATATANTCCCATCTCTTTCAGAATTTTCCACAGTTTATTGTGATCCACACAGTCAAAGGCTTTGGCATAGTCAATAAAGCAGAAATAGATGTTTTTCTGAAACTCTTTTGCTTTTTCCATGATCCAGCAGATGTTGGCAATTTGATCTCTGGTTCCTGTGCCTTTTCTAAAACCAGCTTGAACATCAGGGAGTTCACGTTTCACCTATTGCTGAAGCCTGGCTTGGAGAATTTTGAGCATTACTTTGGTGGTGGGGTGTAATTTTCTATAAAGACGATGATACAGAACCCTCTGGAGGGGCTGTGCTCGTAGCTGGGCTCAGGCAGAGCCACTGTCCTGGTGCTGACATGCAGTGATCGGGTTCACATTCCCTCTTGGGGGTAGTTATGGTTGAGCCCAGGCTCCAGGTCAGCTGATGCTGTGTGACTCAAAGCCTTTGCCCCAAACTGCCTTCTTAGACTCTCCACCCTGACTGGAGGCCGCAGGAAGTCAGACTTCCCCCGTCAGGCGGGGCACTGAGGGCTTAGGGTCTCCCTCCCAGACATAGGCAGCTGGGCTGGGCCCTTGGAGTGAGGTGGGGCGAGCTTATCCCCGGGAGCGGTTGCCCGGGCCCAGCCCTCGGAGCGAGGTGGGGCGAGCTTATCCCCAGGAGCGGGCGCCTGGGCCCTCGAGCAGTGACTGCCTCTCACAGGGCAGGGAGGCTTGCACAGGCAGCCCGAGCGCCCTTCTTGCCCTCTGCTTCCCCTTCTGTCTCCCGAGCGCTGGCCTCTGAGGCATCCTCTGTCCCGTCCTGCCCTGCAGTGGGCGTCTGCCTTGCCGGCTCCGCTGCCTGTGCCCCTGGCCTCCAGACGTCCCCTCACTGGGCTCTCCGCTCGTTCCCGCAGCAGTTCGGAGTCGGAGATGGAGGAGGAGGAGCCCCCGCTGCCCACCTCGGACCTGGGCGGCGTTCCCTGGAAGGAGGCTGTGCGGATCCATGCGCTCCTGAGAGGGAAGAGTGAAGAGGAGCTGGAGGCCTCCCGGAGCTTCGGGGCCGGGGAGGAGGAGGAGGAAGACGAGGAGGAGGAGGACGACGAGGAGGACGAGGAGGAGGAGGATGAGGACGAGTCTAGTGAAGGTCAGTGGACACCCTCTCCTGACCTTGATGTCAGACCGCGGTGTGTGGGGGTGGGTTTCTGTGGCCGGGGACCCATGACGGACACCTCTCTTGCAGGCCTTGGGGGACCCATGACGGGCCGTCAGGTAGAGCTGGACGAGGAGGTGGGCAAGGGCCTCCTGCAGCTCAGGTCACTTGTCTTCCTGTCCTGTTCCAGCTGAGGGAACTTAGCTTTCTGGGGTTCCCTGGTCCCGGGTGTCGGGGGTTGCAGAGCATTGAGGAGAGGGCCCCCGGGCAGGCTCACCCTTGGAGCGTGGGGACGTTCTGGGAGCCGTGTCCTGGCGGGTCGGTTGGGCTGGCTCTTGAAATGCCTCGCTGGGCACTTGAGGCGTTGGTCCCGTCCCATCGGCTGTGTGTGTGAGCCCGAGTGGTGATGAGGAGCTCAGAGGGCCGTTCCCCCATGCCGGCTTGCCCTGGGTCTGGAGTGGTGAGCAGGGGCCAGGCGTGCAGAGACCAGAGCCCCTGGGGACTCCATGTCTGTTAGGGGTTGTGCTCTCTCTCCAGGCACGTGGACAAGGCACGAGGGTGTGACTCCTTGGCCTGGAGCCTGGCCCCCAGGGCTGGCCCTCTATGGCTCTGAGACCTCTGCCCCACGTGGAGGTCCCTGTGCTCGGCGGCCAGTCCCAGCCCGGGGACTGCAGCTCAGTGAGGGCCGGGTGCTGGCCAGGCACAGTGCGAGTTACTGGGGGTCCTTGGAGCACTGTCCCCTAGCTGGCAACCCACGATAGATGAAGCAGGGTTTCCATGGGCACGTGGACACCCCTTTGGCCCAGGTCCTCCTGCAGGCCTCCCTCCCTCCTTCCCTCCCTCCCACTTGGAGGCCAGGGCAGGGCTCCAGGGTGTCCTTTGGGGCCTGAACACCCCCTTGTGTGAACAGCTGGGGGAGGCAGCATCCGGGGTTCCTTCCGCTGCCGGCCTGCCTGCAGAGCTGATGGCCTGGGGTCAGTCCGCGGGGACTGCGAGGGCACAGCCTCCCTGGAAGGTCCCTTGGTGGCTTGTAGCCCAGACACAGCTGAGGGTCAGTGTGCATCCCCTTTTCCCTCCTGAGACCTGACTTCCTGGATGTGGAAGTAGGGCCGAGCTTTAGCTGGAGGAACTGGGGATGACGCTTCTCTCTGTCCTCCTGTCTGCCCCCGCGATGCTCCGGCAGAAGGAGAGTACTGGCCCTGGGACAGATAATGCTTGCAAGGCCAGCTCCTGCAGAGGGATGAGGACCTGAGTACAGGTGAAGGTACCCCTGCTGCCTCCGCCCTGCCCCTAGGAGCAGGTCCCACGTGAGAAGGGGGCTTTCCTAGAGTGCAGTAGGAGGAGAGGCAGCCGCCCCAGGCCTGCCCGACGGACCCCTCTTGCCCCTTGTACGGCTCCTGCCTATCCTCCATCCAGTTAAGAGTCTGCTCCTGCTTTGATGTGAGCCACTCACCTCACATCACAGAGGGCCCAGAACCGCTCCCCGTGCCGAGGCAGTGTGTACCCAGGCCCCCCTGCTTGGTGGGACCTGGGCAGCTCCAGGGAGAAGCCTCACTGTCTTCCTCTGCTCACCTGGAAGCTGGAGGAGGAGGGGTCTGCATCTCTTCTTGGACTTGTCCTGGTCCGGAGATGAAGCCCGTCCAGCTCCGCCAGGGACCCTTGACCCCTGAGAAAGCCCTTAGCCCCCAGCAGCTCCCAGGAGAGCCCACGCCAGCCCGGCCCGGCGCCCCCGCCCACATCTGGTGGCCTTGTCGGTGGCCTCTGCCCCAAGCACTCTTCCTGTTGCTTGAAAGTTAGGAGGTTGTGGTTCTTGTGGTGAAGCCAGATTGCCCTGGTAGACTGTGGAGAGGCCTTCGGATCAGATGCTGCTAAAAAGCCACCCTCCCTCTTGTGGTCCCCCCCTCCCCCACGTTGCTCTCTGTCCCCTGTTTTGACCCAAGCATATGGTGTGGTCCTAGTACTGACAATGCAGAGCCCGTAGGGCAGTCATGCACGCGTGTTCCTTGGACGCCAGCAGCAGGGTTCTCACCTGGCTGAGGAGCTGGGTCTGGTGTCCGAGGGGAACCAGTGGGCCCCTAGAGGAGAATCAGGGGAAAGCGCTTTGACTGCAGAAAAGGCATGGAGGGATTGAATTCTTGCTCCTGTGAGCTCCCCGAGCTGTGGTGGTCTACAGGACAAACCCCGGCTGCCTTCTTCCTGGCTGCAGCCCCTCTGAGTCCACCCCTGCCTCAGCCCAGCATCTGCCCAGGGGCAGAAGATGACTGAGTCCCAACAGAGTCATGTGCGTATGTGAGCTGCTGGTTCCTGCAGGTTGGCCTGGCCCATCCACATTTCTGACCACGCAGCAAGTGGCAATGGGCACAGGCTTGATGGCCTTGGAGCCACATGTGTGAGAGGCTGGCCTTGCAAAGGCCAGTCGTGACCTGTGCTTGGGTCCCTTAGAGGCAGTTGAGGTGGAAAGAGCTGCAGAGAGGAAGGGGCTCTGCGCTGGACAGGGAGTAACACTCTTCATGGATGACAGTTAGGCTCCAAGGGGTGAGGGGTCTCACTGAACGAGTAGGAGTCAGGTGTGTGTGTGTGTGTGTGTGCGTGAGTGTGTGCGTGCGTGTGCATGTGTGTGCACTGTGGCTCCAAGGGACAGAGTCACACTGAACAAGTATAAGTCGGGTATGTGTGCGTGTGCACATGCACTGAGGCTGCAAGGGGTGGGATCACACTAAACCAGGGGCGGGGTGACACTGACAAGTAGGAGGTGTGTGTGTGTGTGTGTGTGTGTGTGTGTGTGAGCACGCGCGTGTGTATGTGTGGCGGGGTGACACTGACAGGAGTTGTGTGTGTGTGTGTGTGTGTGTGTGGCAGGGTGACACTGACAAATAGGAGTTTGTGTGTGGGGGGCGGGGTGACACTGACAAGTAGGAGTGTGTGTGTGTGTGTGCGCGTGCGTGTGTGTGCACGCGCGCAGGCGCATACACTGATTCTCAGTTCTTGCCTGCTTTTGCTTCACACTGATCCTGGCAAATATGGTAACTTTTCCTCTGTTTCCTGTCCTGTGGTGTCTGCTCCCTCCATCCCTGGACTGTTTAAATTCCCCTGTCTTCCTTCCTTCCTCCCTCCCGTCCTCTCTGCCTCCCTCACCTTCTCCTCCCCTGGAACCTGGTCCCCTAGTCGGGAGCCCGAGGAGGCTGCAGCAGCTGCTGAACCTGGCCGATCCGCTGGAGATCCAGGCCGACGTGCACTGGACGCATATTCGTGAGAGCCAGGAGGAGCGCCCGGCACTGGCGCCCGAGTCCCCCCTTTCCGGAGGTAACTGCTCGGGGTGCAGGGCCCCGGGCACCTCCGCCCGCTTCCCCTCGGGCTGCAGAGCACTCTCCTTAGGGCAGGGCTGCCCAGCTCCACGCAAGTAAGAGCCAGCGAGGCGTGTCTGCTTCTTGGGCTCTCGTCAGTGGGGTGAGAGGGGGGTTCTCCTGACTGGAAACAGTGGGGTGAACTTGACCTTGGAAGAACGGAGAATCTGCTGCCTTTGCCCCACGTCACTAGGTAGGGCTACTCTTTGTCCACTTGCGGGAACGTCCTTGTTCTTCATCATGCTGTGTGTCTGAGTGTGAGTGTGCGTGGAGAGAATGGGGTCCATATCTTGGACTAAAATGAAGTCTTAAGAAGGGACCATATCTTGGACTAAAATGAAGTCTTAAGAAGGGACCATATCTTGGACTAAAATGAAGTCTTAAGAAGGGACCATATCTTGGACTAAAATGAAGTCTTAAGAAGACATTTGTGTCAGGGAGGCCTCTGAAGTAGCGTCATTTCCAGCTCTGGGTTTTAGGGGAGGCACTCTGTACCCCACAAAAGGATGATGATGACCCTGTTCTGGCTACTTTTAAGGAACACAAGGAAAACCTAGAGAGCGCTGGGGGCAGCCTTCTCCACACCCCAGCCTCAGCATGCCCATCTTGCTGTCTTCCCCTCTGTCTCTTGCCCTTTTCTTTCCATGTTTGTGCTCAGTGCCCACCGGGACCAATGTCTTTAACCATTTTTGCAGCCACGTAAACACCCAGCAGCTCTTTGAGAGCCGAGAGAGAACCTGCTGCCTGGGGATGCCACTTGGACTCGAGCTGCGTCATCCCCCACCCCCCTACCCCTGTTCTTTCCTCGCCCAGCACACAGGGCACTGCGGGCCTTGAGCCGTAGCGTCGTCTATCTCTCCTTCATTGTAGACTCCAGGAGGACCTCACTGTCCTCACCAGGAACACTTCCTCCCGTGTAACTGTGTATTTGTTGTCTGTTTTGAATTCAGTGCCCGGCCTCCCATCTGTCCGCCGCGCAGCAGTACAGGCCTGGCTGGAGTCGGTCTCCGGAGGTAGTCTGGCGATGTTTGCTCTCTGCCCACTCACCGTAACCCTCTCTCGGCAGCCCTGCTGGTACCTTAACACGGGACTCCAGTCCTGCCGCTGGTGCATGCGCGGCAGAGGGTGGGGGCACGTGCATGCCTCACTCAGGCCGCCCGCCCTTGCATGGACCAGACACACACCCCACGCCCTCCTGGGAGGACCCAAGGGGAGAGAGCAGGAGTGCAGGCGGCAGGGAAGACAGACACCGCTGTTAGTAGAGATGGGCGAAGGCTGAAGCCGAAGGGCTGTGCGTAGCACTCAGGTTTCATGTCTGTGGAACGAGGGCTGGGCGGAGGCTGGAGGAACCACGAACAGGAGCATTGCGGCAGGAGGGAGTCAGTACCGGTGGGGGGATTCAGCTGGAGGTGCGCGACAGCCTGGGTCTGAAGGCTGAGGTGCACGGCTCTCTGAGCACTTGGGCTACAAGGGAGCCTCAAGGCTTCACTTGTCCTCAGTGAACTGTTCTGGGGGCGTTTCTCAGCCAGGGGCTCTGCTATCCAGGAAGGTCATGGGACTCCATCGTCTGAAGGTCCTGGCCTCAGCTGTGAAGTGCAGAAGGGCCAGGGCACTGGTGTTGGCTGGGCAGGACAGGAGCCCTAGGCCGCCCCACCAGCCTCTAGCCGCCCCCCGTCCTCAGCTCGTGCGTCAGGAGGCACCAAGCCGTAGGGAGGGCTGCTGGCCAGCCCTCCTAGTTAGCTTTGTTCCCAGGATGGTTGGACGAGTCTGAGGTGTCCGGACGTCCCAGCAGCAGCGGACTAGACCAGAGCTGAGCGTGTCGGCGACCCCGCTTCCGCGTGTGGCTGCTTCTACGCTGCTCTGTCCTGCCCTGGACTAACCCTCAGTTCCTCCCTCAGAATGTCTCTCTTTCAGCGCTGCTGCGGCCACATTGAAGCTTCTCACTGTGTTTTGATACGTGTGACAGTCATTCCTTTCAGGATACCGCTGAGGACTGTAGACGACTCCCAACCCCACCTCTAGGGTGCAGGCGTGTGTCTGAGTAGGAGGGGCCTGGGGGCTGTGGGGCCAGGACTGGGATGGGCGGCTCTAGTGCACTGTGCCCGGAAGCCCGGCCGGCTGGGGGTCCGCGTCACACTTGCTTCCAACACATGTGTGAACTTAACTTCTAGATGCCCGGCTGCTCACAGACGGATTCGAGCACACGTGTGGGCTTGGGAGCGGGGGGCACCCTCTGTGCGGCGGGCCCGGGTTCTGTCCCCATCAGATCCTCTCTGAAAGGGAGCCCTGCAGCGGCCAGCTCGCTGTCCCACAGGCAGCGTTGGGTGGGAGGGTTGCTTGCCTCGGGAGGCCCTCCCCTCGTGTTTGGTGAGTGCTCAGCAGCACTGTGAGCACATGGACGTCTGTCAGTGGGAGTAACCGAGAGGCTTCCCTAGCGTTTTCCCAGCACTGCCATCGTCACAGGACAGTGTTCAGGCCCCACCAGCTCTGTGGCTGCTCAGGAGTTGTGTGGGGCTCCCAGCTCCCACAGCCCTCCCCGCCTCACCCACTCCAGATGGATTTTTCTAGCACTGTGGAGTGGGTGTATGTCATCACCTTGTTCTAACAAGCTGAGTGCATGGAAGAGGTGGTGAAAGCGAGTCACGGCTTAATGAATAGTTTAAAACACCAGGGCCCCGGGCCACGAGCTGCAGGCCCAGCTCCTAGAGGGGCCCAGCTCCTAGAGGGGCCCACCTCCAGTGGCCGTCACAGCTGTCTCTTGTCCCCGGCTTCCTTTCGCTCTAACCCTATGGCCGCCCTTGGTCACCGCTGGTCACTGTACATTCTGGCCACGGGGGATGCAGCTTCGAGAGGCTGGGCTGCTGGTGTCTGCGGGTCGTGGCCCCGTGGCCTGGCCTTGGGTTTCTGCAGGGCTCGACCCTCGGGCCCAGGTACATGCAGGTCAGGAGACCCTGAAAAGAGCCTCCAGGCACCTCGGCAAGAGGGAATTAGGTCCCAGCAGCGTAGGCACTCCCAGCCTGGCATCCTGGGCGGCTTCCCACTGGCTATCTGTTGTTCAGCGGCTGGCCGTCTCTTGCCCGGACGCTGGGCTGAGCGCTTTGTGTGCAGGGGTGGGGGCCGGTGTGAGTGTGTGAGAGTGTGGGCTGCTTCCTCGGGAGAAAGCACACTTTGTCCCATCCTGTGGCACGGAGAGGCTGGCCTTGGGTCCAGAAAGGACCTTTACCTGTCCCTCCCCACTCTCCTGTGTGCCGAAAAAGACGTGTCTGCGTCCTCCCAGCGAGGCTGCAGCCCTGCCCAGCCGTCAGAGCTCTGCACGCGCCCTGATCCAGGCTGAGTCTCTGCACACACCAGGCTGAGTGGTGCAGCTGCGAGCAGACCGCCCCGCTGCCTGGACTTGGTCCCCTCCCTGAGAGGCAGGGCTGGCCACGGCCCCTCATCCTGTTCTTGAGGGTCAAGTGGTCACGCAGGTCCTGGCTGGGCACCTGCCGACCTGGGCCTGAGAAGCAGCGTTCTCCCCCTGCCGCCCCCCATTCTTCTCAGACAGGCTCTCCCAGCAGCTGCTGGAGGAAGCGGAAAGCTGGCCGGCCCAGGCCGCTCCTTCCCTCCTGCTTGGCCGGGTCCGTGTGCTCAGGAGGCCCAGCCCGGCTCCCGCCCTGCTCTCAGCTCCCAGCCCTCTGACTCCCGCCCCAGCCAGCCCTCTCCCTTCTCCCCGTGGTCTGCCCGTGGACAGCCCTGAGAACCCAATGCCACTGTCCGTCCCCACTGCCAGTGTGTCTGTCCATCTCTCTCTTTGTCCTTCCTTTGACGTTTCTGCCTTACAGTCCCGTTCGATGAGGATGACCTAGAGGGAGACGAGGACTCGGAACCAGCAGAGATAGAAGGGGAGGCAGCGGAGAATGGGGACGCAGGGGACACTGGCGCCGAGCTGGACGACGGTACGGGGCCGCAGAGCTCTGAGCTCGGGGAAGGCGGAACAGCACGTTAAAGTGAAAGCGAGGCGCGCGAAGGAGTGGCCGTTAGGGCTCGTGGCTCCTTCCTTGCTCTGCACCGACCTGAACGGCTGCCGTTTCACCCCCACCCCGCTCCCGGTGGACAGGGGCTGTGTTCATTCAGTTATGGGGAGAAACCAGGCAGATGTGGGACTTCCTACAGGGCCTCTAAGGCAGCCGCTGCCTCTGGAGGCTGGAACAATGAGATGATATGGGCAGTCTAGGGAGCAGGGGACCAGCGGGCAGGGCCAGGCCAGGACAGGATGCACGCTGCCGCTGATGTCCTGGCAGCTGGCCTCCAAGGGGGGAGGCTCCTGGGGGGAGCACGGCCTCACTGGAGGGCCATGCTGCTCCTTCCCTCGGCCAGATCAGCACTGGTCGGACGACATCCCGTCCGAGGCCGACACGGAGCTGCACCGGCCAGTGGTGGGAGCCGAGCTGGAGCTGAGGGTGTCGGACAGTGAGGAGGAGCCACCGCCGGCCTCAGCAGGGGACCCAGAGAGAGGTCTGTGCAGCTCCTTCCCATGGGCTCCCCGTCCAGCCAGATGGGGTGGTTGCTTTTGCAAATCCTGCCTCTTGTTTTTTCAGGTCCTTCCCGAGTCTCCAGCCCCACCCGGTCCCCCGAGGAGCCCACGGGCCTGTCCTCCCCAGCCCGCAGCCCCGGGGCACAGGTAAGGGTTCAACCCACTGCGTCTGGTGCTGACGGGGCTGTTGGAAGCAGGAGTGGCTGGGGCTCCGGCCCCGTCTGGCCCACTGTGTCCTGGTCCCACAGCACGCTGAAACAGCAGGATTTGTGGAATCACTGATTTGAGTAACAGACTTGTTTCTTCTCAGTGTTATGTTCAAATGACTATGCTTGTCTGAATTAAAAATGCGTGTCTGGGTTACCAGGGGTGTTCACACCACACAGTGCAAGGTGCTCCCTAAATAGATAGCAACACTGATTCCTGCGGAGCAGGCTTTAGGGGAGACGTCTGCAGGGAAGCCAGAGCCGGAGGCCGGGGGCTACTTGACTTGGTCTTTGGGTCCTGAGGAGCCAGGTGACTTGGGTGATTTCCCCGGAGATGAGCCCAGGCGTGGTCGGAACGAGTGCCTGGAGGCGGAGTGTGACTGACGCTGCTTCCCACCTCACGTCAGAGACCCTGGCAGCCTGGGGTGGGTCGTGGCGTCTTTTGGCTGGTGTCATTTCAGGGTCCGAAGAGCAAGGTGCACTTGAGATGAACCCAGCCTGGAAGCTGCCCGTGTGCACTGGGTTAGGGGCTCCGGAGCTGGACAGGGTGGAAGAGGGCACGTCCCACTGGCCCTCGGCTGTGGCCCCGAGGGTGGAGAGGCTGTTTCAGGAAGCTCAGGCCCTCGGTGGGAGAGCACGCCTGTCACAGCCCTGCCTTCTGAGTGGCTCCTGTCACCTTGCTTTCCCACAGAGCACCCGTCCCCCCCTTCCCACTGTGGCCGCTGGGGTAGGGTCACCCTCCGAGAGCCCTCTGCTGGAGCCCTCGACTCCGCCAGCAGAGCCTGAAGCTCACCCTCCCATCCGATCGCAGCCTGAAGCCAGGACACCGCCCTCACCTGCGAGCCCCCAGCGCCAGTCCCCGCCTACCCAACTGCCCATCTGCTCCCAGCCTCAGCCATCCCCTGAGGCCACCGTGCCATCCCCCACCCTGTCCCCTATCCGCTCCCAGCCTGTGCCGGCCAGAACCTCCACCCCTCTGGCCCCCCTCCCCGTGAAGAACCAAGGGGTCACCAAGGACACACTGGGTAGCCCCCTCCCTGGGGATGAGGCGCTGAAACGCAGCGACCTGGTGGCAGAGTTCTGGATGAAGAGTGCCGAGATCCGCCGCAGCCTGGGGCTCACACCTGTGCGCCGGAGCCCGGGGTCTGAGCCCGCCTTCCAGTCCCCACCCCTGAAGGCCTATCCGGCAGAGAAGGCCCCCCAGAGCGAGGGGCTCTGGCTCCTGAAACCCCCACCTGTCCCCAGGAAGCTGGGGCTGCCCGCGGCCGAGGGGGCCCAGCCCTGCCCACCCACTCCTGTGTCCCCGCCTGGCAGGGAGCCGAAGGGCCCCCGGGAGGAGCACAGAGACCTGTCCAGCAGCTCGGGGCTGGGCCTGCAGGGCAGCTCCTCCCGCACCAGGACGCCGGTCAGCCAGAGCTTCAACACCTCCGACTCTACCATGCTCACGCCCCCTTCCAGCCCGCCGCCCCCGCCGCCTGACGAGGAGCCTGCCACCCTGCACAGGGAGCCAGCCCCGGCAGGGCAGCCTGTGGCCTCAGCAACCCCACCCCCGGCTGGCTGTGTGAGGCCCCCCCGGGAGCCCGCCCAGCCCCCTCAGGAAGAGGCGCGGAAGTCTTTCGTGGAGAGCGTAGATGAGATCCCTTTTGCGGACGACGTGGAGGACACGTATGACGACAACACGTGTGACGACCGCACGGAGGACTCAAGTCTGCAGGAGACCTTCTTCACACCCCCCTCCCACTGGCCCCACCCCAAGCAGCCCTTGGCTCCGGAGAATGGCCGGGGGCCGGAGAGTGGGGTCCCACTGCAGAAGCGGGGGCTGCCGCTGGTCTCGGCCGAGGCCAAGGAGCTGGCGGCCGAGCGCATGCGGGCCCGGGAGAAGTCGGTGCGGAGCCAGGCACTGAGGGACGCCATGGCCCGGCAGCTGAGCAGGATGAAGGAGATGGACATAGCAGCTGCAGCCCCCGGGACCCCCAGGACCCCCGCACCCCGCAGAGCTGCTGCCGTGCCCCCCAGGGGCCCCGAGGAGCCTGCCCTGAGGCACGAAGCCACGAGTGAGGAGGTGCNAGCGTAGATGAGATCCCTTTTGCGGACGACGTGGAGGACACGTATGACGACAACACGTGTGACGACCGCACGGAGGACTCAAGTCTGCAGGAGACCTTCTTCACACCCCCCTCCCACTGGCCCCACCCCAAGCAGCCCTTGGCTCCGGAGAATGGCCGGGGGCCGGAGAGTGGGGTCCCACTGCAGAAGCGGGGGCTGCCGCTGGTCTCGGCCGAGGCCAAGGAGCTGGCGGCCGAGCGCATGCGGGCCCGGGAGAAGTCGGTGCGGAGCCAGGCACTGAGGGACGCCATGGCCCGGCAGCTGAGCAGGATGAAGGAGATGGACATAGCAGCTGCAGCCCCCGGGACCCCCAGGACCCCCGCACCCCGCAGAGCTGCTGCCGTGCCCCCCAGGGGCCCCGAGGAGCCTGCCCTGAGGCACGAAGCCACGAGTGAGGAGGTGCTGTCCCCTCCCTCGGACTCAGGGGGTCCGGATGGCTCGGTTACCTCGTCAGAGGGCTCCAGCGGGAAGAGCAAGAAGAGGTCGTCCCTCTTCTCTCCTCGGAGAAGCAAGAAAGAGAAGAAGCCCAAAGGCGAGGGCCAGCGGCTGGAGAGGCCCAGCCCTGGCACTCTGGAGGAAGCGGCCGCCAAGCCCAGGTCTCTGTGGAAGTCCGTCTTCTCTGGGTACAGGAAGGACAAGAAAAAGAAGAGCGACGGCCGGTCCTGCCCCAGCACCCCTTCCAGCGGGACCACAGTGGACACTGGCAAGCCCAGGGCATCTCCCATCTCAAGAGCAGGTTCGCTAGTGCAGCCCCACCCCGCCTTGGGCGCAGCTTGGGGTGCAGGCTCTCCCGTCCCCACGGTTCCCTCCGAAGACCCCCTGCCTGTGCCGCCCTGCCTCCCCTGGGGTTTCCAGGGAGGAGGCAGCTAAACTTAGGACGTTCCAAAACAAGGGAATGGCTGGGCAGGGCCCACGGGGTGGGTGTGCCCCCTAGGGAAGGCGCTGCAGCTGGACACGGCCTGTTGGTGCCTGTGGGCTCCTGCTTGCGTGTCAGCATCCAGGCCTGAGGCTCTGGGTGCGGGGATGGAACCAAACGGGGGGGAAACACACCTCACTCCCCACCCTGGCCGCTGGGGGGGGCGGGGGGTGGGCCCGCTGGTCACCATCTGCTCGGCCCCGCCCCCAGAGCTGCGGACCCGGCGCCAGCTGAGCTGCTCGGAGGACTCAGACCTCTCCAGCGACGACGTCCTCGAGCGGACCTCCCAGAAGTCCAGAAAAGAGGTGGGCGGGCCGCGGCCGTGACTCTGTCCCTTGTTCAGCCCTCACCGCCACCCCCACCCCTGGACCCCAGCCAGCCCAGTGGTCACCGCCTGCACCCGCACTCACTGTGCCCGCGAGGCACACCTTTGCAGGAGCAGCTGTTGCCCTGCCAGAGCACGTCCCCCTTCCTCTTGGCGCGTAGACCCCCGAGTCCGTCCAGTTCCCCTGTGCCCTTCCTCCAGCCGCATCAGTTATTGTGGCTTCATTTGAATAGAAGCCCCTGTTTACTTCAGGCAAGACTTCCTCCACGAGCCTCGGAAGTAGTGCTCATCCGAAGAAAGGGGCTTTTGATTCCAAACAGATTTTTTTCTGGCTTTTCTTTTTCCTTTGCGTTTCCCCTACAAGCCAGAGGCTTGGGGAGAACATGTGAGCTCATTTACCCCCCGAGTCTTAAGAAAGCAGACATCCTTATGTGGGAAACTAGGATGGTGGTCTCCGCAGTAAAGGCTGCCCCACGTCCTAACTGCCCAGCAGTCAGCGTGCAGCCGGCCTCCATCCCTGCCCCGTGCGGCTCCTGCAGGGACAAGCGCTGGGCATCTGTGCGCACCAGCCCAGCCAGCCACTGACCGAGGAAACCCTCTTGTCCCCTCCAGCCGAGAACTTACACGGAGGAGGAGTTGAACGCCAAGCTGACCCGGCGTGTGCAGAAGGCAGCTCGGAGGCAGGCCAAGCAGGAGGAGCTGAAGCGGCTGCACCGCGCCCAGGTAAGGGCAGCACAGCTTCCCAGCCTCCCAGCCTGCTGTCCTCGTCCACACAAGGGCAGGAGAGGAGGCGGGGCAGAGCCACTGTCCCCTGGCCTGCGCCTCTGGCTCGATGCAGCTGCAGAAGCCTCGCTTGGGGGCAGCTGTTGGAGGAAAGGGAGATCCCCAGCTTGGAGTCTCCCAGTTCCCCAGCTCTGGAATAACCACCAGCCAGTCCAACCTCTGTGACCGGCTGGCCTCTGACACAGCTGGGTTTACAGGTTGGCACTGTTCTCAGGCCCAGGCCTTCTGATGTTTGTTTTTTCCTTTTAACAATAAATAACTTTTTAATGTAAATTATTCCCTGGTGGCTCAGTGGTAAAGAATCTGCCTGCCCATGCTCAAGACATGAGTTCATTTCCTAGGTTGGGAAGATCCCCTGGAGAAGGAAATGGCAGCCCACTCCAGAATTGCCTGGAAAATCCTATGGACAGAGAAGTCTGGCTACTATAGTACATAGGATCACAAAGATTCAGACACGACTTAGCAACTAAATAACAACAGACTGTGGCTTCCGAGTGCAAGGTCCTCCCAGGGGTCCAGTATCCCCCAGAAACCTTGTTCCTTGCAGAGTGTGGCTGGTCCAGCCACGTGGTTGCTGGTGTTTTTCCTTTAATTGAAGTGTGCTTGTGTGCTAAGTTGCTTCAGTCTTGCCTCACTCTTTTCTACCCTGTGGCCTGTGGCCAGATTCTTCTGTTCATGGGATTCTCCAGGCAAGAGTCCTGGAGTGGATCTCCATACCCTCCTTCAGGGGATCCTCCCGACCCAGGGATCAAACCTCCGTCTCATTATAGCTCTTGCATTGGCAAGCAGGCTCTTTACCACTAGTGCTACCTTGGAAGCCCTAACCAAAGCATAGTTGACTCACGGTGTTCGGCCGATTTCCGCTGTACAGCAAAGTGACTCAGTTATAGACATTCTTCCATGAGGGTTTATCCCAAAAGATTGGTTACAGTTCCCTGTCTGTACACTAGGCTCTTGTTACATCCATCCTATATATAATAGTCTGCACCTCTTACTCCACATTCCCAGTCCTTCCCTCTTTACTCCCCACCACCTTGGCAACTGCAAGTCTGTGTTGGGTGTTTTTTAATTTTGTAGAAGCAGGGTTTCCAGACTGTTAGGAAGCCTGCTGGAGCATTCTCAACCTCTCTGTGTGCCCTGGACACCCTCCCAGATCCCAGCGTCCTGGCTGCCTGAGGGTTCACCCCCTGCTTCCTCCCCTCCCCTCCCCTGCCCTCTTCCCTCACTCTGTGTGTCCTCCCCTCCCTCCCTCTCATGCTGCGTCCACCTCTCCCCCTCACATGCACAGTGTGTTCTCCCCCCCTCAGTGTCCATGTGTATAAGAGACAGTCCCTGCCCCGTGCGGCTCCTGCAGGGACAAGCGCTGGGCATCTGTGCGCACCAGCCCAGCCAGCCACTGACCGAGGAAACCCTCTTGTCCCCTCCAGCCGAGAACTTACACGGAGGAGGAGTTGAACGCCAAGCTGACCCGGCGTGTGCAGAAGGCAGCTCGGAGGCAGGCCAAGCAGGAGGAGCTGAAGCGGCTGCACCGCGCCCAGGTAAGGGCAGCACAGCTTCCCAGCCTCCCAGCCTGCTGTCCTCGTCCACACAAGGGCAGGAGAGGAGGCGGGGCAGAGCCACTGTCCCCTGGCCTGCGCCTCTGGCTCGATGCAGCTGCAGAAGCCTCGCTTGGGGGCAGCTGTTGGAGGAAAGGGAGATCCCCAGCTTGGAGTCTCCCAGTTCCCCAGCTCTGGAATAACCACCAGCCAGTCCAACCTCTGTGACCGGCTGGCCTCTGACACAGCTGGGTTTACAGGTTGGCACTGTTCTCAGGCCCAGGCCTTCTGATGTTTGTTTTTTCCTTTTAACAATAAATAACTTTTTAATGTAAATTATTCCCTGGTGGCTCAGTGGTAAAGAATCTGCCTGCCCATGCTCAAGACATGAGTTCATTTCCTAGGTTGGGAAGATCCCCTGGAGAAGGAAATGGCAGCCCACTCCAGAATTGCCTGGAAAATCCTATGGACAGAGAAGTCTGGCTACTATAGTACATAGGATCACAAAGATTCAGACACGACTTAGCAACTAAATAACAACAGACTGTGGCTTCCGAGTGCAAGGTCCTCCCAGGGGTCCAGTATCCCCCAGAAACCTTGTTCCTTGCAGAGTGTGGCTGGTCCAGCCACGTGGTTGCTGGTGTTTTTCCTTTAATTGAAGTGTGCTTGTGTGCTAAGTTGCTTCAGTCTTGCCTCACTCTTTTCTACCCTGTGGCCTGTGGCCAGATTCTTCTGTCCATGGGATTCTCCAGGCAAGAGTCCTGGAGTGGATCTCCATACCCTCCTTCAGGGGATCCTCCCGACCCAGGGATCAAACCTCCGTCTCATTATAGCTCTTGCATTGGCAAGCAGGCTCTTTACCACTAGTGCTACCTTGGAAGCCCTAACCAAAGCATAGTTGACTCACGGTGTTCGGCCGATTTCCGCTGTACAGCAAAGTGACTCAGTTATAGACATTCTTCCATGAGGGTTTATCCCAAAAGATTGGTTACAGTTCCCTGTCTGTACACTAGGCTCTTGTTACATCCATCCTATATATAATAGTCTGCACCTCTTACTCCACATTCCCAGTCCTTCCCTCTTTACTCCCCACCACCTTGGCAACTGCAAGTCTGTGTTGGGTGTTTTTTAATTTTGTAGAAGCAGGGTTTCCAGACTGTTAGGAAGCCTGCTGGAGCATTCTCAACCTCTCTGTGTGCCCTGGACACCCTCCCAGATCCCAGCGTCCTGGCTGCCTGAGGGTTCACCCCCTGCTTCCTCCCCTCCCCTCCCCTGCCCTCTTCCCTCACTCTGTGTGTCCTCCCCTCCCTCCCTCTCATGCTGCGTCCACCTCTCCCCCTCACATGCACAGTGT